>CAMTDV010000013.1:34743519-35343519 GCA_947069175.1 Scalesia atractyloides | reverse complement strand
ACGTAGTAGGATAAGCAGCCTTTACCATTCCCTTTATCTCGGGTGATAACCCATTAATAAAACGCGCAATGCGTTTGGTTTCAGGGGTAATTAGATAGGAAACTAACCTAGATAGAGAATTGAAATCAGAAACATACTTCCGACAATCTAGGTGCTTCATTGTAAGAGTCAGGAAATTTGACTCTATCTTTTCCACCTCATGGGGTGGGCAGTAAGTTTCCTTAACAAGGTCCACAAACTTGGACCATCCCCAATTGTACAGGTATACTTTACCTGTGGATTGGATCATAGCCTTCCACCAAATTAAGACAACACATTTGAAGGACTGTGATACATACTTGACAACATCCTTTTCAGCACATCCACTGATATCTACGATCATTTCCATTTCATCAAGCCACTTTAAGGCTTCTACAGCTCCTTTCTCCCCTAAAGTCACATGGCTTGCAGGAGAAAAAATATTTGTAGGTACATCTGTCTTTTGAAGAACGGGACCTATCAGCAAATTCTATTTTCTTTGGTTCACTCTTCGCATTTGAAGAGTGAACTGAGCTCTCTTTGTGAGCTGAGGATGGTGCGATCGATAATGGTTTGGAGCGAGTAGCACTCAACTCCCTAAGTTTTTCTATGGCCTTTTCCATGGCCTTTCCCAGAGCTGGGTCTATGCGAGATTGGAAATCTTCATCATTAATGGCTATATTTTCTACGTTATTAGAGTTAACATCCCGGTGGCTACTTTGCGCCTCATCCGAGTTGGCCATTCTTTAAAGCTTTGGTTCTAAACACCAAATTAAATTTCTTTTAGCTATGGTATTAATAACCATATTGGCGGTAAACATTGGATATGACAATCCATTGCCTAATCAGGCTAGTGTGAATAACATCACAACTCTTAGGCTTATTATATCTACTTTTTTGGCCTAGGTCTCAAAAGGACCATCAAAGGCAAATTATAATTTGGATGTAGTCCATATATTATTCGACAGTGGATCGTAATATTACAACTGTCATTGCCATTATAATTAGCTCATAGGCTTGTCACGAAGGACATTAAAGTACGACACATTGGCCTGTCACTAACGGACATAAAATATGGCACATTGGCCTGTCACTAATGGACATAAGATATGGCACATTGGCATGTCACTAATGGACATAAAATATGGCACATTGGCCTGTCACTAATGGACATAACATATGGCACATTGGCCTGTCACTAATGGACATAAAATATGGCATATTGGCCTGTCACTAATGGACATAAAATATGGCACATTGGCCTGTCACTAATGGACATAAAAGTGGCACATTGGCCTGTCACTAATGGACATAAAATATGGCACATTGGCCTGCATCTCTAATGAATGTCAATTATTATCATCATATTGATGATATTAGCCGGGACCACATTGATCACATAGGCTATAAGTAGGTTTTAGGACATAGTCCATTTACCTAGACGGCTAGTGTGGTTCCTCAAGTCACACTACCAGGAGTATGAACATTCCTGAATGTTAACATAAGAGTACCTTAATCGTTGATTGATAGTCCCGGTCACATTTGACCTTAACGACTTGGAGGCTTGAACTTAGTCCACCACCTTTGGATAGAAGGATAACTTCCCTTAACTCTCATGATAGAAGGCTCTTTCATCCTTAACTATCATTTATAAGTTGGTCAAATATGTGGTCTGTGCCACTTGGCTAATCAAAACCATTAAAATCATTTTGGAATTATATTGCAAAGCATAAATTTCGAATAAAGTCGAGACGCTTGTTTTGAAAAGGATGAATACATATATATAATTCCAAAGATACTTCATTAAATTTCAATATAAGTTACAATACTAGAAACAATGAAATAAATTGTTCATGTAAGGACTAAAGAAATAAAAATGTCCACACAGGGACTAAGGAAATAACAATGTCCTCGCAGGGACTAACATATATTATTAGAAAAGACTTCACTCGTCCTTCTTTCCCTTAACCAGTTTGGAGAGTTTCTTGAAGAACTTGTTCGTCTTCTTTTCCGTTTTCTCTGCTTGTTGTTGCATTTCTTTCATTTGTTCTAAGGCCTCATTAATGGCTTCTAGTGGTGGCGGAGGTTGTGGTTGTGGTTGTGGCATACTAGGATACTGGTACCCATAACTTGGATATCCAGTAGGGGGATAAGTAGGCGGGAAAGGAGACGGGTAAAGTGTGTTATGCATGACCGCTTGCATGTAAGGGTCATGCAACCATGCTTGGTAATCAAAAGGTGTCGATGGGTTAAAAGGATCATATCCAGACTTATCCGGATATGTTGGGATAGGGTTATTATAACCAGATGGTAGTGGTTGAACCATTGGTGGTGGTTCCACCCATTTGTGGGTCCTCTTGAATGGTGGGGTAGGGTTTAGGAAATGGTGGTAGTGAACCCGATCGTTGACCTGCACGTACTGACATACTGCTCCATGTTTCCTCCTCGGCGGCTCAGGTGGCGGCTGATGATGTTCTACTAGTTCCATGTGAACATCTTCTTGTATAGGAGGTGGTTGAGAGTGATGGGAAGGAGTGGTTGCAAAGGTAAATTGGTTCCAATATTGGTCCCATTCATTAGGACCTTGATATGGCAATCCGGGATAAGAGTTTGAACGCTCGATATCTCAATGGGTTGAGTATTAGAACCTGACGACGGCATCTCCGGATCGGAGTCGTCGTCCATTGGGTTTGGCTGATCCAACTGATTTTGATCAGATGGGGTGTGTTAAAGTACTGGTTGGAGTTAAATTCATCCTGATAAGAATGATGGGAATGGTGAGAGTGGTGTGAATGATGTAAATGGTACAAGTGATAAGAATTTTGGGTATGGGAAGGTGAACGTTGTGGTAGTGGCCATGAATCCCCTGAATCTTCATAGGGGTTCGCGTGATGTGGATGTGGAGGGATATGTCCTGAAGGTCCTCCCCTCATTGGTCCTTTGCCTCTTCCTCGTACACGTGGCGGCATTTTCCTGTTAAAAATCAATTAAAAAACAATACTAATAAATTAATAATGAAATGAGTAATCCTAGGTCAATGCCTAGACTTGGAAGTCTAAGGAATGTGCTTGGGTAAGTTTGAGATTTAACACAAAAGGTTAGTGTTTAATTCTCTCAAACGTTGGCTCTGATACCAACCTGTCACACCCTGTATTTTCAATCAAACACCGGTGGGCCCAGGTGGGGAATATCGTGACGTAAAGTTGATATCATCATAGTCAATCAAACACAACACATCGGAAGTCTTGGATTTAAATTACTATTACAAACCAAATGTTTGAAATACAAAATAATATACAGGCTCGTAATAGAGGATCCACAGGCGGATCATAAATTGTACAATGAAAGAATGTAAAACAGACTTTAGGCAGATCTAGGATCTTCAAGATCCTTTTATCACTACCGAGCACTTCCAGCCTATTTTCGTATTGTACCTACAAACTTAGTCTTTTGAAAATAAGTCAGTTATCGCTGGTAAATAAACCCAACTGACTCATTTTGAAAATATTTGAAAATGATTTTAAGTGCACAAAAGGCACAAAATCTTTTATAACTTGGGAAACTTGACTTTGCAACCTTGTTAACAGATTCACATGTTTGTCCATATATACAGGGCCCAGTACAAAAACCGAGACCTGATAACATACACACCACTTATGAACTCACGAAGGAGTTATCCCCAACAAGTGTGGGTAGTTGCATTTGAGCGTCTGTCAGGTGTATGCCTACACCCCGCGCTAAGATCGTGGCCATTATCTAATGTAATGAGCCGAGGATATCCAGGACACGGTAGTTAACCCCTGATGTTTAAGTTATCAAACAAAACTGATTAAAACGGAATATGCGGATTTACTAGCCACTAATCGACATTGATTGAACACATTTCCGACCAAGCGGTAATAATTTACCGTATCACAAGCCCGTATAGGGAAATAAGTCGAGAGTATTTACCTGAGCTATTCTTCGTTTAAACACAAGATTTATTAACTCAGCCGTACACAAAAGTACTAAGTGCAGATAGCATTTACCGGCAAGTCTCTAGTCTAGATTACAACATAATCTAACCAATTAAATACTAACGGTCTTATTTAAGTCATAGACTTAGACCGACTAGCGTACTTGATCAAAACGTATAACGCTAGATTAAACGATGATTGGATAGAATGAAGTTTAAATCCAACAAGTAACTTGACTTTTGTAATATGGATAAACTATAAACATTTTGGATTTTGAGACTTAAATGACAAAGTTAGACCCGTTTCGGTTAATTTTCGTAAGCTAGTTACATATGCTTAACCGTGCGCATATTAGCGATATCGGGTAACCGGATAAGTCATGGACAAGTTCTATATGCCATTATACTTTAAATAAGTTGGAATATTAGTAGGATACCAACTTATATGCCCATTAAGGTGCTAAATGAATCCATGCCTCATAAGGTGCATTTTGGTAATTTCATACTTATAGAAGGAAATTGAATATAATTTGATGTTAAAATCATAAGTATTCTGGAAAAATAACTTATTTATGACATAATATCAGTAGGATATTGATTATATGTGTAATTTATCTTTTATGACCAAACTATGCACCGACTGGGTGATAAGTATGGTATAAGACCATGTTATGCGCTGAAATGGCGTTTATGTCGTAAAATCACGATTTATGCCATGTTAAATGAAAACTGATGTTATGATCAGATTATAAATTCTTAGAAATGTTATTTAATATAATATATCAGTAGGTAAAAGAGTTACTTTGAAAAGATGTGATTAAAACCATTTTATAAGCCATAAGGGCCCTATCGTCATTTATCGACATAATACAAAGACTAGCTCATAAACTCAGTTTACAATCTGATTTGATATCCCAAATAATCCTACTTATAATATTAAATCAGTAAAAAAACTCATTTTCAAGTTCATTATCATTAAAACCTCTTTTTATGTAAAAAAGGCATTTTAGTCGAAATGGCATAATTTCGGAACTTGTGCATAAACTCAGATTCTGATTATGATCATGTAGTATAACCTCATAGGGTTATGCTATATTATATTACGATCATAATGCAACTTTAGATAAGTAGTTAACTAATCTAAATCTGGTCAGAATCAAAAGTCAAAGCAGAAGTCAAACTTCGAGACTTTCGGTTGCGAACCGAACCTAAAACTGAAATTGACGAGCCGAACATGTTCTTACATGTTCTAATGATTATTACCAACTTGTTTAAGTGTCAAAACAGGTTTCATAACATATATAAGATCTATTTATGATTTTTTCGAATAATGGCCTGTTTAACTTTTTAATATCATAACTTTGACCCGTCAATTGGTGTAACACCCTGTAAAATCGTGTCCAATAATATAGCGACACGTATTATATTTTTATTTTTAGTCTATTAAAGACTAATAGGGACTAAAAATGTCAACATGCTCAAACTAAGTCTCTGAATGATCTTCTGATGTCAACATGCATAAACCAAGCCTCTAAGTGACCGTTGTGTCAACATGCTTAAAATATAGCCTCTAAGTGACCATTAGTGTCTACAGGCTAAAACGTGGCCTCTGAGTGACTGTTGTGTCAACAAGCCCAGCCTCTGAGTGACATCGGAGTCAACATGCTTATAATGAGCCTCTGAGTGATCTTTACAAAGTCCTAACTCTCACATATCCCATTTGTTGGACGAGAGGGATTAAATCCGTAATTTAATAAAAGTTGGACATTGGAGGGATTAAAAGTGTCAAAATATTAATTTACACCTCTGAGTGACCTTTTAACGAATCAAGAGCTCGACAATGTTCGGGCATAATGCCGGGTACGCCAAGTATTGGCTACAGAGGGCTAAAAGTGCTAAAATGGTGTTTTAGGAGTTTTAAATGGGTTTTATAAGTTTAGGGGCTAAAAGTGTCCAACTTTGAAACTGGCTTAGGGGCGCTCGCGAGGCGCAAGAGGCAGGGCCTATGCCTCTCGCAACCCCCAGAGACCTGTATCCGCAGAAAAATTCCTTGGCCATCACACAAAGGTGCCAAAAACCATTTACTCGAAGCCATGGCTTCCCACACAGCTATGCCACGATTTAGGACACTTGTAAGCTCCCTCTTACACCCCTTAACACCTGGCATCACCTCCTTCAAGCTCTCCAACTATAAATAGGTGCAAAGGTTCAACCTTTGAACTTGCACCTTTCTCATTTTCAACTCTATCTCCCTCCTCTAGAAGCTCCTAACTGAAAGGAGCATCCAACTTAGTTCTATTGCATTCTAGGAACCTCTTGTAAGTGTTCCTTCCTCTTGCATTTTCGTTTATAGGCTTTTATAGCCAAAAGTCAAGCGTTTCATGGAAAACGCCTTGACTATCGGTTAAGACCATTATGGTCCAGCCATTGTTCGTAATGAACATGGCTAAGTGATCATAATAAGGTAGATGTTAGTCCCTATAAAGGGCACCTCCTGAAGATCACGTTTGCTATACCAAATGACGGGTCAAAGTTATGATATTAAAAAAGTCAAACAGACCATTTTTCGGAAAAATCATGAATTGATCTTATATATGTTATGAAACCTGTTTTGACACTTAAACAAGTTGGTAATAATTATTAGAACATGTTCGGCTCGTCAATTTCAGTTCTAGGGTCGGTTTGCAACCGAAAGTCGCGAAGTTTGACTTCTGCTTTGACTTTTGATTCTGACCTGATTTAGATTAGTTAGCTACTGATCTAAAGTTGAATTTAGCATAACCCTCTAAGGTTATATTACATGATCATAATCAGAATCTAAGTTTATGCACAAATTCCGCAATTATCCCATTTTGACTAAAATGTCCTTTTTGCATAAAATAAGGTTTAAAGGATAATGAACTTGAAAATAAGTTTTCTACTAATGTAATATTATAAGCAGGATTATTTGGGATGTTAAATCAGATTATAAACTGAGTTTATGAGCAAGTCTTTGTATTATGTCGATAAATGACGATAGGGCCCTTATGGCTTATAAAATGGTTTTAATCACATCTTTTCAAAATAACTCTTTTACCTACTGATATATTATATTAAATAACATATATAGGACTTTATAATCTGATCGTAACATCAGTTTTCATTAAACATCGCATAAATCGTCATTTTACGACATAAGCGTCGTTTAGGCGCATAGTATGGTATTAAACGATATTAATTGACAAAGACTTGTTACCTACTGATTTTTAAAACTTATTTTAAATATTTGGACAGTAGGTACAAGATATAAACTTAGAATCCCAAATAATTTATCAACTATGTGTAAAATGACCAAAATGCCCCTTCGGTGCATAGTTTGGTCATAAAAGATGAATTACACATGTAATTGATATCCTACTGCTATTATATCATAAATAAGTTATTTTTCCAGAATACATATAATTATAACATTTAATTATATTCAAGTTCCTTTTATATGGTATGAAATGACCGAAATGCCCTTATAAGGCATAGTTTCATTTTAAAACCTTAACGGGCATATAAGTTGATATCCTACTGATATCACAACTTAATTAAAGTATAATGGCATATAGAACTTGTTCATGACTTATCCGGTTACCCGATATTGCTAATATGCGTGCGGTTAAGTATATGTAACTAGTTTACGAAAACTAACCAAAACGGGTTTAACTTTATCATTTTAAACTCAAAATTCAAAATGTGAATTGTTTACCAATTTTATAGAAGTCAACGTACTTGTTGGGTTTAAACTACATTCTATCCGATCATCGTTTAATCAAGCGTTATACGTTTAATCCTGTACACTACGCGGTCTAAGTCTATGACTTAAATAAGACCGTTAGTAATTAATTGGTTAGCTTATGCCATAATTCAGACTAGAGCCTTCCGGTAAATGCAATCTACACTTAGATTATTTTGGATACGGCTGAGATATTAAATCTTGCATTTTTAAATCAAGACTAACTCAGGTAAATACTCTTGACTTATTTTCCCTATACGGGCTTGGGATACGGTAAATTATTATCGATTGGTCGGAAGTGGATAGTAAATCCGCATATTCCGTTTTAATAAGTTTTGTTTGATAACTTAAACATAGGGGGTTACCGTGTCCTAGATATCCTCGGCTCATTACATTAGATAATGGCCACGACCTTAGCGCAGGGTGTAGGCATACACCTGACAGACGCTCAAATGCAAATTACCCAATACGTTGGGGATAACTCCTCTGTGAGTTCTAAGTGGTGTGTATTTAATCATGTCTCGGTCTCTGTACTGGGCCCTGTATGTGTGGACAAACATGTGAATCTGTTAACAAGGTTACAAAGTAACTTTCCCAAGTTATAAAAGATTTGTGCCCGGTGCCCTTAAATCTAATTTCTAAAATGTTTTCAAAATGAGTTAGTCGGGTGTATTTACCAGCGAAAGCTGACGTATTTTCAAAAGACTAAGCTACATGTACAATACGAAATAGGCTGGAGCTGCTCGGTAGTGAAATAAGAGGGTCTTGCAAATCCTTAGATCTGCCCGAAAGTCTTTTTTATATTCTTTCTTTGTACATTTTATGATCCGCCTGTGGATCTTCTATTACGAGCCTGTATATTATTTTATATTTTGAACATTCAGTTTGCAATAGTAATTTTACTCCAAGACTTCCGCTGTGCCGTGTTGAATTGACAATGATGTTATCAACTGACGTCACGATACTCCCCACCCGGGCCCATCGGTGTATGGATTTGGATAGGAAATCCGGGTGTGACAATTGGTCTAGCAAACGTGATCTTCAGGAGGTGCCCTTTATAGGGACTAACACCTACCTTATTACGATCACTTAGCCATGTTCATTACGAACAATGGCTTGACCATAATAGTCTTAACCGAAAGTCAAGGCGTTTTCCATAAAATGCTTGACTTTTGGCTATAAAAGCCTATAAACGAAAATGCAAGAGAAAGGAACACTTACAAGAGGTTACTAGAATGCAATAGAACTAAGTTGGATGCTTCTTTCAGTTAGGAACTTTCAGAGGAGGGAGATAGAGTTGTGAATGAGAAAGGTGCAAGTTCAAATGGTGAACCTTGGCACCTATTTATAGTTGGAGAGCTTGAAGGAGGTGATGCCAGGTGTTAAGGGGTGTAAGAGGAAGCTTACAAGTGTCCTAGAACGTGGCATAGCAGTTTGGGAAGCCATGGTTTCGAATCAAATGGTTTTTGGCAATTTGTGTGGAGGCCAAGCAAATTTTCTGCAGATACAGTCCTCTCACGCACTGCGAGAGGCACAGGGCTTGCCTCTCGCGCCCTGCGAGCGCTCCATAGGCAGATTTGAAGTTTGTCACTTTTAGCCCCTCAACTTATTAAAACCTCCTAGAACCCCCTTAGACACCTTTTTAGCATATTTAGCCATCCGTAGCCAATATTTGGCGTACCCGGGATTATGCCCGGACATTGTCGAGCTCACGGTTCGTTAAAAGGTCACTCAGAGGTATAAATTAACATGTTGACACTTTTAATCCCTCCAATGTCCAACTTTTATAAAATTACGGATTTAATCCCTCTCGTCCAACAAATGGGACATATGAGAGTTAGGACTTCGTAAAGATCACTCAGAGGCTCATTATAAGCATGTTGACTCCGATGTCACTCAGAGGCTGGGCATGTTGACACAACGGTCACTCAAAGGCCAATATTTAGCATGTTGACACTAATGGTCACTCAGAGGCTATGTTTTAAGCATGTTGACACTAATGGTCACTCAGAGGCTTGGTTTATGCATGTTGACATCAGAAGATTACTTAGAGACTTAGTTTAAACATGTTGACACTTTTAGTCCCTGTTAGTCTTTAATAGACTTGAAATAAAAATCTAACACGTGTCGCTATATTATTGGACACGATTTTACAGGGTGTTATATCCTCACCCCCTTAAAAGAAATCTCGACCTCGAGATTTTTATTCAAAAAGATGGGGTACTTTTGTCACATAGTGGACTCAACCTCCCATGTAAACTCCGGACCTATAAGGACATCCCATATACCTTTACTATAGGTATCAATTTCCTTCGGAGCTTCTTAAGATCCTCAATCGAAATTGGTTTCTCAACGAACCTCAGGTTTTCATCTATTCGCACATCTTTATGTGACATTGCTAGCGACTCATCGGCTAGACATTTCTTAAGGTTACTGGTGTGGAACACATCATTAATTCTAATTAGCTCCTCGGGTAGCTTAAGCTTATAAGCCACAGAACCGACATATTCGATCACCTCGAATGGTCCAATATATCTCGGGCTTAACTTTCCCTTCTTTCTGAAGCGCATCACACCTTTCCAGGGTGAAACTTTCAATAATACTTTGTCCCCTGTTTGGAACTTAAGAGGTTTTCGCCTCTTGTCTGCATAACTCTTCTGCCTATCACGGGCAGCCTTGAGACGATCACGGATTTGCACAATCTTATCCGTGGTCTCCACGACGATCTCAGGTCATGATAGTTGGGCTTCCCCAACTTCTGCCCAGTACACGGGCATTCGGCTGTTTCTTCCATACAAGGCCTCATAAGGAGCAGCCTTGATGCTCGTATAATAACTATAATTATAGGAGAATTCTATTAGGGGTACGTAGTCATCCCAACTTACATCTAGATCAATCACACATGCCCTAAGCATGTCTTCCATTGTTTGAAGACTTGATATAGTTTGGACATAGTTGGAAGACTTGATATAGTTTGGACACTTTGCTACTAGTTTGGGCACTTTGTTACTTGAAAGTATCCTTGGTGGCTTAGGTTATATGGAAATGGATTAACTATTAAGTGAGGACGTGATATCATAGTTGGAAACCAAGACTCCATTGTTCACACCTTACCAAAACACAAGTCTCACAACATTGAGGGTTGTGGGCTTGGATAGTTTCAACACTTGTAGGTTACTTGGAACCTTTGGAACATAAAGTATGAGGTTATGAACCTTTAAGGTTATGATTTCATACCTCAAGTCAAGTCTCCCAATAATGGATTTGTTGGTAACTTGGTTTTGCGTAAAAATCTAAGAAAAAAAGTAAGTGTGAACCTTGTTTTGAAAATTGGTAAAAACATAAAATATATCCTACGTTGGACCTAAAACATGGTGATGTATGGTAAACTTGTGGTAACATTTACTAGAGGTGTTCCAAAGAAGGGTGAGAAGGAAAACATGAAGAAAAAGGTGAAGAAACAAGCTCAAAACTCACTATTTTGAACTTGGATAAATCTACCCAAAGTTGAGAAATATAAAGATTTGAGAGTGTTAGAGAGAGTGTTTGAAGTGTGGAAAGTATTTAGGATGTGGTAAGGGGTTGTATTTATAGTTGGGAGTAAGGTTTGGGTGTTAAATGAGGTGGTTGAGGGTTGAAATGAGGGTAAAGGAGTCAAAATTCGCGAATTTGAAAGCATTCAGCTAGACCTGTTGTTTTTGCACAGCCGTGCGGATCAGGTGCACGGTCGTGCCGATCACGGAACGCAGGGTGGTACACATCAGGTGCACGATCATGCGGATCGCAGTATACATGGCCATGTGCATCAATTGCATGGGCGTGCAACACCTACAAAATTTACCAAACTTTCTAGAATTTGCAATTTGACCCTTAGACTTTGATTTCCATTATTTTATGCTAGAAACTCATGATTAAGCATGTTTTTAGATATTCAAAACATATTTAAATGAATGAAAGTTTACAGGATTTTATGTTCATTTAGTGAAAGAAAACTAGCAATAGTCAAGTGTCTTTCATGAATATTTAGTAAATTGTTCGTCCATTTATATACTATCAAACACATAAGAAAGCGAACACCATGTATACTGGAATATTCCTATGGCTAGGATTGGGGTTAAACCAGAGCTTCACTCAAGGTAGTTGTTAAGCGACTTAAAAACAACCGAGCAAAATCTATTAATTAACGTAGATCTGACAAAACAAGCTCATCCATTCTATTTTGGATTAATATGGGTATTTTAAAATTTAGGATGGACCAAACAAAATTAGTCACTAGGTTAAGATGAGTTATGAAGTAATTGATAAAAAAAGAGTAGGTTAGGATGTGTATAAGATAAAACCCAAACGGGTCAGGATGAGTATTAAATAAAATCACTATACTAATTACTACTCGTAGATATCTCTTCACAACTTTAACTTCACCAATCTCTTCACAACTTTTTGATTTTTTAGAAATTTCTTGAATTTTCAGAAATTTTTGAACTTTTTACAATTTTTTTGAATTTTCATAAATATTTTTTTTTTGCAATTTTTGATTTTTTAAGAATTTTGATATATTTTTTCTTTTTTTTTGTTTTTTTATTTTTTAATTATTTTTTCATCTCATCTTTACCTAAACCTATATTAACCTAAACCCATCGTAACTCAAACCCAACTGACCCATTACATATTTATCTTTTTATTTTAAATACTTATCCTGCCCTATGCCCATTCTAACCCAAATCCATATTAACCCATTACCTAACCCATTCAAATTGTTCACTTTGCCACCACTAATATAACTTATAAGAGTAAAAAAACATGTGCAAAATTAATTACCTAAAGCGAAGATTTATTAATATAGTAGAAACAAAATCACTCCACTGAATTTGTGAAGATTATTACGATATTATATTATTATTTTTTATCAAATGTGTTCAAAATTTTTCAACATAAACTAAAAGTATATAAGTTTTGTTTGTTATTTTTAAACGAATATTATGTTGGATTTTATGTGTATAATAAAATTTACTCGTATCTATATATTATGAATGTACAAAAACATTTAAATCCGTATCTTTGTGTTTGTTTGTTTGTTTGTTTGTGTTGTTGAATTTTTTTTAATAGTAAAGATTACATACACTATTGTAAATTACACCAAATTTTACCCTTTGAGAGATATGGTTTCAAAAGCCATGTGCCTGCACAAACAACCATACCCTCAACAACATACTACAATAATAACCTTGCGCGCAATGCGCAACGGGCGCCATTCTTGGAACCAACAGGTTGCCTAACAAACCTTGCGCGCTCCGCGCAACGGCAAGCTAGACCAACACATGCAGGTCACACAACAAACCTTGCGCACTCAGCGTAACAACAAGTTAGACCAACCCATGCAGGTCACACAACGAACCTTGCGCACTCAGCACAACGACAAGTTAGACCAACACATGCAGGTCACACAACGAGCCTTGCTCACTCTGCGCAACGACAACTTAGACCTATAAATACAAGTCGCACAACGAACCTTGCGTACTTGGCGCAACGGTAAGTTAGACTTAGACGCACAGGTGCATTGACCCTGCGCGTATCAAACAAACCCTCTAGCTGCGAAGTCCTAAAACCTTGCACAAGGACAAGACAAACATGAGAGCAGCTCATAGTCTTGGGAACAAAAGGATTTAATCCCTACAACTTTACGCTGGTAAGAAAGCACTGAAAGCCACACGGAAGGGAAAAGCGCAAAGAGACGTTGACCAATACAAGGGTACAAAGTGGCAGAGCTGTGACCCAATGGTTGCTCGGCAGGTTATGTCAGACTGTGTTGCATGAACAATAATGCAGTTTCCAGACTGTACACCAACCAACTCACACAGTGACTGTCACACATTCTCCACTTTCGGCTGATGACAGGTCTGTAACCAGGGACAACTGCCATGACACGTGGCTCCATTCAACATCCGAGAAAGCACACCTCCTGCCAGAGATCATTAATGATCGATGCAGAGGGACAGTACGGATATCCCTGGTTGTCTAGGCTGGGTCCAAGGCCCATCAGCTCATCTCCTAAACACACCTATCTTCGGCTATAAAATAAGGGTTGCAACACAAGGTAAAATACATGTTTCCCAGCTCACTCACTATTTACTACTTGCTTGTTATTACCTTGCAATCACAAAATACTTATTCTCACGCCGGAATGTGGTCACGGAGAAAACCCTCCCCCTTTCTCTCGTGACGAGGCTAACGGCGTTACTAGTTTTGCACCTTAGCTTGAAGTGAGATCACCCAGAAAAGCGAACGAGAGACAACCTTTCATGCAGAAATATTAGGCTGTAACTAAGATATCTCTGGATACCTCTCAGTTCAGCTGGTGTTTTTTCATTAGCGTTATCCGCTTTTTTACTCTCACATCCGTTTTCTCGTTTCGTTTTTTCATAGACCTCACGTTCAGATGGCTGATTTTCCATCAAACACACCACGAGGTCCTCGGGCTGAAGGCAAGGACCCAGTTCATGCCTCTCGACCTGATGGACAAGTAGAAGAAGTTTCTTCCGGAAATGCTGGTGTTCACCATGATCCAGGTCGTGTGAACATCCTGGTAACCCCGGTGTTCAAATGGAGACCCCCTTCGTACCAATCACATCGGTCTTACCCCCGGGTGAGACTCTGATGTCCTTGTACATCAAGTCTCAAATGGCACTGAATGCCGTCTATGCGCAAGCACAAACCAACACATCTGCCGTCGGTGCAGCCAACTACTCATGTGCATGCTTCGCCTGCACCACGAGTACTCAGTTATGACGCGCCGGCAGAAGCGAGTGTCCCATCACACCTCCGTACCAAGGAGACGGAGTATTCTCAATCGCTGCCTAAACATGAGTCTCACATTCATAGGCGAGCGTCCATCCACTCACGGCTGGGCCCGCGTCCTCTAGAGGGACGGGACACCTAGCGTGAGGAGGATCGAACATATGGTGAGAGTGATAGCGCCAGTGTGTTTCACCGGCTACCAAAAGATCATGCTGCTTACAAGTCTGCACCACAGGCTGTTTACAACTCGGAGGCGGAGTACAATTATAACCTGATCTACAGGCCGGATGAAGCAGCCGAATACTCAAATTTTATCAAGGAGATCGCGCTCGCACCGGCGCAGGACTAATCGGAGGCTGAACGCTGCCCATGTGGTGTCACTTGTTTGTTCAAACTCTTATAGGCGCTGCGCCTATGGTTTGACAACTTACCCACGGGTAAGCTCGCATCATGGAATGACCTCAAAGACAAGTTCCTGACGCATTTCAGCCAGCAACGGCGGTACGTCAGAGATTCCTCTGACGTGATGAACATCTGGCGGCGTGATGACGAAAGTCTCGAAGACTTCATCACCCACTACAATAAAGAGGTCCTAGAGATAGGAGACGTGCATGAAGACCTGATTCGTGCACAATTCAAATACGTTGTCCGTTGCGACGAGATGATAAAAGTCTTGTCGGTAACTACTGGACTCCCGAAAAGCTGGGAGAAACTGATGGCGGTAGTAAAGACGGAGCGCAACCTAAACTCTAGCAGGCCTCCTCTACCCCATTACCGTCCCCAAAACATGAGCAACAGTTTTTGGAAGAAGAATAAAAAAAGTTGGAGGGAGTCCAGCCAAAGCCCTCCCTACTCACCGGTCGACGCACGCGCGACCATAAATAAGATTGCTACTCAAGGAGCAATCAAACTAGATAATCGCGATCGTCAGTGGACACCACTGACGAAGATTCCGACGGAAGTGCTCAGTACAGAAGATCACCATTCAAGCAGCCTGTAACATCCGTCAAAAACGGATTTACCAAACCCGCTCCGTTTATCAACCGTACAGTCAGTCAAAATTTTTGTTGCGAATTAAATGCCCAAAATATTTTTAAACGATCCGTAATCAATTATTATACGGGAATATATATTTAGTTTTTGAAAAACTGTCAAAAATTGCAAAATAAAAATGAAATACATCTGCCGGGTTTCGAACCCGGGTCTGTACCGAATCAGATGCAACTTATCTTCACACACACACAACCACTGCGCCGCGGACTTTGTTTGTGATATAATAGAATCATTTAATTGATAAAGTGTCTTTACGAATTCAAAACCGGCGCCCAAAACGATTCAGTCGTCGGAATCCCGGAATTCTCGCGAGTTTTAACACCAATTTACGTTATAACGTAAACCATTAACCACATATCGGTTATAACCGATGTTTGAAGTCCGCGACAATTTTCAAAACCGCCGGAAAACTTAAACCGATGAATACAGTCCAAAATCAGACCAAATACATTTCGATTTCCCTTATAAATTGACCCACAACCGACGACAAACACTTTCGCCCAAAAATCACACCTTTTCTCAGCATAATTCCACTCGCCGGAATAACCCTGTTCGTCGCCGGAAAACCGGTTTCCTCATTGCCGAGCTTTTCTGAACCTCTGAAGCTTATACCGGAGATACCCATACTCTTTCCAAGCTTTCCGGAGACTTGATGCTGCAAGACACCTGACGACGGAGTTGAATTGCTGTCGCCGGAGTTCTGCCGGAAAACAGAGGGTCCAGTCGGTATACCTCTTTCGCTTAATTCTTTTTCTTTTCACTTCTATATTGCCAGTAATTAACCTAAAACGCTAAGAAACCGATTTAAAATTTCGAACCAATCTGTCACCGATTTCTGGTTATTTTTTTTCAGTGAAGAAGATGATGACTTGTTATCATATAAGTTTAATTAAAATCATGAAATTAATCGGGTTAGACACACAGTCCAGCGGTGGACTGTGTGCACATATAAAACGCAAAACGTCTCGAGTTCGATTCCCGTCTCACACACGCTGCCTTAATAAAATGCAATTTTTTGTTTACTGAACCGGATCGCCACAGATATATGTTAAATATATTGTTAACCGGAATAATAACCAAGTTAGACACACAGTCCAGCGGTGGACTGTGTGTTTGATTATATCGCTGGTCACGAGTTCGAGTCCGGTCTTCAGCACCGACTCGGACGATTATCTATTCTTTTTAATTAAGGCAGAAAAGGAAATAAATAATTAGTATTTAAGTATAATAAAAATCGAATGTTATAACATGTTGAACACACAGTCCAGCGGTGGACTGTGTGTTAGATTAAACCACAGGTCCCGAGTTCGAGACCTGTGGAGTGCAAAACCGGTCCGCTTAAACTGTTTTTAAAATAAAATGATTTTCTGTTAATTCTAATTAATGTATATATGAAATTAAAATCGGATATATAACGGGTTAGACACGTAGCTCAGTTGGTAGAGCTGCGTGCACGCGTACGGGAGGTCTCGGGTTCGAGCCTCACCGAGCGCACAACAATATGCCTCAAAACCGGTCAACGACCAGTCAAAGTCAACAAGTCAAAGTCAACTGTAGCAGAAAAAAATAAAATATTTTTATTATTTTTATTTAATTATTTTAATTAAAAATCAATTATAAATACTTAAAAATAACATTTTTAAGATTAGAAAATAGCCTTAAACTCACAAAAATGCACCCAACAATCCTACTAAAATAGTTTAATAAAATCCGTTTACTTACCAAACCATAATGCGATTTATCTAGGTTAAATCTCACTCGTGGTTAAAACCACTTCGCGTGCATTCAACGTCATCAACCGAACGCACCCACTGTGAGTGAATCTTACAAATTCCCCCTTTTAAATTACACGTTTTGGGGTGTGTCATGTGTTATGAATTAATTAATTTATTTATTTAAACTTGTGCCATACCACATCATGACTTGAACTTAGATTGATTTATTGTGGTGATTTATTTATATTCCGTTGGTCAAATTACATGAAACTCATACATTAAGCCCATCAGTTCCTCGTGGGAAACGATAGAACATCGCGTGCTTCAATTCAAATTCATTATTGTTCATGTGTGTTTTCATTGAGTTTATATTGTTTGTAGTTGTGTTATTCATATTATCATGTTTATGCAATTCATTCATCAGGCCCCTCAGTTCCTCGTGAGAGACGAGTTGAGCATCGCGTGCCTTTAATTGTTTCCATTATTATTCATGAGTGTTTCATTTAACATCTTATGATTGTTGATCAAGTTACATCTAATTTTACTCATGTTTGGTTGTGCACATATTTCATAATCAATTTAAATAGATTGTTCAAATGTTTTCCATAGGATTCACTCGCCAACATTATGTTGATCCAAAAACCTTTTTACACATGATACAGGTGAACAGGTTGAAGCAAGGAAAACATAGGATATGCCTTAGAAGAGAACAAAGAAGTTTAAATTGTAGTTAGATCATGTTGTAGCAATCATTGTAAATTTCCATTTAAATTGTATTAATGAATATGAAACGTTTAATAAATGTCATGAGCTTTGATGATAACCCAATCATGCCCCGATCACCTTATCCGCTGCGGGTCGGGGTGTGACAGATTGGTATCAGAGCCATGACTATAAGGATATAGGATAGGTTATTAGACCCTTAGAGCCTATACTATAGTCTGCCTAAATTTTAAATTGATTAGGTGGTTACATACAAACTTGTGATATTTATTTGTTTCATATTTGTTTACATTTCAGTCAAACATACATGCTCATATACATGTTCATTATACATATATACATATTCATTATACATATATCGATGTTCATGTATTCAATTTATTTTCATATTCTCATTATCCCAAGATTTTATGCAATTTTCAATTCTCATCAAAGTAAGTTCTGCGACGGGCATGTAGTAACTGGAAGGGTACAAGTACCGGTAGTCGGAACGTCCTGTCTAGGCTGGCATTCGTATAAATCCAATATAACGGACCAGTTTGCCTACCTGGGGACCAACGATGAGAGTACGAAGGACCTATTAGGCCAAAGCATGCCACACCAAACGTCGTTCGAACTAACCCTACTTTGAGGTGTCATCGTGTCTACACCTGGACACATTCCGAACATCACACGTTGTATACATATTTCTCGATTTTCCCGGGTTTTTGTGTACGCAACCAGGCAGAAACCGTGCGAACCATATGAAAAACCGGTATTCATGGGGGCCCACATGATTACATAAGGTAAAGTATGGCGGCATGACGGGC
Source organism: Scalesia atractyloides (assembly GCA_947069175.1). Classification (NCBI taxonomy): domain Eukaryota; kingdom Viridiplantae; phylum Streptophyta; class Magnoliopsida; order Asterales; family Asteraceae; genus Scalesia; species Scalesia atractyloides. The sequence continues at coordinate 35,324,691 of CAMTDV010000013.1, read as the reverse complement.
CTAACAGCGAGCAAAGCCCAAGACATCCTATGGATGTAGTATTTTTGTATAATTATTTTATAAATGATCATTCTTGAATGCGACCCATGATCCCAAAAGCATCCAACTCATACTCTTGTCATGTATTCATTGTAGATGTCTTCTAACCTCACCCGTAGGAAGACGAGAGCAAGAAAAGCCCGCGATCGCATGGCTGCCTTAATCGCTCAACAAATGGCTGCCGTAATACCCAACATTGTAATCCAAGTTCAACAAGCACTTACCAATAATCCTGTCAATCAAGCAAACCAGAACATTTTCAACTCTTCCCCAAACACCACTAAATGCACCTACAAGCATTTCAAATCATGCGACCCTCCGAAATATAAAGGGACTGAAGGTGTCACCGCACTCCTCCATTGGTTTGAAGAAATGGAGAATACTTTTCTAAATTGCGATTGCCCTGATGATCGCAAAGTGCGTTATGCTACCGGTCGACTATATGGGATAGCACTTACTTGGTGGAACACAGAGAAGGCTAAACGAGGTGTGGAAGATGCTATGTCCTTAACTTGGAACGAATTGAAGGAAATCATGACCAGACGATTTTGCCCAAGGAGCGAAATCAAGAAGCTTGAAGATGAATTTTATTCATTGAAGCAAATGGAAGGAGACCACACCACCTACAACAAAAGATTCCTCGAATTACATCAAATGGTTCCCAACATGTTTACTCCTCTCTACCATTTGATCGAGCACTACATTCGTGGTCTTCCGTCAAAGATTCAAGACCCTGTGATAAGTACCAAGCCTGCAACTTTGGAAGCAGCAATGGAGCTAGCAACAGAGCTCACCGAGAACCGAATTCGAAACAAAGACTTCAAGGAGGAAAAGAAGAAGGATAAAGAATCGACTGAAACCTCCGACTCCACCCAAACCGAATCCCCTTCTCAACCCAACCCTAAGAGAAGAAGAGTCGGGCGACTTTTCGCTGCTACCCAACGAAATCAACCCGTTTTTCACGCTATACCCATCCGAGCTGTCCCAATCACCCAAGTGGCACCCAACTCAGCTTACCCAAATAAGAAACCGTATCTCGGACCTCACCCTCGATGCAACAACTGTTTTTATCACCATCCCCTTACTTTACCTTGTCGGCTATGTGCAACTTGTGGACGTTATGGTCATTTGAGCAATGTTTGTCGCACCTTTCAAGACCAAACCTTTTCCCCTACTCAAAACATGGCCCAAACTTATCACCAACCCCAACACCCCATGTTCCCATATGCTCGAGTTTGCTTCAATTGTGGCGACCCTACCCACTTTAGAAACACATGCCCTCAATTGGTAAACGTTATCAACACTCAAGCCCAATCAAACCCAGTTAACCAAGTAAACCAAGAAAACCCAACCACTATGCCACCAGCAAGAGGAAGAGTCTTCAATATCAACGCCAACCCTGTCGAAGATAATGACGGCCCTGATGAAGATACTCAGCTAGTCCTCTTCGCCGAAGATCCAGATTCAACTTCTATTGTTTAGCCTTATGTTTTTCTTTATCACATGTGTAGACTGTTAGAGAAATTATTGGATATTATATATTATATATTGTTTTCGGTATATGCTTTTGCCGAGGCCGTGGCTCCCCATCCATCGAGGTTGAGTTGGATCCCCATTTTATTATGTGGTTGATCTTGGCGTGCCCGCACGATCGGCTCCGTTTGTTTGAGCCTTGATCGGTTACGTAATTTTACATTTCAATACATGCAATACGCTCGGCTCCGTTTGATTGAGCCTTGAGTGCAAAGATTTATTCACATTTCCAGTTCATGCAATACGTTCGGCTCCGTTTGATTGAGCCTTGAGCGCACATACAATTTCATTATCAGTATCTTGTGGTTGTGGTGTTTGTAGTAGAGTCGCATCGAACTAACCATAACATTCGGATAAAGTCAACGAAAATTTGACAAGGGTATGGTGGATACGCCGATGGTACTTCCTATATATAAGTATTCTTGTCAAATGATCGGAGGCATTATCAGGCGGTTATGAGAGGTTCCATGCATAGGCTGATTGTGTGATGGTTGTTTAAATTAAGTTGTTCAATTTCAGTACATTCAATACGTTCGGCTCTGTTTGATTGAGCCTTGAGCGCACATACAATTTCATTCAATACGTTCGGCTCCGTTTGATTGAGCCTTGAGCGCACAGACAATTTCATTATCAGTATCATGTGGTTGTGGTGTTTGTAGTAGAGTCGCATCGAACTAACCATAACTTGCGGATAAAGTCAATGAAAATTTGACAAGGATATGGTGGATACGCCGATGGTACTTCCTATATATAAGTATTCTTGTCAAATAATCGGAGGCATTATCAGGCGGTTATGAGAGATTCCATGCATAGGCTGTTTGTGTGGTTAAGTTATTCATATTCAGTACATTCAATATGTTCGGCTCCGTTTGATTGAGCCTTGAGCACACAATTTCAATTTCAGTACATTCAATATGTTCGGCTCCGTTTGATTGAGCCTTGAGCACACAATTGCATTTTCAGTACATGCAAAACGATCGGCTCCATTCGATTGAGCCTTGATCGCACAAATATATTTCATTTCAGTAATTTATGTTTGTTGTATTGATTGTAGAGTTATAGGACTAATCATAATTCACTGTTAAAACCAATGAAAATTTGACAAGAATATGGTGGATACGCCGCTGGTACTTCCTATATATAAGTATTCTTGTCAAAGGATCAGAGGCATTAACGGATGGTTATGAGAAGTTCTATGTAGGATTTATTAGTTTCTTGGTAACCAATCATAACTTGTGGATAAAACTAATGAAAATTTGGCAAGAATATGGTGGATACGCCGCTGGTACTTCCTATATATAAGTATTCTTGCCAAAGGATCAGAGGCATTATCAGGCGGTTATGAGAAGTTCCATGTAGGATTTAGTATTGCCTTGGTTGGAATTTGTGTTACATTTATATCATCACGTTATTTAAAGGGATTGGATTGTGTTCCATTTCTACATAAATTAACCTCTCCATCATAACAAACGAGAGAGGAACTTCCATCATTCAAACATATATGTTATCAGAATGTGGATTCAAATATTTGCTGTTGTGTTTATTCATGTTCAAATATTCGCTGATGTGTCTATTCATGTTCGAATCTTTGCTGTTGTGTTTATTCATGTTCAAATATTTGCTGATGTGTTCATTCATGTTCGAATATTTACTGTTATGTTTATTCATGTTCAAATATTTGCTGATGTGTTCATTCATGTTTGGATATCAGCTGTTGTGTTTTTATTTATGTTCCATGTAGATTGTAGTATTAGAAGTTTTGCCTTAGGATATAACCATATTTTTTCCCAAACGTATCTTAACACATATGCATGATATCATTTTAGCAAATCATTTCTGCTTATCAATATTCATACAGTAGGCAACAAAAAGCGATTCCTGAATAGGGTACATAACCTTTACAAGGAACGTTACCGCCTCGAACAAAAAACTTAAACCCTCATTTTTGCTAAGCATACAACTGTCAAACAAAACATCATCATTCTTATAGTCAAAATATATCATTATTTAAATTTCGGGACGAAATTTCTAAAAAGCAGGGGATACTGTAACATCCGTCAAAAACGGATTTACCAAACCCGCTCCGTTTATCAACCGTACAGTCAGTCAAAATTTTCGTTGCGAATTAAATGCCCAAAATATTTTTAAACGATCCGTAATCAATTATTATACGGGAATATATATTTAGTTTTTGAAAAACTGTCAAAAATCGCAAAATAAAAATGAAATACATCTGCCGGGTTTCGAACCCGGGTCTGTACCGAATCAGATGCAACTTATCTTCACACACACAAACCACTGCGCCGCGGACTTTGTTTGTGATATAATAGAATCATTTAATTGATAAAGTGTCTTTACGAATTCAAAACCGGCGCCCAAAACGATTCAGTCGTCGGAATCCCGGAATTCTCGCGAGTTTTAACACCAATTTACGTTATAACGTAAACCATTAACCACATATCGGTTATAACCGATGTTTGAAGTCCGCGACAATTTTCAAAACCGCCGGAAAACTTAAACCGATGAATACAGTCCAAAATCAGACCAAATACATTTCGATTTCCCTTATAAATTGACCCACAACCGACGACAAACACTTTCGCCCAAAAATCACACCTTTTCTCAGCATAATTCCACTCGCCGGAATAACCCTGTTCGTCGCCGGAAAACCGGTTTCCTCATTGCCGAGCTTTTCTGAACCTCTGAAGCTTATACCGGAGATACCCATACTCTTTCCAAGCTTTCCGGAGACTTGATGCTGCAAGACACCTGACGACGGAGTTGATTGCTGTCGCCGGAGTTCTGCCGGAAAACAGAGGGTCCAGTCGGTATACCTCTTTCGCTTAATTCTTTTTCTTTTCACTTCTATATTGCCAGTAATTAACCTAAAACGCTAAGAAACCGATTTAAAATTTCGAACCAATCTGTCACCGATTTCTGGTTATTTTTTTTCAGTGAAGAAGATGATGACTTGTTATCATATAAGTTTAATTAAAATCATGAAATTAATCGGGTTAGACACACAGTCCAGCGGTGGACTGTGTGCACATATAAAACGCAAAACGTCTCGAGTTCGATTCCCGTCTCACACACGCTGCCTTAATAAAATGCAATTTTTTGTTTACTGAACCGGATCGCCACAGATATATGTTAAATATATTGTTAACCGGAATAATAACCAAGTTAGACACACAGTCCAGCGGTGGACTGTGTGTTTGATTATATCGCTGGTCACGAGTTCGAGTCCGGTCTTCAGCACCGACTCGGACGATTATCTATTCTTTTTAATTAAGGCAGAAAAGGAAATAAATAATTAGTATTTAAGTATAATAAAAATCGAATGTTATAACATGTTGAACACACAGTCCAGCGGTGGACTGTGTGTTAGATTAAACCACAGGTCCCGAGTTCGAGACCTGTGGAGTGCAAAACCGGTCCGCTTAAACTGTTTTTAAAATAAAATGATTTTCTGTTAATTCTAATTAATGTATATATGAAATTAAAATCGGATATATAACGGGTTAGACACGTAGCTCAGTTGGTAGAGCTGCGTGCACGCGTACGGGAGGTCTCGGGTTCGAGCCTCACCGAGCGCACAACAATATGCCTCAAAACCGGTCAACGACCAGTCAAAGTCAACAAGTCAAAGTCAACTGTAGCAGAAAAAAATAAAATATTTTTATTATTTTTATTTAATTATTTTAATTAAAAATCAATTATAAATACTTAAAAATAACATTTTTAAGATTAGAAAATAGCCTTAAACTCACAAAAATGCACCCAACAATCCTACTAAAATAGTTTAATAAAATCCGTTTACTTACCAAACCATAATGCGATTTATCTAGGTTAAATCTCACTCGTGGTTAAAACCACTTCGCGTGCATTCAACGTCATCAACCGAACGCACCCACTGTGAGTGAATCTTACAAATTCCCCCTTTTAAATTACACGTTTTGGGGTGTGTCATGTGTTATGAATTAATTAATTTATTTATTTAAACTTGTGCCATACCACATCATGACTTGAACTTAGATTGATTTATTGTGGTGATTTATTTATATTCCGTTGGTCAAATTACATGAAACTCATACATTAAGCCCATCAGTTCCTCGTGGGAAACGAGTAGAACATCGCGTGCTTCAATTCAAATTCATTATTGTTCATGTGTGTTTTCATTGAGTTTATATTGTTTGTAGTTGTGTTATTCATATTATCATGTTTATGCAATTCATTCATCAGGCCCCTCAGTTCCTCGTGAGAGACGAGTTGAGCATCGCGTGCCTTTAATTGTTTCCATTATTATTCATGAGTGTTTCATTTAACATCTTATGATTGTTGATCAAGTTACATCTAATTTTACTCATGTTTGGTTGTGCACATATTTCATAATCAATTTAAATAGATTGTTCAAATGTTTTCCATAGGATTCACTCGCCAACATTATGTTGATCCAAAAACCTTTTTACACATGATACAGGTGAACAGGTTGAAGCAAGGAAAACATAGGATATGCCTTAGAAGAGAACAAAGAAGTTTAAATTGTAGTTAGATCATGTTGTAGCAATCATTGTAAATTTCCATTTAAATTGTATTAATGAATATGAAACGTTTAATAAATGTCATGAGCTTTGATGATAACCCAATCATGCCCCGATCACCTTATCCGCTGCGGGTCGGGGTGTGACACAGCCGATGCTGATGAAGAACAAAAAAGGTCAAGACCCTAACCTTTTTGTGATTATCACAAAGATACGGTGCATACAACCGACAAAAGCATCTCCTTGCGCATAGAGATCGAGAAAGCGCTGAAAAGTGGGAAGCTCACCCACTTACTTCAAAATGTGCGCAAGGAGTTGCGCCAGATTACTCGAGGCGGAAAAGGCCCGAGTAACAAGAAGATGAAACATGCTTTTGATCATATGATCTAGGGTGGCCCAGCGCACAAGTGCAGCCATTAGAAGAGTTGCACGCCACACTAAGGCGATACTACATGTGATCCAAGCATGTTTAAATGTCCAGGCTTAATCAAATATTCGCTCGGCACATTAGCAAACCTATTATCTTATTGTCTACTCTGTACATTGCTCTTATGCATTCTTGTTAATAAAGACAATGGATACATGAATTTCCTTATCAAGATGTTTTGTTACAAATGCGTGAAACTACTTTGGGTCTACGCGAAAACACCATGATACACAATGACTCATGAAAAACAATTCATTACCTACTGCATGCGCATGGGAGGATCTTCATACACGAGTTCATTATCAGTTTTATTCGCTATACCTACACAAAGTCATTCTTTTCATGCAAATATTGTAACTTGAAAGAAAACATTTCATTGAAAGGAAATATATAAAAGCATGCGTAGCGAGCAGTTACATTCAAGAAGTTACATAAAGATATTACAATCAGAATCATACACTACTCTTCACTCCCTGTGGCCTTAGCTTCATCCAGAAATATATCTTTCAGGCGATCGACGTAGTCATCATGTTGGAGCGCCTCGCTCACCAAATCTATAACCGGGATTTGAAGACGGTCATACTCCCGCTTGGCCTGGGAGAAGGCAGCTTCGGTATCAATTTCACAAGTGGTAGCGCGGCTAGTATCGCATTGTATGTCCAGCACATGAGTGACATGGTGTGCACACTCAGCGTAGCCCTGCGCATAGCCATCATGGCGCGCAGTGACCATCAGCTTGGCCACTACACCGTCCAACTCTGCCGAGTTGAGGATAGAGTTTGTGATCTGCAATACAAGAACAGCAGGATTAGAATCAAGATAAAATGATCAAGACACGACAGAGTACTTACATTGATAACTCCATGTTGTTGCATCCACAACATGTTGTTGGCCAGCGACTCCACTAGAGACTCGGAAATGACGCGGGCGGCTTCAGAATCTTCAAGTTTTTTCTCGCCCACACCCACTTTGGCTTACGCCAATCGCAACCTCTCCTTATCCTCCAGATGCCTGCGTTGTAATTCAGCCTTTTCCACCAAGGCCACCTGGAGATCCTTCTTCGCGCCCTCCAGAGCGGCGCATGTAACATCCGTAAAAAAACGGGTTTCCAAAACCCGCTTCGTTTATTAACCGAATAGTCAGTCATAATTTTCGTCGCGTATATATTGGTTATTTTAATTTTAAACGATACATAATTAATAAACATTGTTAGAATTTTAAAACATAATTAATAAATCATAAAAAATAAGAGAACAAAAAAATATTTGAGGCTGCCGGGTTTCGAACCCGGGTCAGCCGGTTCAACAAGCAACCAACACACCACTCCGCCACACGCTTAAGTTTGGATTAATACTGAAATAAATGATACTTAACATAAAACTCGAATTCGAAATCGGACTTTCAGCGCGACAGAACTTGCAATCACCGGAAAATCCGGCAATCTGCGAGTTCAGCCATTATTCCTTTTTACTATAACGCTATAACCGTCGACGACATCGGTTATAACCGATGTCTAGCCCCAATTCCAGTCGTAACCGCCGATTTAACCGAAATCAAACCTCACCATAGCAGCCTATAAATACAGGGCTAAATTCCTCAATCCAACTCGTTTATTACTCTCAAACTCACTCTGAAAAACCTCGCTGCAAGTCGCTGGAAATTTTCTGCAACTCGCCGGAATTCTCTGCAAGTCGCCGGAAAACCGAACCCATTTCATCTCTTCTGCCTTACACTAAAATGAGACTTCTAGAGCTCAGACAGAAAGCACCACACTCACCACAAACTTCTGATAGAGCCTCTGTCGCAAGATAAACTTCGCCGGAGTTAACCTCAGCCGCCGGAACTTCATCAGAGATCACAACTGTTCGGTACAGCACCTTTAATTCTTTATGTTTAAATTATTTCGTTAACAGTACTGATCAATCAACCAAATCAATAAGAATGATTGATTAAACAGTCGGGTTGATTCCCGGGATTCATAAAAACGAAGAAGATGAACAGCGAGTAGTTTATAAGTATAATTAAAAATGGGATTTGTATCGGGTTAGACACACAGTCCAGTGGTGGACTGTGTGCATTTGTAACATAAAGATACCGAGCTCGAGTCTGTACATGCTTTCCGGTTCGCCAATTATACACAACCTTTTTAAAACCAGTTAACGAAATAATCTAGTAAATATATAAATTTAATAAAAATCTTATATCCTTCGGGTTAGTCACACAGCCCAATTGGTCGGGCTGTGTGCAACACGAAGCCAAGGTCTCGAGTTCGAATCCGGTTAGTTACACCGCCCCTGAAATTATCCAAACCTTTTTAAATTAAATAAAAATATATTAGCTCTAGTATGTGTATATGTATAATTAAGTTTCAATATATTTCGGGTTAGACACGTAGCTCAGTTGGTAGAGCTGCGTGCACGCGTACGGGAGGTCACGAGTTCGAACCTCACTCAGCGCACATAATAAACACAATCAGACCGGTCAACAGTCAAAGTCAACGGTCAACATTTTTTTATATTTTTTATTTATTTATTTAATTAGAAAATTATTTAAAAAATACTTAAAAATAATATTTTTAAAAGTTAGAAAATGTCCTTAAACTCACAAAAATAAATCTAGAAATCCTATTAAGGTTATGAATTAAAATTATTAATCTCAAATAAATCCATTTATTTACCGAACCATTATGTTATTATTTAGGTTAGTTTCTCTCGTGGTTAAATCCAAATTCGTGCGCATTCATCATCAATCAAAGAAACACAACCACTGTGAGTGAATTCTTACAAATTCCCCTTTTTATTCATGTTTTGGGGTGTATCATGTGTCGCTTAAATTAATTCGTTTATTCAAACTCGTGCTATACCATTATATGATCTAAACTTAGAATGTAAATATTGTTTGTTGTGATGTGTTACATATTGTCAAGTTGTGTGCAAATTATTCATTAGGCCCATCAGTTCCTCGTGGGAGACGAGTTGAACAACGTGTGCCTCAAAAACATTCATTAGGCCCATCAGTTCGTTGAACAACGCGTGCCTCAAAAATCATTCATTAGGCCCGTCAGTTCCTCGTGGGAGACTTGTTGAACAACGCGTGCCTCAAAAACAATCATTTGGTGTATGTGTGTGTAATATTTAATATTATGTGTTTTGTGAATAAATTTACATCTACATTTACTCATATGTGGTTATGCACTTTATTTTATAATTGATTCAATAAACACGTTTAAATGTTTTCATATGATTCACTCGCCAACTTTTGTTGACCCAAAAACCTATTTTTACACATGATACAGGTGGACAGGATGAAGCAAGGAACACGTAGGAAATTGCCTTAGAAGAAAAATAATGAAGTCTTGAAAGATGTATAGAACATGTTGTACTTGTATGATTTGATTGTATGATCTCCTTTAAATTGTAATAATAAATATGAAACATTATAATAAATGTCATGAGCTTTGATGAAAACCCAATCATGCCCCGATCACCTTTTTCCGCTGCGGGTCGGGGTGTGACAGCGCAAGCCTCAACCTTGTTATGCACAACAAGGTTAGTATGACAACCTATAGATCATACAAAATAAATAAAGAGGGGCAAAATTTTAGCCTCCTTCTGCTCACTACACTCGCAGTGCGCCCTGGCCTCCGCGGCCAAAGCAGAAGCTGTCTCCCTCTCCTTCTTCATGCGCTCTACGTCTCCGCACATCCGGGCCACCTCATCCTTCAAAGATTTTTTCTCGTGATTATCTCTTTCACAAGCCTCCCTCCACAGCTTGCGTCCTCAGCAAGCGTGGCAACGGAGCTTTCGGCCCTCTTCTTCCACCCCAACACGGACCATTCTTCGGTCCGCTGGGCTTCGGCAAACCTCGCCTTTTCAGCCTCCAGCTCAGTTTTTTGAGCAGCCACTTGGGCTCGCTCTTGGACCCGCTTCGCTTGGGCAGCCTCAAATTTAGCATGTTCTTTGTGCATGCTCCGCCACTCCCTGATAATCTTGTGCGTATTGGAGGCGGAGCTAGCTGCTGCCTGGAGGTACGTGCGGTAACTTTGTTCATGAGTCTGTTCCGTGCGCGCACCTCTGCTGTGGGGAACGTACCTTTAAACCACGCATGGCACGCTGGCCAGTGAGAGGAATAGTCTCCTTTCTTCAACTTCCACACAGGGGTGTGGATCTCTTCAGCGCGGCCTTCATCATATGACCTGTAATAATAATCACCTGGGGTTTCGTTCGGGCAGATTGGGGACCCTTCGGCGAAAGGGCTTCTACCAGATCCTCCGGCCCCACCCCTGGGTGCCGGCTCAGCTACATGAACCCCCTATGGAGCATCTTTCTCAACCACCTCATCCACGGCAACCATAACCATCGGTTTCGTCTCCACCCCCTCAACCTCAACACCTTCACCAACAACTTCCTCCACCACCTCAGACTCTATGGCCTCAACCTCCACCTGCACCTCCGCCGCCCTGGCATTTGGCTCCCCACCCTGTGCCCTTGACGCCTGCGTTGTTTCAACCACAGGTGGGGGCATTGGAGTATCAATGGGCGCCACCGGAGTGGTGGGAGCAACAAAAACTACCTCACTTCCCCCTACGAGATGACATGCAGTTAGACAAATGCAACAAGAAAAGTGATAAAACAAGTTAAAAGGTGTTTACCTAGAGAAATTTTGTCGGCGAGCGCGTCCAGACTCCCGCGCTTCCTTATAACACTCCGCGCAGCCTTTTTGGACGGCTGCACGGAGATATCACTCTTGGGAGCCCTCTTCCGCTTGAGGGGCTCCGGTCTGGACTTGACCTCCACCGGGTCGTCCAGGTTAGCAATCGGAATCACCACAGGCTCCGGCTTTGGCTTCTTCAGACCTACAGGCGCAAGACCCTCCAAAGTGTCAGAGACTACTACATAGTCTTTCCAATTATCTAGCACAGTACATACCATTGGCCGGTTTTCCCTTGGCTGCGCCACCCTCTTCTCAGACGCCGCACACCTTTTCTTTTTTGGATATGGGCCAATGCCCAAGTTCTTTAAAGCACCTGCACAATGGCGCAACACAATAAGTGATCTGCAAAGATGTAAACACTTAACACTATGAAGTCTTACCAGTCTTAGGCGCGAGGGCTAAAAAATCTTCATTCTTGGGAAGCTCAAAGTTCCCTAGGGTTTGAGCATACCATGTGGGCTCCTACGGGCCCAGGGCGATGTTCTCTATCCGCCCTTGTTCCCTTTTGAACCCACCACGTACAACGCCACCCCTGCAAAGAAAACGCACACAGTTAGTCTGCGCAAAAGGAGAAATCAAGAAATAATACAAGAAGACAAAGGTACTTACTCTTATCCCCCTCCATGTATATGACCTCTCCTGGCGGTTGGGCTTCCAAACTAAACTCATACTCGCTGCCACCAACGCCCTCTCCAGCAGTTGGACCGCCGGGATCTCCTTCAGGACCTTATACCAGGACTCTACCACTGGTACAGGGACGGTCTCAACGGCGATATCCTCCACCCCCTGGAAGTGCATCTAGAGGGGTATAACATCGGCCTTGATGTAAAAAAAAAATAGCCTTGCAGTCATGGAAAGACTTGGGGGGAGAGAGCAATATTTTCTTTGCCTGAATGCGATGTTGAAAAGAATAAAACCCCATGTAGCGATGGAGTTGATAAAAAATCCTAAACCAATCGACGGTTGGGGTAACACCTATCGACTGGCATAAAAACTCAAATGCTTGATCCTCAACATCCCCATCAGATTTAGTTGGGAGATGTGGAATCGGTAGAAGTTCAAAATCTCAAGAAAAAATTTGGTGACCGGCAACCGGAAGTTACCGTCAGTAAAAAAATCAAAAATTAAGTAATATAACCGGCCGGAGCATCAGCAGCGGTATCACCCTCCGCCGGAAACCGGGCATCCTAGTCCCTAGGGAACCGGTAGCCGGAAACCAAGCATTGGAAACTGGCCTGATTCCACTTCAGTGCCGGTAAGGAAGTCGAAGCCTCCGCGGTAGAAATACTTTCGGGACCCTAGTCACCATGGAAATCACAAGAGTTTGAAGAAAGAAGATTTGAAAACAAGAAAGCAAGAACACAAGAACTCAATAGAAGAATTTAGAGAATTTGAAAGAAAAAGTTTGAAGGCGTGAAAGAAGCCCTAGATGGTTCACCCCTATTTATACTCATCGCATTTAATGCAATGGGGAACTGTGAAGCACGCGCAGAATTAACAACCAATCTGCGTCGGACGCGTGGCAGGCAAGTGGCAACTAACAGTTGTCACGCGTGCGTGGCCGACACTTTCTCTGCCAATTCATTAATGAAAGAGAGGTTCCACTGTTGACAGCATGCCACATCTGTCAAACGTCACCTCCAGGGCACCTTTTTTTCTCACCAACCCGCCTGCAACATCAGCATGACGGAGATTCAAATTTCAAAGACCTCATCATGAGTAAGGGTTTCCCTCACACAAAGGTTTCCTCCAACCCTTAGTGAATTTTTGCCGTTGAAATTAGCGCACATATAAGTTCTTATAGTCCAGCACTGCACCTACTTGCCAACATGAGCATAGGAGCAGAACTGGACTGGGGGACTTGGAGGGGTATGGTCCCAAAAACCCTGTGCCTGCGAAAGGAACCATACCCTCAACAACATACTACAAGAATAACGTTGCGCGCAATGCGCAACAGTGCGCCATTTCTAAACTAACAGGTTGCCTAACAAACCTTGCGCGCAACACGTAACGGTATTGCAACCTTGACACTAATAGGTCACACAACGAACCTTGCGCACTCAGCGCAACGGCAAGTTAGACCAACCCATGCAGGTCACACAACGAACCTTGCGCACTCAACGCAACGACAAGTTAGACCAACACATGCAGGTCACACAACGAACCTTGCGCACTCAGCGCAACGGCAAGTTAGATCAACCCAACGGCAAGTTAGACCAACACAGGCAGGTCACACAATGAACATTACGCACTCAGCGCAAAGACAGGTTAGACCAACAAATGCAGATCACACAACGAGTCTTGCGCACTCTGCGCAACAGCAATTTCGACCTAGAAATACAGTCGCACAACGAACCTTACTTGGCGCAACGACAAGTTAGACTTAGACGCGCAGGTCCCTTGACCCTGCGCGGATCAAACAAACCCTCTAGCCGCGAAGTCCTAAAACCTTGCACAAGGACAAGACAAACATGAGAGCAGCTCATAGTCTTGGGAACAAAAGGATTTAATCCCTACAAGTCTGCGCTGGTCAGAAAGCACTGAAAGCCACGCGGAAGGGAAAAGCGCAAAGAGGCATTGACCAATACAAGGGTACAAAGTGGCAGAGCTGTGACCCAATGGTTGCTCGGCAGGTTGTGTCAGACTGCGACGCATGAACAGTAATGCAGAGGCCAGACTGTACACCAACCAACTCACACCAGTGACTGTCACACATTCTCCACTTTCGGCTGATGACAGGTCTGATACCAGTGGACAACTGCCATGACACGTGGTTCCATTCAACATCCGAGAAAGCACACCTCCTGCCATAGATCATTAAAGATCGATGCAGAGGGACAGAACGGATATCCCTGGTCGGCTGGGCCGGGCCCAAGGCCCATCAGCTCATTTCCTAAACACACCTATCTTCGGCTATAAAATAAGGGTTGCACCACAAGGTAAAATACATGTTTCCCAACTCACTCACTAATTACTACTTGCTTGCTATTACCTTGCAATCACAAAATACTTATTCTCATGCTGGAGTGTGGTCACGGAGAAAACCCTCCCCCTTTCTCTCGTGACGAAGCTAACGGCGTTGCTAGTTTTGCAGATTAGTTTGAAGTGAGATCACCTAGAAGAGCGAACGAGAGACAATCTTTCATGCAGAAATATTAGGTTGTAACTAAGATATCTCCGTATAGCTCTCGGTTCAGCCGATGTTTCTTCAACCCTATGCCAGGAATTGAACCATTGTCTCTTCTCAAGAGGTACAAAGCCTCTACCATCCCATTAAAGTAGTGATGGCTTGTTAGATGAACAGCAAACAAGCTATGTTTATGTTTGTTTGATTTGATGTAACTGATGAGATTTATTTATTTTTTAAGTTTTTAAAATGTTTATGATAAAAAAAACACAATTGTATCCACATATCTAAAGTGCTCAAAACAATATGAGCACCAAGTTAACAAGCAAAATTATTAACTAAATATGTAATTTCACATAGTTAACTGTTTATTTATTTAATTTGTTTTCCAACTTGTATCGAAATTAATACTCTAATAAATATAGCGAAATTAAAAAACATTGAACCTTTCATAATTAATCTTATTATATGTGTAACTGAGAAAGATTCTTTATTTTTTCAACCATGAGGCATGAACCAATCGCTTTGTTGAACCTTCTAGTTGTTCAAATCGTTTTGCTGTTCCTGTCTTTGATGGTAGACAATATTTTCGAAAGTTCTTGACGTTTGTTTGTCAATATGAGAAATAATCAAACTTGTGGAAGGTTCATAATTTGCAATTTGACCTAATTTTTAGTCGTAAAATTGAACTTCTCCAACATTCGGATACGATTGACATCGGGCTACCATCATCTAGACGATTAACAACTACATATTTGAAACTATTTGAACCGGTTTTTTCCTTGACCTTTCCAAGAGTTTCTTCTATTTCGCAAAGGTTATCTAGAAAATGATGATTCGAAGTTGTAATCCAAGTCTAATCTTGAAAAGACCCTATGACCATGCGATCTCGACCTTCTAAGCATGTGAACATGACTAATATAATGTAAACAAACCGAGTCTCTTTGGAGAATCGTTCACCATGATCGTTACAAAATTTGGAATCCTTCTTTTACCGAAGACTTGTTAAGATAGAAGTCAAAGTGAAATGGCATGTTTTTAAGTAGTTGAACTTTTTTTATATAGAAGCAGTTGGTGTTACAAGAGTTTTAGAAAATGATTTCTTAATTTGTAATAAGGAATAGTTGTTTTCTCAATTTGCGTTAGCAATTTCACTTAATTTTTTTATTATATTTGTATTCAGGAATAGTTGTTTTCTCAATTTGCACTAGTAAATTCACTTCGCCAATTTTTTTTATTATTTTTATATTATATGTAATTTAGTTTTTCTTCAAATTTTGTAATTTTTAACTTTAAAAAATAAGCTAAATACGTAATTTTGTTTAATTTCTTTTTGACTATTTCAATGTTAATTTGATTAAAAAATGAGTTGTATTAAATTTAGTATTTGGTTTTCTGAGTTCTGATATCAAAATTTAATGTATTTTGATTAAAAAATGAGTTGTATTAAAATTAATATTTTGTCTTCTGAGTTCTGATATCAAAAGTTAATGTACTTTTATACAACTCGGTTTTATTAAAATTTATAGTGAAAGCTTAATAACACTAGCAATTGTATTAAAATAAATATTTTGTCTACTGAGTTCTGATATCAAAAGTTAATGTACTTTTTATACACCCGGTTTATTAAAATTTATATCGAAAGCTTAATAATACTAGCAACAAAACTATATATTGTTATGAATGTATCCATTATGTAGTGACTTTCCACGTGTCTAACTTTTATCTATGAATGCATTCATTATGTAGTGACTTTCCATATGTATAACCCCTTTTTCTTATTTACTATTGTACTAATGTGAGTGTCTATATATAATGACATTTGTATATGATGTTAGATCAATGAATAAGAATTCTCCATGTTCTATTCTCTACATGATTTCATAGTCTAGCTCTCATGTTTATATACATATATATTAGTTGCTAATAGACCGTTGTTTCAAAACACGTTATCAGCACGAACGTCCTCTATGTGTTTTGCCACCCTTGGTATCCCTTTTTCCTTTTTCCTTGCCTTTGATGTGCATTATTTTCCAACCTAACTCAATCTCGCACGTTAAGAAAGCAACCCAATAATTATGCAACTATCTCTACTAATAAAGGTATGATTCTTCGTATGATTATTCATATTATATTTGATGATGATACATCAATCTTACTGGTGACACTTATAATATACATATATAAACTTAAATTGATCGTTACTATAAATTCTATAATGTAGTCTCATGATTGAACTCTTATCTATATATTTTTCCATTTGCTTTTAGAAGTTATTATATATATATATATATATATATATATATATATATATATATATTAGCATGTTTGTATTCATAAGGATTTAGATGTTACATCATAAATTATGACGTTACAATTGACTAATTCATTTTTTTTCTAATACTCATTATTAATTGAATAATTATAGTTTTCGTTGACGACGACGATATTATATTTATTTTATTTTTCTCTTTTACAAATGATCCTTTCTATTATTCTAAATTTGCCGGATTAGCATTTAATTAGCTAATTTAATTATAATATATGTTGTTTAAGACTCTTACAATCTAGTAGTGCTCATCTGCATATTTCTTGAGCCACTATAATCATATATTTATGCTTCTTTATTAACCTTGTTAAGTTGTAAATAAAATTGTTGAATTATTTTGATTTGAGGAAGTTAATTTGCAATCTAGAGAATATTATATGTGCTTTTAGAATTCAAGAAAAACAATAGATTCAATATTCAATATTACAAAGTATGAAACTCAATATTTATGGACTAAACAATGCAATTATATTAGGTATATATGCTTGCTTGTATTGGTGGTAATATATACATGATGTATGTACTAGATTTTCATTTTGTATAGTTTATAATTTAAATGGATATGATCTGTAATTAACTGTTTTTATTAGTCATTGTTAATACATAGCATGTCAAAAGACTTTTACGTAATTAGATATAAATGAGTTATGTGAGTAAACATCAATTGATTTAGTTTTAAATAAACAACTTATAATGCAATATATTATTATTATTATTATTATTATTATTATTATTATTATTATTTATTATTATTATTATTATTATTGTTATTATTGTTATTATTGTTATAACATAATTATGCAAATATCGTTTGGTACTTATACTAAGGTTAATAACAGATTTTTCGTATAAGAAATTCATATAATAGATTAATATTGCTAGATATCATTAGTTGTTTTTAGAGAAACATTTTCTAGCGATGTCGGTACCTCTAATGCATTCATTATGCCATGTCATAATGTTTAACAATTTATTTGCATATTAACTATTATTATTGCTAGTATAAAATAGTGACTATTGATATTGCTTTATATGTACAATGTCACACCCTGACCCGCAGCGGAAATGGTAGTCGAGCATGATTGGGTTTTCATCAAAGCTCATGACATTTACTATAAAGTTTCATATTTATTATTTCTTTTTAAAGAAGAAATTACAATAAACATACAAGCACCACATGTTCAAATACATTTTTCATGACTTCTTTATTTTTCTTCTAAGGCAATTTCCTATGTGTTCCTTGCTTCAACCTGTCCACCTGTATCATGTGTAAAAAATAGGGTTTTGGGTCAACAAAAGTTAGCGAGTAAATCTTATGAAAACATTGGAACGAATTTGTTATATTGGTTATAAAAAGGTGCGTAACCACATATGAGTAAACGTAAATGTAAATTTAATCACAATACATATAATATCAATTAATGCACACGCACACACCAAATGATGAACAATGAGATCAAGGCTCAGTCAAACGGAGCCGATCTAATGAGGCACGCGATGTTTAACTCGTCTCCAACGAGGAACTGATGGGCCTAATGAATGTTTGCACGCAACTTGACAAAATGTTAACACACATCACAACAAACAACATTTACATCACAAGTTTAGATCGTATAATGGTATTAGCACAAGTTTGAATAAACGAAATAAATAAAGCGACACATGATACACCCCAAAACATGAATAAAAAGGGGAATTTGTAAGAATTCACTCACAGTGGGTGCGTTCCTTGATGATGATGAATGCGCACGAATTTATGATTCAACCGACAAGGGGAAACTAACCTAAATAATCACATAATAATTCTATAAATATATATCTTCTATTTGAAATTAATATTTCTAACTAATGCCTTCTATTAGATTTTTAGATCTATTTTTGTGGTATTTATTACAATTTTTAAACTTAAAAAGTCATATTTTTGAAGTTTTTTTAAATGATTTTTAAATAAAATAATAAAGAAAATAATTAATTAAATAAAATATCCTTTTACAGGGTTGACCGGTCGGACCGCGTTGACTTTGGTATTATTGGCTTCGTGTGAGGATCGAACTCGTGACCTCCCGTATGCATGCACGCAGCTCTACCAACTGAGCTGCGTGTCTAACCCGAAATAAACCGCATTTTAATTACATATATATACTAATTAGAACATATCAGAAATTATTTAATTTAAAAAGGATTTAAAATCCCTTGAACCGGCGTACATGACATGTTTCGAACCCGGAACCTCTGTGATTTTTTTTTTGCACCCAGTCCAACCAGTTGGGCTGGGTGTCTAACACCGTTGTATTCTGAATTTATATTATATTTATATACATACTCGGTTAAATCAAATTTTTATTTATTAAAAAGATTTGATATATGAATGAATCGTTGTACGCAATGAGACTCGAACTCGGGTACTCTCGCTTGAAATGCACACAGTCCACCACTGGACTGTGTGTCTAACCTGGTTAATTCTTTTGTTTTAATTATATTTATCTGATATCTCAACTTCATCTTTTTCATGATAGTAATCCAGAAGAAAAAACCCGATTATCAACTCAAACTTGAGTTTTGATTATCATTCCTATACTAAGCAATCGAAATCGAAAAGAGAACAGAGTGGGTATACCGATCTGAGAATGTTATGAAGGTTCCGGTTGACTTCCGGTGTGAGCAGGAACTCCGGCGAGAATCTGCTTGCACAGCAACTTGAGCGTAGAGATTTTTGATGAAGGTTTGAGTGGATGAGCGAGTTTAGAATGATTTGAAACCAGTATTTATAGGAAAACCCATCTTGATTTCATTCAAATTTCAAGTTTTGATCGTTGATTTGGAAAACGGTTTCATATTGATTCAGATTTTTAATTATTCGGTTATAACTGATGTCGAAATCAATTTTACGCGTTTCAATCATTAGGAAGGTAGCAACATTTCTTTGATTTGCGGAGATTTAGCTTGCCGGCAGTTTCGAGTTCTGTGGTTGCTGATTTACAGGTTTTGACTTTCGGTTTTATCATAAACATTATTTGTTTAAACATTGAACACAAGAATATGTGTGGTGGAGTGGTGTGAAGTGTGTCTTGATCCATTGGGGACCCGGGTTCGACTCCCGGTTACCCCTTTTTTAATATTTTTGAATCTAAATTACTTTATTTATTATTATTGTTATCATTATTATATGATTATTCATTAACTAATTAACAAATTAAATAATTTAACTAAATAAATATGCAACGATCTTTGATTAACTACTTGTTTTTTAAACGCAACGGGTTTTAAAACCCGTTTTTACATGAATGTTACATACAATGTATAGAGTGCTTATATGATGTCATCAGTTGTTTAAATATAAATATTTGAGAAGAAAAAAATGAGTATGTTATGCAATTCATCAATATTACAATTTTCAAATAAAATTTTCAAACACAAGTAATAAATGATCTGAGAACTTGAAAGAGATATATGTTTAAGTTTTAAAGTAAGTGTTTAAAATATATAAGATATTATGTTTGGTTATACCATAATAAGTTATTACATAAATTATATGCGTTTGCTTATTAGTGATAAAAATGTTTCTTATTTTACAAAGGCCCATTATAAGTTGTTTTTATATGATGACATGCTATAAGTTCATGTATTGTATGATTTGTTGTTATCTATACCTTGTATTCTATATGCTATCACTTCTTTGCATCGATAATGCCGAATAGAACGACTGAACCAAAGTTGTGGTTTATTGTCATTCTCATGAAAAAGTAGAAATATGCTTCGATTTGACACCAAAAGTGTCATACTCCTTGTATCTCATTATCAAGTATAAAAGAAATATTATATGACTCGGACATATAATTACTTCTCAATTGACGTTATACGAAGAAAAGTTTATTTATAAGGGAAATCAGATAAAACAAATTTTGTTTGTCAAACCTCAAATATACTCCTGAAGTAGCAATATCATTTAAAGGGTATAAACGGTTTGAAACGACTGTATATCTATATGTTCGAGAAAATAATAAAAACCGTAAAAATTGTATGGTTTTACTCTGATGCATGAAGTGAATATATATTGATTATTGGCATCATTGAGAAAATTGTAATGATGATCATATTAATAATAAGATTGACCAACAGAAGTGCAACAATCATCATGTTAATAAGAGATCAAACTATCAGAAATTATAAGATAGTCAAGCTAATAATGAGATCGAATATCAGTATTATAATGATAGTCATGATGAGATCGACCACCAAAAGTGGCAAACTAGTGATTACATAGCACGATGGTTTGAACTTTGAAGTTATAATACATTCTTTCATATCTTATGTTTTGTATTACATACGTGCAAGTAATACATATACAATATCCTAAACCATAAGTTTATGGATCATGATTATTTACTTTATTGGTATGACCGGTTAGACCACACCGAGTCAATGATGATGTGAAATATAATGAAGAACTTGAAGATTCTTCTAGTTGATAGCATATTATGTTTGCTCTTAAGGGAAATTATTTATTTGCCAATTAATGGTATAAATCCTAAAATATTATGGATGAATGAAGGGTGTATATATCCAAACATGATACCCTTTAGTGTTTTTAAATCGATGCATCGTCTAAATGGTCATCAAATTTACAACTTGAAGTTGCGTGTAGCTTAGCTAATGAGATAGCAAGCATATTATTCCATATTATCATATTTATGGTGGTTATAACATTGAATTTAGTATCCATGTTACTAATGATTATTGGAATAAGTATTGAACTTTCTAAATGCTTAAGACACAAATTGCTTTCGTTGAAGACGGTGACCAAACGTCTACAAATTGATTGCAAAGCCAATAATCAAGATAGCAAAAGTTCATATTTGAGCACATGTGATTTTACATGGGGTAACTGACGTGTGTGAATATATACACATTTTTACAATGAATTTTACACACGAACTCGGTTTTAATATTTATAAAAATGATTTCTACCTTAAATTAAAACACACACAAAAGGACAAGTGTACCCTGTCGTATATGTAGTAAAGTATGGGTAAGAACCAGATGTCGATCTATGGACGCGGGAAGGTGCTTGTGTACTAAACCGTCGTCATTTATTTACCGGTAAAACGGATATGTGAAATAGTTTTTTTCTAAAATTATCTAAAACTACATTTTAACACATAAAAGACTTTAAATACAAAAATATAATTTCTTTTTCTTTTGTCTTGTTTTATAAGCAAAATAAGCATGTTATCAAAAATGTCACAAAGGCAGTTGATCAATTTTCCAAATATAAAGACAACTAGTATCCCTTTCGGGACTCCTAATATGATAATTATTCGGAAAGTTAACGCGATAAACACACTTTAACCACCTAAAATTATTCTTTAGCGAGCTATTGATATATTTTCATGTGAATCTTTAAAAATAAGTTAGTCATCCGTTAAGAGTTTTCTAACCTCACTTTATCAAGAAAAGCAATACCGATAAACACAATACAACCACCGAGACAAGCATAACATAGATCATATCACAAACTCATTCATTTTGCAAGTCTTAGATATAAATCTACCAAGTTGGTTATTTTGGCCATAAATACTCAACAAAGATTATGAAATATATTAAGAACCCGCAATAACACCATCTAACCCGTTAGAGCCCTTTCGTGTAAGAAAGCATTCGTGATCAAAATCAGATTATCTTTATTAAACCAATACCCATTTCTAGTTTCATGGTGTAAACATATTAATCAAGTTAACAGTTCACTAATAAATGATTAATTATGGGTTTATTCAACTTATCCTAACTAACCATTTACTAATCATCCAAGATAAACAATCATAATCAAGAATCCAACATCAATGAAACAAGATTGCCATATGATCATCAAGATTCAAACATGAGCAGTTGACTGAGGTTCATTTTAACTTGATAACAAACTAAATATTGATCATAAAACAAGTGTTTTTCATAGTATTCATAACAATATTACATAAACATCATCTCAATGCTTGCATATGTAATCAGAATTTACATTAAGAACAAGAAATCAATTCATAAACAAGCAAGGATTTGATGGATTGGATGAATGATAAGCTTCTTGCAACCTTGAGGCTTGAAACCGTCATGATGAGAGAGCTCCGCACCTCAGAAATCTCCTAGAAACTTGGAAAAATACCCAATATTTTGATCATTCGCAAATGCTCTTTTTTATAGACAATTTTCATATCCGCACGGCCGTGCACTTTATCCGCATGGTCGTGCGCATCAGCATTACTTCACTGCAGGGTATGGGCAGACAAGTGGCTGTTTGAGCGGCAAAATCTTCAGATGTGCACGGTCGTGCCAATGATTTGCACCCGGCCGTGCCAAGGCTTCAGGTCACATGTGATCAGCAATCAAGTCGCGCACGGCCGTGCCAATGGGCCGCACGGCCATGCGTGCCGAGAAATGAGTCGCACTGCCTCTCGCACGGTCAGTGCTTCCGAGATCGCAAGTCTCGCGCGGCCGTGCCAATGGGTTGCACGGCCGTGCGGCATCTGTAACTTCAGCAGAATCTGCAGAATTTGTCCAGAATGCTTTTTAATCCCACTTTTTCTCTAACTTTGTCTGCAGTACGTCGTTTAGGACCTGAAAATATAAAATGGACCGATTAAGTACCTATACAACGATATTTTAGCTAAAAATGCACAAAACGGGGCAAGATGGGGAACTAAATTATATATATTTTAACGTATATCAGTAACATTATTTCACATCAAGCCAACATGTTGTAATAGTTTCTCCCCATTATAGTTGGTTTTGGTCAGGAACCAAATATTTCCCATCAAACCTTTTATTGTGCGGTATACATTGGAATTGATCCACCACAAAGCATAAAGATTGAAACTCAAATTATGTTGGGAATATATGTTGGATGAAAATACTATTTATGATACATAATTAGAGCAATTAACGAGAGATTTATTTATGGCTCGTTAAATCTTACTTTAAATAAATTAACATTTTCAACATTAGGGGGAGATTAATGGCAGTTGAAAAAGGAATGTGTATGCATGAATTATCATTGATCCTCAAACGAAATTGTGTGAACAAGAAGTTCAAAAGATAATTCGTTACCTAGATTAAAGAATCAATCACCAGACATGTTAACTGACTTAAATACAGTGACTAAGTAAGTCACATAGTCAACTGCTAATGCTCCAATTAAGTTAATTGTCCTAGTAGGGCAAACCATATATTAATGAGTCTATTGCACGCCTGAAGCGTGGTAGACTAGTCGATTCCAAGAAAATAAAAATTTCTCGAAAAATTGGAGCAAGTAATGAAGAAGATGGTCAAGTCGAGGTTATAGTAAAAAAATAGTTTCTTGAAGAGACATTAGACATGATGGTTCTGGAAGAACCTCAGGTACCTGAAAATAAAGAGCTCTTAGAAAAATTATATCATGTCTAGAAGTGTATGGAATCGAAACAAAATCGACGTCGTTATACTTTTGTATATATAGCGCTTGAAAAGATGAAATGATGAGGATCAAGATTTAAAATTTGCCTATGAATAAATACAAAGAAATGATTGGCCAAAATGGAACGGCGCAAATGAGGTAGAGTTGAATTCTCTATTGAAATGGAAAGCTTACGGACCAGTAGTCCATAAAAAAGTTGTAAAATACATTTAATATAATTTGGTCTTTTATGTGGATCAACAATTGATGGCACAAGGATTTCGCAAAGACCTATGATTAATTATGAGGAGACGTATTCTCCAGTGGTGGATGCAATAGCTTTCCAGTATTTAATTAGTCTGATAATATAAAGAGAGAATTGATATGCGTCTTGTAAATGTTATGTATCATTTAGATACTAAAGTTTACATGCAAGTCCTTGAAGGATTTAAATTATGTATTTCATGTAAAGTAAGTTCTCGAGAACAATATGATCGTTGTATACAGATTCATTTTTGAATACGATTGAACTCCTTATGAGTTTCTTAAAGAAATTGAGCTCTTTAAAGGTGAATCAAAACATCTTAACGATGTAATTCTTGTGCACCAATAAACATACATTGAAAAACTGTACCCAGTGATTGTGATATCTCAATAAATAATATACACGCATGGTACAATATGGATTTTGGAGATAAAAGCAAGTGTTCATGACACTTTTACATGATATAGATATCTATGTGTTAAATGGGCAAATTTATATAGCAAAACTCCTGAAGAGTGAAAGCACATGCATATATGGATAAGAGGGAACGAATTCCCTCATGGATTGATAATGCTAGAAGCATTGATGTCAAAACCTCAAGAACATACTTTATGAAGTTGACAAAATATGTGGACTAAAATAGTCGAGTCAAATATGATACAATTGACTCACCAGTGAGCTCGAAAACTAGAAATACATATGGTGAAGTTGGTCCATTTGTTTTCATTAAAAGAACGATATGAGGTTTACAAGTATTGCAATATATGCTGATGATGTCATTGAATCTCCCGAAGAGAAAAAAAAGAGCTCAAATATTTAAGCAAAAATTTGCAAATGAAATACAATATTGCAAATTTATGGCTCGATACGTAAGACATACGTTTATATTATAATCCATCAATCATACTACATCTAGAAAATGTTGGACATTTTCATATGGACAAAGATTTTGGTGTAAGTACATTTAATGATGTTCAAATATTTGATATAGATAAAAATGACTTTTATCATCTTCTATCAAAGAAGCAAAGATCATTGGTCATGAAGTACCATAATTCAATACAAATTATATTAATATATCTTGCTAGCTATACACGAACATATACCATTAAATTCATTGGCAAGATTTAACTCGTGTACGACGAGGAGATAGTGAAATGAGTTAAACATTTATTTTCTATACCCTTAAGGTACGAAAGGTATGGGTTCATATTTTATTAACCCATCAACAAGTTTGGTTAGTTCTGTAAATGCAGGGATTATAACAAAACACAATCATTGATCTTATCGTATCCACTTACAAGAGGAGGTAATTAAAGTTTTACATGAAGATCATACATCAAGTTCATTAATATGCATATCAAGCGACAATCACTCTCTACAAAAGTTTTTCAACAACTTTCATAGAAGATTGGCACTTGCTACTTGAAATGATACATATTATATTGAGAGGGAGAGAATACGCATTGCATTCTTTTTCCCTTAGCTGAGGTTTTGTCCCACTGGGTTTTCCTAGCAAAGTTTTTGATGAGGCAACATCATTAAGCGTATTAAAGAGTAGTATTCCATCATGTGGATAGTCAAGGGGGAGTGTTATGAATGTATCCATTATGTAGTGACTTTCCACATGTATAACCCCTATCTATGAATGCATTCATTATGTAGTGACTTTCCACATGTATAACCCCTTTCTCTTATTTACTATTGTACTAATGTGAGTGCCTATATATAATGGCATTTGTATATGATGTTAGATCAATGAATAAGAATTCTCCATGTTCTATTCTCTACATGATTTCATAGTCTAGCTTTCATGTTTATATACATATATATTAGTTGCTAATAGACCGTTGTTTCACACTATATATTTAGTTTTCTTTATAGATATTTATGTACTATTAATTTGTATTAGGTTTTTGCATTAACGTATTGTGCTATGTGTTAATATAGTCTTTCATGCATTGCTTTGTTGTAAGTTGTGTTGCTTTATTTGTAAATTATTATTATTGTTTTTAATAATCTAATTAATTTAGCCAAAATCTTGTTTTTCTTTTATAACTTGTAAAATATAATATTTTATAAAATTATAAGCATGTAGTTGAAACTTGTTAATTTTTCTTTACATTTCAACCTAAATTTTAATAAAAACATAGCATGACCAAATATATAATATATTATTATTTAAACAATATCTTATAATAGTACATGCTCTTTATCATTATTTTGAATTTGGGTTTCATCTTAATATATAATACGATTTTTTAGCATTTTTTATTTTATTTTTTAGATTGTGTTTTATTAGTAATAGGTTAAGCTGTGGTTTATTGGTAACATGTCAAATTAGATGTATATCATGAAATTTCGACAATTTTGCGCAGGCTAATTGATCTGTTAAAACATGTATTGATACATTTTGGATACATCACAACTTTACTTTTTAGGTTTTATCTTTCATTTCTTATATTGAGATTGACCGGCACCATAATAAACCAAACTGATAACAACCACACTTAAGCGCAACACGCATTTAAATTTTAGTAGTTTAAATGGATTTATTACAATTGTAATTCTAAATGAAATCAGGATTTATTTTAATTGTAATTCTTAATGAAATCCATCTTTGCTACTAGCGCCAAATTGCTAGTTGTTATATATTTTAAAAGGGAGTGTCCGTGGCTTTTCCATCACCACTCCCTTAAGTTTAACACTTTACATTTTTAGCCCAGTTATATGTAATCTATACTGTTTCCTCCTCATCTTTTACATTTGGCCCATAATTTTTTTTACGCATCGTGTCTTGCTAAATGTTTTCACCCGTCGTGTGTTATTAAACACAAATTTTTATACCACTCCATGTTTTTAAAAAAACACAATTTTATCATCTAGACTACTACTTCTACTTTTACAAATGCCAATATATTGTGTTTTACACTTTCTGTCTACCTTTGTGTTTTTCACTTTTTTTTGTAATTTTCTTTTACGCATGTTTTACACTTTTTATTTAATTTTCTTTTACACATTGCATTTTACAAATCGTGTGTTGTCGCACTGCATGTTTCCACCTAATGCGCGTCGTCGCAACACTCGACAGGCAAAATACTAGTTACTTATTAAAGAAAATTAGACAAAGCCTAAACTAAAAATCTAATAAAAAAAGAAAAAAATTTGGAAAAATGAATTCAACTATTACAAATTCGGAATTCAATTGAATCCAAATTTTAAAAACCTTTTTTAATGTGAATTCAGCTGAATCCAATTTTTTAAAACCTTTTTAACAACATTGTTTACACACAAAACGACTGAATCCAAATTATTTAATAATTACATTTTCGTCCCTCATTTAAAACCAACGATCCTCGTGATTTTGCAAACATTTATATCTTTTTCATACATTAATATATATATATATATATATTATATATTGAAAGTGTAATGGACAATATGCCTTACCATACGAGCGTACAAGATTTGAAGTTCACACGTTATAAACTTTATAACTAAAAAGTCGCATATTATAAGATATAAAAAATCTCTGTTGACAAAACAAAAAAAATCGCATGTTGAAACTGAAAAAATAGCATGTATAAATGTAACACCCTGTAAAATCGTGGCCAATAGTATAGTGACAGGTGTTGCTTTAAATATAATTTATTTAAGACCAATAAGGACTAAAGGCGTCAACATGCTCAAGCTGAGCCTTTGAGTGACGGTCCGATGTCAACATGCATAAATAACAGCCTCTGAGTTACCAATATGTCAACATGCTTAAAACTTGGTCTCTGAGTGACTGATATGTCAACATGTCCAGTCTCTGGGTGACATCGGAGTCAACATGCTTATAATAAGCCTCTGAGTGATCCTTTGCGAAGTCCTAACTCTCATACGTGCCATTTGTTAGACGAGAGGGTTCAATTTTGTATATATGTGAAAGTTGGACATTGGAGGGATTAAAAGTGTCAACACGTTAATTTATACCTCTGAGTGACCTTTTAACGAACCAAGAGCTCGACAATGTCCGAGCATAATCCCGGGTATGCCAAATATTGGCTACGGAGGGCTGAATATGCCACAAAGGTGTTTTAAAAGGTTTTTAGAAGCTTTATTAAGTTAAGGGGCTAAAAGTGTCAAAGTTTGAAACTGGCCCTAGGGCGGTCGCGGGCCGCGAGAGACCAGGCCTGGGTCTCTCGAGGGGCGCCAGAGGGCCTCTGCTGTAGAAAGTTTTTCTTGGCTGCCATACAAAGCTCCAAAAACCATTTAATCGAAACTATGGCTTCCCAAACTGCTATGCCACGTTTTGGGACACTTGTAAGCTTCCTCTTACACCCCTAAACACCTAGCATCACCTCCTTTGAGTTCTCCAACTATAAATAGGTACTCAAGTTCACCATTTCAACTTGCACCTTTCTCATTCATACACTCTTCTCCCTCCTCTGGAAGTTCCTAACTGAAAGGAGCATCCAACATAGCTCTTTTGCACCTAGGAATCACTGGTAAATATTCCTTCCTTGTGCATTTTCGTTTATACGCTTTTATAGCCAAAAGTCAAGCGTTTTACAGAAAACGCTTTGACTTTCGATTAGACCATTATGGTCCAACCATTTTTCGTAACGAACATGGCTAAATGATCATAATAAGGTAGGTGTTAATCCCTATAAAGGGCACCTCCTGAAGATCACGTTTGCTAGACCAATTGACGGCTCAAAAATTAAGTTATTAAAATGTAAAACAGGCTATTTTTCAGAAAAATCATACATTGATCACATATATGATATGAAACCTATTTTGACACTTAAACAAGCTGGTAATAATCATTAGAACATGTAAGAACATGTTTGGGGCGTCAATTTCAGTTCTAGGGTCGGTTCGCAACCGAAAGTCACGAAGTTTGACTTCAGCTTTGACTTTCGATTCTGACCCGATTTAGATTAGTTACCTACTGATCTAAAGTTACATCATGATCTTAATATAATGTAGCATAACCCTCTGAGGTTATATTACATGATCATAATCAGAATCCAAGTTTATGCCCAAGTTCCACAATTATGCCATTTTTGACTCAAATGTCCTTTTTGCATAAATCAAGGTTTTATTGATAATGAACTTGAAAATAAGTTTCCTATTGATATAATATTATAAGTAGGATTACTTGGGATGTTAAACCAAGTTATAAAGTGAGTTTTCAAGCAAGTCCTTAAACTATGTCGATAAATGACGATTTTAGCCCTTGTGGCTCATAAAATAGTTTTAATCAAATATTTTCAAGGTAAATCTTTTACCTACTGATATGTTATATTAAATAACATATCTAAGACATTTTAATCCGACCCTAATGTCAATTTTTAATAAACATCGCATAAAACGTCATTTTACGACATAAGCGTCGTTTCAGCACATAATATGGTTTTAATCCATATTAATTAATCAAGACTTGTTACCTACTGATTTTAAAACTTATTTTAAATATATTTACAGTAGATACATGTTATAAACTAAGAATCCCAAATAATTTATAAACTTTGTGTAAAATAACCAAAATGCCCCTTCGGTGCATAGTTTGGTCATAAAAGATAAATTACACATATAATCGGTATCCTACTGATATTATATCATAAATAAATTATTTTTCCAGAATATTTATAATTATAACATTAAATTATATTCAAGTTTCTTTTATATGGTATGAAATTACCGAAATGCCCTTATGAGGCATAGTTTCAATTTAAAATCATAACGAGCATATAAGTTAATATCCTACTGATATTTTAACTTATTTAAAATATTATGGCATATAGAATTTATCCATGACTTATCCGGTTACCCATTATCGCTTATAAGCGTACGGTTGATTATATGTAACTTGTTTACGAAATTTAACCGAAACGGGTTTAACCTTGTCATTTAAGTTTCAAAATCCAGAATGTTAATTGTTTATCCATATCATGCAAGTCAAAGTACTTGTCGGGTTTAAACTACATTCTATCCAATCATCGTTTAATCAAGCATTATACGTTTTGATCATGTACACTACTCGGTCTAAGTCTATGACTTAAATAAAGACCGTTAGTATTAATTGGTTAGCTTATGCCATAATCCAGACTAGAGCCTTGCCGGTAAATGCTATCTGCACTTAGTACTTTTGTATGTGGCTGAGTTATTGAAATTAAAAGAAGACTAGCTCAGGTAAATACTCTTGACTATTTTTCCTATACGGGCTTGGGATACGGTAAATTATTACCGCTTGGTCAGAAATGGGTTCAAATGCCGGATTATGGCTTGTAAATACGCATATTCTGTTTAATCAGTTTTGTTTGATAACTTAAACATCGGGGGTTAAATTACCGTGTCCTGGATATCATCGGCTCATTACATTAGATAATGGCCACGACCTTAGCGCAGGGTGTAGGCATACACCTGACAGACGCTCGAATGCAAATTACCCAAGACGTTGAGGATAACTCCTCTGTAAGTTCTAAGTGGTGTGTATTTAATCATGTCTCGGTCTCTGTACTGGGCCCTGTATGTATGGACAACATGTGAATCTGTTAACAAGGTTACAAAGTAACTTTCCCAAGTTATAAAAAGATTTGTGTCCTATGCACTTAAATCTAATTTCTAAAATATTTTCAAAATGAGTCAGTCGGGTGTATTTACCGGCAAAAGCTGACGCATCGTCCAAAGACTAAACTGTAGGTACAATACGAAATAGGCCGGAAGCTACTCGGTAGTGAATAAGAGGATCTTGCAAATCCTTAGATCTGCCCTAAAGTCTTTTTTATATTCTTTCTTTGTACATTTTATGATCCGCCTGTGGATCTTCTATTACGAGCCTGTATATTATTTTATATTTTCAACATTCGGTTTGCAATAGTAATTTTACTCCAAGACTTCCGTTGTGCCGTGTTTAATTGACAATGATGTTATCAACTGATGTCACGATACTCCCCATCCGGGCCCACTGGTGTATGGATTTGGGTTGGAAATCCGGGATGTGACAATCAATAAATAAAAATAGCATGTTATAAAAAATCGCATTGAAAAATGAAGTTCGCATTTGTAACTCAATCTCGTACGCAACGTACGTTAACACAAATTGTACGTTAACCAAACCCTATATATTTGTGTGTTTTTGTAAGAAGTGTAGGAAAGAATTTACACCTTTTAATCTATAATCTAATGGTTGAGATTATAATGACAAAATTGTTAAGTGTTTACTATCAAACTATATATTAAGGGTATAAAAATAAATTTAATACTTTTAAATTAAAAACCCACATGCAAGTTTCCCCCCTCTGTTTAAACGTCAATAACTTTTTATACGTAATTTTTTAAAGAAAGAAAATTACACCATAATAACGGGTGTTTTTTTATCTTTAATATGAGTACCATATTATTATACTTATATAGAGAAAAAAATTATGTTTCGATCGAATGTTTTAGTCTATGTTGTTTAAATTTTATAGTGATTCAAGGCGTTGTTTTTTACACTAAAACACCATGAACGTATATAAGACATCATATTTGCAATGTTATGGTGTCTTATATACGTTCATGGTGTTTTACTGTAAAACACAACGCCATATACAATTAAAACAACATAGACAAAACACCATGGACTTAAACATCCGATCGAAATGTAATTTTATTTTTTATATAAGTATAGTAATATGGTACTCATATTAAAGATAAAAAAACACTCATTATTATGGTGTATTTGTTTAAGTTACGTATAAAAAGTTATTGACATTTAAAAAAGACGGAGGGAACTTGCATGTGCATTTTTAAATTTTATCTTTAATTGGGTTTTTATTAAATTACTTAATTGTCTTTATCCTAATAAATTAAATAATGACGTGTGTCCTCATTATGTTCTTTCTTATTCTTCTCACATATTTTATCTTTTTTCACATATCTTAAACATATATATACATATACATATTAAATTACACCATAAAAATAAACATTTTATTCTCTTTTATTTATATATAATGTTGTTATAGTTTTTATAGTTAAAATTTTGATATCTTAAGTGATTAACAATGTCTATGGGTGAGCAATAACGGAATTATAACGTTCCGTATTTTTCTTTCTTTTTCATTTTAATGTAATTCGTATCCACTCGTTCAATTCCTTGTATTTCGAGACTTGATCATAACAGAAATTACCTTTTTATTACTTTTGCCTAATTATTCTTGCATAATACGTAAACAATCACGAATACATTCTTTTTAATTCAAACTCGAGCCATAAAATCGAGACTTTATTTTTCTCTAGAATATTATGTCATACGTGTATTATTTACATATTTGCATATACCTTACAACACTCAAAACATACAAAAAAATGTGTTTATAGCACCAAATAACCAACAAAACTACCATAAGGACCAAAAATGAAATTTTAAGAATTTTGAAGGCCCCATGCGGTCCGCCAGGGGGTGGTCTGACATCAAAAAACACGAAATTTCTTGTATTTTGAACATTCTCTCCTCCTAACTCTCAACCAACTCGTTTAAACCCCCAACCACTTATCCTACTTATAAATATCAACCCTAACATCTCCTAAACACTTTTACCATTCTTAAATCTCTCTTAAACACTCTCTAATCTTCCAAATCTTCCACTTTGGGCAGTAAATTCAAAAACCAAAATAGGTGACATGGTATTCCATACCTCAAACTCGTCCGCTCACATTTTTGTGGATTTTCTTCACAAATTGTCAGTTCATACTAGACCTGAAGGGGTATGGTCCCAAAAACCTTGCCCTATGCAACAGACCATACCCTCAACAGCGAAATTACAAGGATAACCTTGCATGCAACATGCAATGGTGCGCCTTCCTTGGAATCAATAAGTCATACAATGAACCTTGCGCACTCGGCGCAACGGTAAATTAGACCAACACCAATAGGTCACACAATGAGCCTTGCGCACTCAGTGCAACGGTAAATTAGACCAACACCAATAAGTCACACAACGAGCCTTGTGTACCTGGCGCAACGGGAAGTTAGACTTACACGCGCAAGCTACTAGACCCTGCGCGGAACGTACAACCCTCTAATCATAAGTCCTGAAACCTTGCAAGGACAAGATAAACATGAGAACACCTCATAGTCTTGTAGACAAAAGGATTTATCCCTGCTACTATGCGCTGGCGGGAAAATACTAACAGCCTCGCAGAAGGGGTAAGCACTAAGAGAGGTGTTGACCATACTCAAGGGTACAGAGTGGCAGAACTGTGGGACGAATGGTTGCTCGGCAGGTTGCGTCTGACAGTGTCAAATGAACAGTGACACAAACACCGGAGTGTACACCAACCATATCTACGCTAGTGACTGTTCCACCTTCTCTATTTTCGGTTGGTAGCAGGTCTGACGCCAGAGATGTCCGCCCTTACTGTCTTTACACGTGGCACCATTCAGCACCCGACAGACCACTCCTCCTGGCAGAGGACATTAATTCCCTTGCAGGGGAAATTTAATGTCTGATGCAGAGGGACAAAAGGGATGTCTCTGGTCGCTTGGGCCGGGCCCAAGGCCCATCAGCCCATCTCCTGAACCTACTTACTCTCGGCTATAAAATAAGTATCAGACCAGAAGGTAAAAGACACCATCTATCATCCACAATCACTTGTAATCACATTTACAAGCATTCGCGCTTATTACTTGTAATCACCCAATACTTATTCTCACACCGGAGTGTGGTCACAGAGAAAACCACCCTTTTTCCCGTGACGAGACTAACGGCGCTGTTAGTTTTGCAGATCAGCCTGAGTGAGATCATCCTGAGAAACGAGCAAAGAGGCAACCACCTTATGCAGGAATACCTTGGTTGTAACTTATATATCCCCGGATATCCCTAGGTTCAACCGACGCTTCTTCATTGGCGCCATGCGTGGGACTCGAACCCATGACCACATGGTTAAAAGCTATTGGGGTTGCAACATGTATCCATACTAAACACACAAATACTAACAAACTTATTCAAACACTTAATCCTTAAACATGTTTATTTGTTATGCTAATTGTGAATGCATGCTAGATTATTCTTATGCTTAGCTTTCTATCATTAACCT
This sequence comes from Scalesia atractyloides, assembly GCA_947069175.1. Lineage (NCBI taxonomy): Eukaryota > Viridiplantae > Streptophyta > Magnoliopsida > Asterales > Asteraceae > Scalesia > Scalesia atractyloides. Next base: position 35,290,223 of record CAMTDV010000013.1, on the reverse strand, counting down.
TGCAAGCATCCCTTAACATGTATAACGCTATATGATTAGTACACTGTCCCGTTTTATGGGTCATTGTTAAGTTATTCTTTACGACCTTAATTGCTTCGGTGATAAGGTTACGCTAGTGCCAAACTTTGGATTAATTTTTAGCTATTTTGCATGCTAGTATGATACATAATTTAGTATTCCATAAACATGTGGGTTTGAGAGTTATCCTATATATGCTATGTAAACAAACTAGTATGATCACCCGACATAATTTGTGTTAACATATATTTTATAAATGTTGCAGGAAACATTTAAGATACTATCACGAGAAAACTACTTATGGTGGATTTAGATACTCACCTAAACTATTTATGCATTATGATGTTTTCAGTCATGAAATTTCCAATTTTTGTACTTCTTTTCTTTGAACAATGTAATGTTTGATTTAGATGATATGAAAATGGACTTTTGAATCCTAATATATCGCAATATAGTGTTATGGTGTTTTTGAGCAATCTATTACATCTCGCCTTGATGTTTCTATAGCGGTTGGGGTGTGACAGATTGGTATTAGAGCTATAACTATAGGGAATTAGGAAAATTTTCCATGTTTAACCTAGACTATCGTTAAGAAACCCATATGAGTGTTACTTGTGCTTTATTTGACCTTTCTCTTATCATTCATAAAAATGTTTGATTCTTCCTAACATGCTACTCGTCTTATCTTTTGGTCTTAAAACGTACCTTCCCTAAAGTGGAATTATACTACAACATGAAGACACTCGTATTTCACAAATGAAACAATCTCACCAAAGTAGGAGTGATTCCCTTACTTTATGAAATTACACCATTAAGATAGGAGTAAGGGAATCACTCCTTACCTTGATGGCAATTTCACTCACCCAATTCTTGTGAGCCCTTACCAATGAGTTAAGATGAACTACCTTACCTCAATGGATAAGTACCAAACCATGTTCGGGAATGACACCACCAAGTTAGGAGTGATATCCACACCTTGGTGACTAGTCCCATTCTCGATTTTCAACATCTCCAGAGTCTCAAGTCTTCTATTGAGAAGGGACATGTAATAACTGGAAGGACGAATACCCTTAACCGACATTTTGGAGAGAGTATTCCACCTATTAGGCCAAAGCATGATTCCCGAACTCAAAAGAAGTTTTGACCACTTTGGATTAGTCTTTGTTCTGTTTTGGAACATTCCAAGTTTTTAATCGAACCTTTTTATGCCGATATCTATTTTATGTTTCAACCTATCTTTTCTTTAAATTTGAATTTCCCACGCCATGCTACTCGCGCAACCTAAAACAATAATATTCAAGAACCAACAAAAATTTAAAATTTTTTTTATTGTTGCTTAGTTTATTTTAAGGTGACTATACGCTTCATTCATGTGCAATTTGAAACTTACTTGCTTATGTGACATACTATCATACTCTTATTGTGCAAAAATATTTAAACCATTGATCAAGTCTCACATTCTATCCATTCGACCTTGTAGATGTCTTCCAATCGTCATTCCTATCAAAACTCAAAGAGGAGCTCCAATAAGAGATTGGTTACCTTCATGGGCAAGCAATGACCCTCATTTTACCCGACATTGTCAACAAGATCAACACCACTTTAAGCACTCATGTTTCAGTACCACCAAACCCACCTCTTTCACCTATAAGCAGTTTAACTCGTGTAGCCCCAAACTTTGCACGGGTAATGATGGTGCAAATATAGAAAAAATGCATTGCCAAGAAAAAAAGACACAATGACACAAATATAGAAAAAACAAAATGCTAAATAAAGAGACATAATGATCTAAACCAAAATTCTAAATCTACAAGCTAAAAATCTATAAGCGAAAACTAAAATCTCATATTGTTAAATTTGATTAGACTGTTCCAATGTTGCTAGAATGAGGTCAACCAGAGTCCATTTAAAACCCTTTCTACGACTTTGTATGCTTTAGAAAATTATGCATTTGATCCTAACCCTAGAGAATATCATTAACTACAAAGATTGATAATTTGGTTGGCATATCTATTTTTTTGTGTAAATACTGTTTTAGTGAAAATTCGATGAAATAACGGGTGCGCTCATGACAATGAGAAAGTGATTAATTTGTTTCGAGTCACCCATGTCCAACAAAAAGTTCAAATCATCTTTTTTTTTTTTTTTTTTTTGCGTACTAATGAAATTTTGTGTTGCTTCTACTAGATTTATATTAGTAACGCACATATTTATTTTAAAATCAAATCATCTATATCTTTTTAAATGATAACGTTTATATACTCTTAAACTATATAAAATAAATCATAATTCACTTTCGTTTAGGATTGAACCCAATACCTCCCTTTCTAAACAAATCATAATTCACTCTTCGTTTACCATATGTTGATTATAGCATCTATATACTCGATAGATTTGTGGATTTATAACCATATGTTGAATGTCATTTATGGTATATTGATTGAGAATAGAGAAAATGAATATTAGTAATATTAGTAACGCACATAATATCTGAACTCATTTGCAACTTTTAAAATCTCAGATATGACACCAGAAACATGACATATAGTCGTGTCCTTAATTAAGATTTTGTGTAGCAAATCCATTTGGCCCTAATTGTATTGTTTAAGCAACACATTAGATTAGATCATGTGTAGTGGGAAGGAGATTAGGCGTTTTTTTCCTAATCCATGCCCAAAAACGATCCAGCACCGCCCCTAGGCGTTTTTTCAATTTTTTTTTGTTGGAGGTGGCTAAAAAACGCCAGAATGTTATTGACCAATAAAATTTTTTTGATGGGTTTTTCTTTATTTAAATTAATGTTTAATCATTGCAAGAGACATTTATTTCACTCACCACTACACCTATTTTTAACTTCAAGTTCATTTGATGACTAGGATATTTGTTTCACTGCCCACCACACATGGCCTTAGAGGGATGTTTGTTTCACTGCCCACCACACATGGTGTTAGATGAATTTGTGTTAATAATTAAAAATAAAAGGTTTATAAAAAAAATTAAGTGGTACATTATGAAAAAGTTCTACTATTCCAAGCTACCGCATCACATAACTACCCCTACAACATCTCGCAAGCATATACCCTTTCGCTCCCCTGATTCAGTTACATATATTAATTTCATGCAATTATTGTCACCAAATAAATCACTCTGACAGCGGTTTTTAATGTGTATTTATGTTATAAATCAGATACTCTGACAGCGGCTTTTAATGTGTATTTATGTTTATATTGGGATAAGACTTAAGACTATTAGGTTTTAGGTTTGATTTTCATAAGAGTTTTTTCTCAAATTTATTGGGTTTACTACTAAATTGATGTATATGTATTATTGTCAATGGAGATGAATATAATATGGTGGTTATGTTGGTAGCATGATGATGCTCTAGTGGCCCGTAGTAATCCAAATTTGCCGTTATAAAAAATGTGTTTTTTATTATCTTATAAACTTTCACGTATTTTAACAAATTTGTTTGTTTAAGCAATAGGGGAGGTGCACAAGTCATCAAACCAAAAGCTTTTTTGTTTGCTTGTTTAAATAGTATAAATTCAGAAATATAATTGCTAAAAGCGGGAAAAAAAGTAAAAGATTTTTGTGGATGACAGTGCACATTAACAAACCCTAATACACATTAGCATGCAGACACTATTAATATTTCTACCTATCTATATGTTAAAATACATAATATAAAATAATTAACTTTGGTTTAGTCCTAAAATGCGGCATTGGGGTAAGGGGGAGACTCGACTCGGAGTCTAAGCAATAGGGGAAGGGCGTGCAAGTCATCGACCAAACACCTTTTTTGTTTGTTTAAGTCTGTTTTAATAGTACTCATAAATAAAACTACTAAAAGCGGAAAAAAAGTAAAAGAACTTTTGGGATGGCGATTCACGTTAACAAACCCTAAACGATGCACGTTAGCATGCAGACACTATTAAGTTTTCTTTTAAATAATAGAGCTATAATTTTACTATTTTAATATGTATGCATATATTTGTTTATGCTAATGTATCTCTTAAACAACAAACACAAACAAACATTCTTTTTTAATGAACGAACACGTTCACTTGAATTCGTTTGTTTTAAATGGCCGTGTCTGTTTCTATTGAACTTAGATGAACAACAAACAAGCTACGTTTGTGTTTGTTTTATTTGGTTTGTGTTTGTTTGGTTTATTTAAAGCTCTTAACACAAGGATTTAATTGATCAACATTATATTTTCAGTTTTTAAAATGTTTATGATTAAAAAATAAATAAATAAATAATTTAAAGCTCTAACGCAAGGATGTAATTGATCAGAATTATTTTTTCAGTTTATAAAATGTTTATGATTAAAAAAATAAATAAACAAAACAATTGTACCCTCATATCCAACACATGAGGGGATTTAATGCTCAAAACAATATGAGCACTACGTTATAGATGACTGTTTATTTTTTAATTTGTTTTCCAACTTGTATCGAAATATTAATACTTCAATAAATAGATAAAAAGCGAAATTAAAAAACATTGAACCTTTCATAGTTAATCTTATTATTATTATATGTGTAATTGAGAAAGATTCTTTATTTTTTCAACCATGAGGCATGAGCCAATCGTTTTGTTGATCCTTCTAGTTGTTCAAATCGTTTTGCTGATTCCTATCTTTGATGGTGTAATTTGAAACCATTTGGACCCGCATGTTAAAACGATGATTTTAAGTTGAAATCTAAATCTAATCTAAAAAGGTCCCGATAATCATGCGATCTCGACCTTCTAAGCATGTCAAAGCGACGGATATCTTGAAAACAATGAGTCTATTTTGAGTCGAAAGGAACTCTTCGCCATGATTGTTACAAAATTGGCATCCTTCTTTTACCGAAGACTTATTAAGATAGAAGTCAAAGACTTAAGTTACTTGTGCTATAGTTGGTTTTACAAAATAGTTTTAAGAAATTTTGGCTTTTTGAAACTTGCGAAAAATGATGAGTTCGTAATTTGTAATAGCAAATAGTTGTTTTCTTAATTTGTATTAGCCTTCACTTTCCCATTTAAAAAAAGTATGTTCTACGTAGTTTAATTTTTCTTTGAAATTTGTAATATTAAACATTAAAAAATCAAAATATGTTATTTTGTTTAATTTCTTTTTAACTATTTTAATGTTAATTTGATTTATTAAAGTATTTTTTTTGTCTCATGATATCTAAAGTTAATGTATTTTATACAACTCAGTTTCATCAAAATTTATATTGAAAGCATAATAAAACTATCAACATATTTACATTTTTAGATGTTAATTGTTAAAGAAAATTAGAAAAAACCTAAACTAAAAAGTTAACAAAAATAAACAAATTTTGAAAAGATGAATTCGCTATTACAAATTGGGAATTCCGTTAAATTCCAATTCTAGAAACTTTTTTTAACAACATTTTTTACATACAAAAAAACATTAACTGTTATTTATAAATGTTTGAACTTACATGATCCTTCTGAGAGGAAAACACTTTATTGTACGACCCTATCTTAAAATATTTAAATTTATATTAAAAGTTTTGCATTTAAATATATAAATGCGGATATACGTCACAACATATTTTTCGAATTTATTAAACTTCGTAAACAATAAAACTAAGAACGGAAGCTTGAGCTTTGATCGTGCTCGGTTCTTCCTTGAGCTTGATCGTCATCCAAAGGTGTTCGCGATTACCTTAAACTGGAAATTTGCAAAATATTAGTATTATAGCAAATAACCGAAAAGCACAACATAACGACTTGTCAAAATAATCAAAACAGAAAATTAAAATTCTGAGGTAGCGTCGGCGACGCTTTCTCTAAAACACCGTCGGAACTAGACTACCGTAGGCAGTCCTTTAAGGCGTCAGATAAATGTGTAGCGTCGGCGATGGCCAGTTATGGCGTCGGCACAACACTTGCTGCAGCAGTTTTGCTACTGTATTTTTCTTATTTGTCCGTTCAGCCAGTTTCGAGTTCCTACATCAAATCATGACTTGGGACTTACCGAAACACGTCCGCAAAATGTCACTTCCTGTTTATATTACTATAGTACCTTTAATATGAGTGTTTACACCACTCGATTTTAATTTCGTAAGTTTTATAGTTTTGACCCGTTTGCGCATTTGAGCAAACAAACTTGATATACTTTATCTATCTTTACAAAATTAGTAGTTTTATGAGTCTATCCCATTCTTCAGGATAACTACCTTAAGGTTTGCGCATCGGGGTTGCTCGGTTTTACGCATATTTTCCAATTTTACCCTTTAACCGCATTTAAACCAAAATAAGTATTTACGCATCCATTTCGGTATATGCATTAAAACTCCATTTTTACCCGTTTGGCTGCCTTAGCGAAGATGATCGCTCTATTCAAACAAACTTTTATTTTATCATTTTGACCCGTTTGGTTGTCTTAGCGAAATCCAACGCTTATTTCAACCAAACCTTTATTTATTTTATCATTTTCACACAAGATATCCATTTATTTTCCACCAAAATTATACTTGTGGTGGATTTATTATCGTTAATTCATTTAATCCAATTTATACCATTGGTTCGACAATTTACGGAAAAAGACCCGTTAAAAGGCTTTAAACCAAAAAGGTTTATGCTTTTCGCTTTTACACTACCGAAAGGGTGTACTTAATTATAAAACTCATTTTTAAACTACCCTCAAGGGTCGTTTAATCGATTTATCATCCGATGGCATTTTGGTCAATATTAGTCCTTTTTTACGACGAAAGACTTTTAAAAGCATATTTTGACCAAATATGAATAACTAAGTATAATCTATTTAAAATCATTATGTTCCTAAGAACATTATGTCTACGATTTAGATTACTAGATTTACCTTACCTTAGGTAATCAAATGTTCATTCATGACTCGCTTAACTTTCAACGGACCTTAAATCCTCTTTGAGAGTTTGACCCATTACACGTACCTGGCTCGGTTCGTGTAACATCCGTCAAAAAACGGGTTTTTCAACCCGCTTCGTTTATTAATCGAATAATCAGTTTCATATTTTGTTGCTCATTTAATGCTTATTTTAATTTTAAACAATACATAACTAATAAACATTTTAGATTATGGAAATTAAAATTGTTAAAAAATAAAATTAAAACAATTAAAAATGAAAAGGGGCTGCCGGGTTTTGAACCCGGGTCAGCCGGAAACCTTAAACATCAAACACATAACCACTCCGCCACTAGCTGACTTTGTGAAATCTAGGAAGCAATTAAAACATAAGTTCACCCGTGAATCACCTGTTTGCGCCAAAACTGAAACCGGTAATCGGCTTTCAGTTTTCCAGACGTTTGAGTGTTGATAATTACTGGTTATAACCGACGAAAACATTACGACGCACGATCTCAATCAATTCAGCTTTTATGAACTTGAATTCAAATGATTTCGGGTTTAATAACCGAAATCATTCACTTCCTGAATTACTCCAACAATACCATCATCTCGCGACTCAAAATCATCCACAGAACCTCCAATTTCACTTTCGCTCTATTTCAGTTCGTCGGAAAAGCTTTCTGAACTCGCCGGACTTTCGCCGGAAAATCGTGTCTTTCATCAAAACGGTAAGTTTCTCAATTCTTTCATCTTCTATCAGTTGTTAGGCTTTTGCTAACTCAAAACTTTCAATCAGAATCAATCCCAGACGACGATATCGGATAATCAACACTCGCCAGAAGTTTTCTGAAAATTCATAGATTGCGCTGTGAAACGGTATAATCATTTAAACCTTCTGATAACTCTTGTTTAGTCCTTCAATTCCACAATTAGTTAATCAAAAACTGTTAATTGGTCCGCTCAGACGGAGTTCATAAAAACAGAGCCGACGACTTTGCAGGATTCTTAGAAAAGTCATCATTCCGGTATGTTCATTCCCAAAACCTTTCCTACCCGTTACATTTTAATCACTTATATACCTGTTAATTGAATTGAACAAGATCAGTCGAAAATCAGTTGTCTGGGTTATTGTAACGAAGAAGATGAAGTCAGTCTGTATATAAATTTAATATAAATTGGATTATATCTCGGGTTAGACACACAGTCCAGCGGTGGACTGTGTGCATTTGAATCATAGAGTCCCGGGTTCGAGTCCGTCCTTGTTCCGATTCGTCACAATATTCAGACTTTTTATAAAACCCAAATACGGAGACTTTCAGTTAGTTTATAAGAGAAATAAAAACAAGTGTTTTAACCAGGTTAGACACACAGTCCAGCGGTGGACTGTGTGCAACGTTAATCAACAGGTCCCGGGTTCGAGACCTGTTACGCACGCCGGTTCGATAGAATTAAAATCCTTTTTAAAATAAATGAATTTTGGAATAAATTAATTAGTATATAAATATAATTAAAAACAGAAATATTTCGGGTTAGACACGTAGCTCAGTTGGTAGAGCTGCGTGCACGCGTACGGGAGGTCACAAGTTCGAACCTCACTCAGTGCAAACAATATACACGACCGAACCGGTCAACAAGTCAAAGTCAATGGTCAACGGTCAACCCAAAAAGTCAACAATTTTTTTTATATTTTTATTTATTTATTTAATTTAAAAATCAATTAAAAATACTTAAAAATAATGTTTTTAAAGTTAGAAAATAGCCTTAAACTCACAAAAATATATCTAAAAATCCTATTAAAATTATTAATGAAATCCACTCATTTACCATACCTTTTCGTTATTATTAGGTTAGTTATTCCTCGTCGATCAATCCTCTAAACTCGTGCGCATTCAACATCATCAAACGAACGCACCCAATGTGAGTGAATCTCTACAAATTCTCCGTTTTAATCACGTTTTTAGGGTGTATCATGTGTCTTATTATTTATTACACTTAAACAATTGTGCATCCATCATATCCATGAATAAATGTGTATTCAATATGTATCAACGGTTTGTGTGGTTAATGTTTAGATTAAATTTATCATTTTCAGTACATACATTATCATAGGCCGCCGCTCCCCATTACCTATGAGTGTGAGCCGTTCCCCATTACCTATGAGCGTGAACGAGGCGTTGCCAACATACGATCGGCTCCGTTTGATTGAGCCTTGATCGCACATACATTTCATCATAGGCCGTCTGCTCCCCATTACCTATGAGCGTGAGCCGTTCCCCATTACCTATGAGCGTGAACGAGACGTTGCCAACATTTACATTATCATTCATGTTATATATTCATGCAAGGTGGTTTGTTATTGTATGTTATTGTTATTGTTATTGTATGTTTATTTACGTTTGCTCACATATGATTATTGCACAATTTTCTATAATAAATATAACAAGAAATCAATAATAAATGTTTTCTAACAAGGTTCACTCGCCAACTTTTGTTGACCCAAAAATCCCAATTTTTACACATGATACAGGTGATCCAGATACAGCAAGAAACATATAGGATGGCTTAGAAGAATAAACCGGTTTAGACTTTGGATTGTTTAGTTAGTTATTTTTCTTTGTAATTGTATGAACATGTTTGGAATGTTGAGGATGTAATTTTGAATATAATAAATATGAAACATATTAGTAGACATCATGAGCTTTGGTGATAACCCAATTATGCCCCGACTCTTATTCCGCTGCGGGTCGGGGTGTGACAGATTGGTATCAGAGCCATGACTATCGGGATATAGGATAGGTTATTAGACCCTTAGAGCCTATACTATAGTTGATTAGAATTTTTAAAATTATTTGTGTGTTACATGCAAAATTCATGATGTTTATATGTTTTATGTTTATTGTTACATTCAATGTTATGCAAGCATGTTCATAAGTACATATTATTATACAATGTCTACCATGAATCATATTCTCATAACATATCATATCCATGAGAGCACACTCCACACAATTTCCATGACTTTTGCAACGATTTTTGTATTTTCAAATCACATCAAAGTGAGTTCTCATGACGGGCATGTAATAACTGGAAGGGTACAAGTACCGGTAGTCGGAACGTCCTGTCTAGGCTTGGCATTCGTATAAATCCAAAATAAAGGACCAGTTTGCCTACCTGGGGACTAACGATGAGAGTACGAAGGACCTATTAGTCCAAAGCATGCTATACCAAACGTCGTGTGAGCTAACCCCACTTTGAGTTGTCATTGTGTCTACACCTGGACACCCTCCGACCATACATCTCGCAAACATATTTCATGGTTTTCATTCGGGTGATGCGAGTGTTAAATCGCCAATACCAATGTGAATCCTACTAAGCCAATAGTCATGGGGGCCCACATGACTATACAGGTGAAGGTATGGGGGACATTTGAGGCCCAAACATGAGCAAACCCAAGACATCCTATGGATGTAGTTTCATTATTGATGTTTATGTTATTTTTATTATTTTTAACGACACATGACACTTAAAATCTTCTTAAACTCACAATCTTCCTATGTACGTTCCTGTAGATGTTGACTAGGCAACTACGTGGAGGTAGAAGGTCAGGAAGGTCAAACGAATGCTTGGCCACTCAAATCGCAAAACAAATGGCCGCGGTGCTTCCTGACATCGTAGTTCAAGTCCAACAAGCTCTCGCCGCAAATCCCAACAATCCTCCCCATCAAGAGGACCAGAACGTCGACAACCCTCCCTCCAAAAAATGCTCTTACAAACACTTCAAGTCTTGCGATCCCCCAAATTTGAAGGGACCGAAGGTGTCACTGCTCTCCTCCACTGGTTTGAGGAAATGGAAAACACCTTCCTCAATTGCGATTGTCCCGAGGATCGCAAGGTACGTTACGCAACCGGGAGACTATTTGGAGTAGCCCTGACCTGGTGGAACACAGAGAAGGGTAAGAGAGGAGTCGAAGATGCTATGGCCTTAACATGGGAAGCGTTAAGGGAAATAATGATAAGACGCTTCTGTCCAAGAAGCGAAATCAAGAAGTTGGAAGATGAATTCCACTCGTTAAAACAAAAGGAAGGAGATCATACTTCCTACAACAAAAGGTTTCTAGAGTTGAACCAAATGATCCCCAACTTGTTCACCCCAGTGTACCGCTTGGTTGAACACTACATTCGAGGCCTCCCCTCAAAAATTCAAGACTCAGTTCTAAGCACTTCGCTTGCGACACTTGAAGCCGCAATGGAATTAGCTACCGAACTTACCGAAAATCGCATTCGAAACGGTAAATTCAAAGAGGAGAAAAAGAAAGCCCCCATTGAGGCTCAAACTTCAAACCATTCTGGCTCCTCTTCGAAGTTTACTGGTAAAAGGAACCGAAACACCAGAAACTTTGCTGTCACACAAACAAATTTCCCTATCCCTGCTGCACCCATCACTCAAGTTGCCCCCTCACCTGCACCACATAAAAGGCCATACTCCGGCCCATACCCAAAATGCAACCGTTGCCAATACCATCACTTTCCTGATCATCCCTGCCAGCATTGCACCGGCTGTGGTCGCGCAGGTCACACCATACAAACCTGTCGCGTACCTCAGCGAACGAACCGCCATCAGCCCTCAACCCAAGCCCACCATCAGATAGTGGGTCAAGCCCAACAACCTTTACTACTACCACCTACCCAACATGTAGCCCAATCCTACTACCAACCCAACTATCCCATGATACAACCTATGCGGGCTTGTTACAACTGTGGAGACCCAAACCACTTTAGAAACACTTGTCCACGCTTGGTGAACATCATTCATGCCCAAGCTCAAGCAAATCCGGTGAATCAAGCTAACCAAGCTCCACCACCTGCAAGAGGAAGAGCTTACAACATCAACGCCAGTCCTGTTGAAAATAATAACGGCTCAAATGAATCACCCAGCTAGTTTTCCTCACCAAGAATCAAGACTCAACTCCGATCATCTAGTTTTAATGTTTTCTTTATGTTATCTCAATCTTTCCATATCCCAGTTGTAAAATTTGGGAGTTTATGTATCCAAGAATTTTAATGCGAATTGATATTACAGTTTTGTTTTATACTCATTGATTTAACATTCATATCATCATACATCTCGACGTATCTCAATCTCATCATTTAAAGAAGTTGGGTTGTGTCTCACTTTTACATAAACTGACCCCTTCATCATAACAAATGAGAGAGGTACTGTCATCATTCAGTCATGTATCCTTTCAGAATTGAGACTCAAGCTTTGGTTGTTGTGTTTGTTTATGTTTTAGAGTCACATAGAACTGGTCATGATTCACTGATAAAGCCAACGAAAATTTGACAAGAATATGGTGGATACGCCGCTGGTACTTCCTATATATAAGTATTCTTGGCAAAGGATCAAAAGCATTACCAGGAGGTTATGAGAAGTTCCATGTAGGTTTAAATATCGTCATGGTTGAAGTTTTTGTTTTATGATACATACTTTATCATGTCAAACGTATCAATTCCCTCAAAACTATTATGCATAAAATCATAACCGACATCAAAGATCAAATTCGAGAAGCCCAACATGTTTCAGTAACGGAAAACGACGTACGCAAGGAGCTGTCTTATGGAGCTGAACTTAAAATCGAAACTAAATCCGACGGTATTCTGTACTGTCTAGATCGCATATGGATTCCTGACCACAATAACCTTCGTTATTTCCTTATGAATGAGGCGCACAAAACACGATATTCTATACACCCAGGAGCCGACAAGATGTATCAAGACCTTCGATGCACCTACTGGTGGCCTGGAATGAAAAAGGATATTACTGTTTTTGTTTCCAAGTGCCTTACATGTTCCAAAGTAAAAGCTGAACATCAAAGACCCTCAGGACTTCTGGTCCAACCTGAAATACCTGTATGGAAGTGGGAAAAACATAACCATGGACTTCATTACCGGGTTACCTCGCACTTGGTGGGGTATGACACTATATGGGTAATCATTGATCGTCTTACAAAATCAGCTCACTTCATTCCGATTCGCGAAGACTTCAAGAATGAGAAGTTAGTTCGTATCTACATCAGCAAAGTCGTAAGCCGTCATGGTGTACCGTTAAGCATTATTTCAGATCGTGATGGTCGTTTCACTTCACGAACGTGGCAAGCCGTACAAGCCGCTTTGGGTACACGATTAGACCTCAGTACCGCTTAACACCCTCAAACTGATGGACAATCTGAACGCACCATCCAAACTCTTGAAGATATGCTTCGAGCATGTGTCATAGACTTCAAGGGAAATTGGGACGCTCATCTACCATTAGTTGAATTTTTGTACAACAACAGCTATCATTCAAGTATCGGCATGGCACCTTTCGAAGCTTTATATGGTCGTAAGTGCCGATCTCCAGTATGTTGGCACGAAATTGGAGAAGCTCAAACCATCGGTCCAGAATTGATTCAAGAAACAACAGACAAGATCCATCAAATTCGAAACAATCTTCTAGCGGCACAAAGTCGTCAAAAGAGTTATGCAGACAAACGACGAAAGCCTTTGGAGTTTAACATTGGTGATCATGTACTTTTAAAAGTATCACCGTGGAAGGGAGTAGTTCGTTTTGGCCAGAAGGGCAAGCTAGCACCACGCTATGTAGGACCTTTCAAGATACTCGAAAGAGTAGGACCTGTAGCATACAAGCTTGATCTACCAGAAGAACTCAACAGAATTCACCCCACATTCCACGTATCAAACTTAAAGAAGTGTCTCGCCGATGAAAACCTCCATATTCCCCTGGAAGATATTCAGATCGATGAATCTATGCACTTCATTGAAAGACCAGTAGAGATCATGGACTTCGAAGAAAAACGTTTAAGACGGAGTCGTATTCCAATTGTTAGGGTACGCTGGGAGTCGAAACGGAGACCTGAGTTTACTTGGGAACGTGAAGACTCAATGCGAAAAATACCCGCATCTTTTTTTTCCTGTTACCACTACTACTTAAATTTCGGGACGAAATTTCTAAAAGTAGGGAATACTGTAACATCCGTCGAAAAACGGGTTATTAATCGAATAATCAGTTTCATATTTTGTTGCTCATTTAATGCTTATTTTAATTTTAAACAATACATAACTAATAAACATTTTAGATTATGGAAATTAAAATTGTTAAAAAATAAAATTAAAACAATTAAAAATGAAAAGGGGCTGCCGGGTTTTGAACCCGGGTCAGCCGGAAACCTTAAACATCAAACACATAACCACTCCGCCACTAGCTGACTTTGTGAAATCTAGGAAGCAATTAAAACATAAGTTCACCCGTGAATCACCTGTTTGCGTCAAAACTGAAACCGGTAATCGGCTTTCAGTTTTCCAGACGTTTGAGTGTTGATAATTACTGGTTATAACCGACGAAAACATTACGACGCACGATCTCAATCAATTCAGCTTTTATTGAACTTGAATTCAAATGATTTCGGGTTTAATAATCGAAATCATTCACTTCCTGAATTACTCCAACAATACCATCATCTCGCGACTCAAAATCATCCACAGAACCTCCAATTTCACTTTCGCTCTATTTTCAGTTCGTCGGAAAAGCTTTCTGAACTCGCCGGACTTTCGCCGGAAAACCGTGTCTTTCATCAAAACGGTAAGTTTCTCAATTCTTTCATCTTCTATCAGTTGTTAGGCTTTTGCTAACTCAAAACTTTCAATCAGAATCAATCCCAGACGACGATATCGGATAATCAACACTCGCCAGAAGTTTTCTGAAAATTCCTAGATTGCGCTGTGAAACGGTATAATCATTTAAACCTTCTGATAACTCTTTTTTACTCCTTCAATTCCACAATTAGTTAATCAAAAACTGTTAATTGGTCCGCTCAGACGGAGTTCATAAAAACAGAGCCGACGACTTTGCCGGATTCTTAGAAAAGTCATCATTCCGGTATGTTCATTCCCAAAACCTTTCCTACCCGTTACATTTTAATCACTTATATACTTGTTAACTGAATTGAACAAGATCAGTCGAAATCAGTTGTCTGGGTTATTGTAACGAAGAAGATGAAGTCAGTCTGTATATAAATTTAATATAAATTGGATTATATCTCGGGTTAGACACACAGTCCAGCGGTGGACTATGTGCATTTGAATCATAGAGTCCCGGGTTCGAGTCCATCCTTGTTCCGATTCGTCACAATATTCAGACTTTTTATAAAACCCAAATACGGAGACTTTCAGTTAGTTTATAAGAGAAATAAAAACAAGTGTTTTAACCAGGTTAGACACACAGTCCAGCGGTGGACTGTGTGCAACGTTAATCAACAGGTCCCGGGTTCGAGACCTGTTACGCACGCCGGTTCGATAGAATTAAAATCCTTTTTAAAATAAATGAATTTTGGAATAAATTAATTAGTATATAAATATAATTAAAAACAGAAATATTTCGGGTTAGACACGTAGCTCAGTTGGTAGAGCTGCGTGCACGCGTACGGGAGGTCACAAGTTCGAACCTCACTTAGTGCAAACAATATACACGACCGAACCGGTCAACAAGTCAAAGTCAATGGTCAACGGTCAACCCAAAAAGTCAACAATTTTGTTTATATTTTTATTTATTTATTTAATTTAAAAATCAATTAAAAATACTTAAAAATAATGTTTTTAAAGTTAGAAAATAGCCTTAAACTCACAAAAATATATCTAAAAATCCTATTAAAATTATTAATGAAATCCACTCATTTACCATACCTTTTCGTTATTATTAGGTTAGTTATTCCTCGTCGATCAATCCTTTAAACTCGTGCGCATTCAACATCATCAAACGAACGCACCCAATGTGAGTGAATCTCTACAAATTCCCCGTTTTAATCACGTTTTTGGGGTGTATCATGTGTCTTATTATTTATTACACTTAAACAATTGTATCTCATCATATCCATGAACAAATGTGTATTCAATATGTATCAACGGTTTGTGTGGTTAATGTTTAGATAAAATTTATCATTTTCAGTACATACATTATCATAGGCCGCCGCTCCCCATTACCTATGAGCGTGAACGAGGCGTTGCCAACATACGATCGGCTCCGTTTGATTGAGCCTTGATCGCACATACATTTCATCATAGGCCGTCTGCTCCCCATTACCTATGAGCGTGAGCCGTTCCCCATTACCTATGAGCGTGAACGAGACGTTGCCAACATTTACATTATCATTCATGTTATATATTCATGCAAGGTGGTTTGTTATTGTATATTATTGTTATTGTATGTTTATTTACGTTTGCTCACATATGATTATTGCACAATTTTCCATAATAAATATAACAAGAAATCAATAATAAATGTTTTCTAACAAGGTTCACTCGCCAACTTTTGTTGACCCAAAAATCCCCATTTTTACACATGATACAGGTGATCCAGATGCAGCAAGAAACATATAGGATGGCTTAGAAGAATAAACCGGTTTAGACTTTGGATTGTTTAGTTAGTTATTTTTCTTTGTAATTGTATGAACATGTTTGGAATATTGAGGATGTAATTTTGAATATAATAAATATGAAACATATTAGTAGACATCATGAGCTTTGGTGATAACCCAATTATGCCCCGACTCTTATTCCGCTGCGGGTCGGGGTGTGACAGTTCGTAGCATTGATCCGTTTTAATACCTTGCTTCATTAGTTGCTATAATAACGATGCAAGTCATACTCTATTCTTCCTATGAGCACAAAACTCGACAAGTGACCATTAGTCATCATTGTCAAATGGTGATAATATCACCATTTGACCCGTTTGGCCTAAATGGCCATTTATCATTATGAGATGACACTTATTTGCCATCTTACCCATTTAGCCCATTTCGTTTTACACTGTGTGATCATATTACTTAAAAATCGTTTCTTAATTCGCTTGACCCATTATGATTTACATCATATGGTGTCTTTTTCAAAACTCTTTATTTATCCATCAACTCGTGACCAGATTATTATTTTACCCCTTATTACCCATTATGGTTTACACCATAAGGTAATGTTTCAAAACTCTTTACTTATTCGTCATCACATGACTAATTACCGTTTTACCCTTTTTACCATAAATCATGGTTTTATACTACTTTCACTTGTTCCGACCCGAATCACTTCGCATCGGAACATCATATATCAAATACTAATCTACCTTTTTCTTAACCAATACTACAAGTATGTGTTCTGCTTAAAAGATGCAAGCTTTACTTACCTCGAAATCTGATTATGTTTTCCACGCGTATTCGATCCGTTTGACCCGCTTCTCTCCAAGCTTTCACCTAGCTTGTCAAGAGTCAAACTACCTTTTTATCATTTCGCAAGATGATTAGATTAGTAATTATTTATCAAGACTATCCCACCTTACAGACTTTATATCAAAATTACCATTTGATTCTATTATAGTTCAGTTTGACTTTTAAAAGTCAATTGCCTATTTGCGTTTGCAAGTGTACAATTAAGTTTAACAACTCATTTAATCAATTCGTCAAATACCCGATAGTCATTATTCTTAGGCTACCATTTTAACTACTTTTCTCAACCAATTTCATAAAATCGTTAACATCAGATTAGCATACTCTCATTCATTGTACTAGAACTAAGGGTTTTCATCTTTATATAATAACCCATTTCATCATATTATTAGACATTCATCCGAATACCTAATATAATCAAATTCTACACACTAACTAGCAGACAACATGATCTCAAACAGCTATTAACATTGACACAACATCAGTTTCATTATATCATACAAAACCCATTTCAAGTCATGTATGATTACTTACTCGAATCTCTAATTTGTTTAAGTACTTTACACATACATACAAGTACGATGATCATAAACACTCATACATTATCAATTTCATCATATAATCAAAAACCCACTTTATGTCATACATGAACACTTATTCAAATCACAAAATTGTTCAAGTATTTCACATTTACTTGTGAGTATGATGATTATACACATAATTTCATTTTCAATTCCTCCATACTAACAAAGTATTGAACTCAAGGTTATCACCTTCAAGTTCATTCACATAATTATCATTACTAAAACATAATTTACAACATACCTTATGATCTCCAAGCCTAGATGAACATGATTGTACGTTCATGCATAAGATTTAGCCACAATTCACCCTTCAATTTTGATGATTCTTGATCAATAAGGGTTTGCCCTTGTTGCACCCCCTGAAGATCGACATATACACACACTAAGTGTGTGTATTATGTGTTAATTTTATGTTTTAATAAAATAAGTTTTCTTTTTTTGGCAGCTTTGGTCTTTCAAGTTTAGTTCTGATTATAAATGAGACTACAACTAATTGTCTTGTTACTTATATACATGTTATTAACTAGGTTAATTTGTTCCTAGTTTTTTTTGTTTACGGGTTCCCTTTTACCACTAACGGTCTTTTACCCGCTCTTTAATATTAACGTGGCTTGATTACCAAACCCGTTTTTGGGGTGTTACACTTACCACCAGACATTGACGAACCCATGGTTAATGCAACGAACTCTTTGCTTTACTATAAATGGTAAAGATGATTACCATAATGCAACACACTCTTCCAGTCTTAAAGAACCACCTTTACTCATGGCATTATAGCCTAATGTCATCTTTTTTTTGAAAGACAAATTGGATCAATGACGGACCACTGAAGTATCATCGTGTAACCAGTGAAACCACTCGATCATATCCATCTCCATTAGACATAATGCATATACATTACTTCAGGAGAAAACCCAATAAATATGGTAAAAAATCCCCTTGTGGAAATCAAACCCAGGACATATTGGTCCCAAAGCCTTATCCCACCACCAAGATGCCACTAGGTTATAAAGCCATAGGTAACCTAATGCCATCTTAGGGGTTTGGGTAAGGCTTAGGGACCATTAGGTCCCGGGTTCGATACTCACAATGGGGGTTTTTCCTAGATTTATTGGGTTTTCTTCTGAATTTGTGTATAGACATCATTACTTAGTGGATATGGATATGATCGAGTGTTTCCGTTGGTGACACGATGATACTCCAGTAATCCAAATTTGTCATTCCAAAAAAAAAAACAACTTATATGTGTATACCGAAAGGTGAACTAACTTGTGATGCATAAGTCGGTAACATCTATCAGACGATTCAAAATTTGATTCGCGCAGTTCAAATGGGCAATCGTAGGTGATGATTTATAAAGGTTCTTCCGAGACATTATTTAAAGTAATTAATTACTAAATCACCTCTCAATGAGCTATAGCTTAATTGGCAACAAAGGGGAAGCAAATATTTTGGTTTAAGGCCATTGGTCTCAAGTTCTAATAATCGTATCTGATCCCAATCAGGTTTTACTGATCTTTGTGTAAGACATATACTTAATGTACACAATGTATTTTATAAAAGTTTGCATTTATACATTCATAATGCAAACACATAACCATACTCAAAATTTAAAGTTATTTAAAACTTTGTAAGTATTTGAAAGCATTACAACATGTTAACGATGTTCTGCTTGATAAACAACTAAACCGAAATGCGGAACTTTGATCGTCATCGGTGCTTCAAACCATTACCTATACTTCATAAATCATGAAATACGTTATTATAAGGAGTTTATAACGTAACAAACTAAACCCAAAGGCCCAAAACAACAATATAAACATTTTGTTCTATATCCCGCCGTAAGCTACGGAAGTTAAACCCATTCAAACACCCATTTTAAAGAATGTTCACCCATCAGTAGGAATGTTTACTCAAGAGTTAAACCCATCCAAACAACCATTTTAAATAATGTTCGCCCACTAGTAAGAATGTTCACTCAAGAGTTAAACCCATCCAAACAACTATTTAAAGAATGTTCACCCACTAGTAAGAATGTTCACTCAAGAGTTTCACCCACTTCACATAGCAATATATTTAAAATTTCCACTTAGGGTTTGTTCTTAAGCAAGTATATATCTCTTATCTTACTTCAATTTCTAAAATTCATACATGGATTGAAATCCATGAAATCTACCTATATTCATAATGTAACATCCGGGTCGGGGTGTGACACATAATATCACTAAATTAAGATTTTTGACACACCTTATGATCCCCTAGTTTAGGTGATCATTAATATGCGTTCATCACGGATTTGGTGTCCAACTTCCCCTTCAACTTGATGATTTTAGATGAACAAGGGTTGCTCCCTTTTCTTTCTCCTGGACATTGACCAGATCACACACTAGTGCGTATGTTTTTCTTAGTTTTGCCCCTTTTAATCCCTTACTTCCAATTGTCCAGAATTAGTTCCTTAGGTTTAGTTTTTTAAACCCCCATATAACACTAATAACAATTAACCAATTCTCATAACTAGGTTTAATATTCCTAGTCAAATTACTAGGTATGAGTGTGTTACAACCCGATTCAACTTAAGTCCCGTTCACTCGGGCTTTTAGTATAGCGTTTCTCATAAAGCACTTATTTACTTTTTTGTTTAACATTAGGTTTGTTTATTTAATCTCAATGTTTACGGGTTAACTTTTACCACTGACGGTATTTTACCCGCTCATCCCCAATTAACTTGGTTTAATTTCCAAATTCGCTTTTTGGGGTGTGACACTTTGGGCGGCGGATTTTTCGCGAAAGCAGATATGGTGAACTAGGTAGCGGAAAATAAAATAAAAAAGATAGAGGCTTCACTGTAATGATCATCAATCTCAAAAATTAGGGATCTCACCTTCGAAAACAACCCAAAATGCTTGCGAGTTGAACAACACGATACTTAATCATGGTTTAGTTAATATACTTTATGATGGTTAAATTACCATTGTAACCGGTATGCATAAGCTTTCTGTAAATCAAACCTATACAATGCTTTATATCAACTAGGTTTTTCTCACCGCGCGTTGCGAAGAGTCTCGTAAGTATTTTCATAATAGAACATGTCTTTGCTAGTATAACCAAGCAAGGCGGCTCGGTTTTACATATCAATCTGTAGACAATAAACACTCGTGAATGTAAACCACGAAAAAGTGTCATAATTTAAAATTGAGTCAATCCAAACAATAAAATTTTATTAGAAATAGTAAGTATTTTAAACTTAGCTGATAAGATTATCAAGGGTTAAAAAAGTATTAACCACACCAATTACAGATTAACGCATTTAAGTTGATTTTTATTTATATAGTTATAGATTATAATCCGTGTATTACACGGATTAAATAAATAAATTTTATATACTAAATAATAAATCAATATATCTTTAGAAATCTCTTTTATTGCACAGTTGAATAAATGTAATTTTATATATTAAATAATAAAAAAGTTATATTTATAGGAACCATATTGTACGGGTTGAATAAATCTAATTTTATATACCAAATAATAAAAAAGTTATATCTTTAAAACCACGTGTAGTACACGGGTTGAATAAATGTAATATTGTTTACCAAATTATAAAAAATAGTTATATCTTTAAAACCCTCAGGTATTACACGACTTGAATAAATATGATTTTATATACCAAATAATAAGAAAATTATATTTAAAAAAACTAATGGATATACTCGGTACGCAATAGATATGGTGATTGCGTAGATGATTATTGAAAAAATATACAGTTGTCAAACATGTTATTTAAGAAGCAAATAAGCAGCTATTTTAGTAATATAAAAACTATATTTAAAAAAACCCGTAATAAATCTAATTTAAAAATTAAGATTTTGTTATTATTAGTAAAATCAATGATTTTATATTTTTTATTTTGTTTGGTATTATTTTATTAAAAAGTGCATATTTTACATATAATTATATCTTAAGTTATTGATGCCATCTAAAATGTTTTTTGATTTTATGTCTAGCATTATATATACTATGGTAAAAGTTTAAAGTTTATTAGAGATAATTACATTATCGAAAAGAATAAGAGTAAATTTGTATAGTACAAATAAAAAGTAGGTGTCTGTTATATAATATCGAAAATCAAATAAATAATTTTACAAATGAGAAGTATACATTAAATTTAGACTAAATAATGATTATATATAATTAAGTAGAAGAGACTAAATAAAATAATATTTAGTAGAAAAGTTATCTATAATTAATTGGAAGGGATTAAACAAAATAATTATTCATAAGATATTAAACTAATTAATATTTAGTAGAATAGTTATCTATAATTAATTAAAAAAATATTAAATTAAAATAATAATTATTCATAAAATATAATCTAATATTGATAAAAAATTACTTTAAATAATTGATTTTCGTATATAATATAGATTTACTTACATCCTCATGGACATATATATGGTTCCTATAGGGATGCTTCTCTAGATGGCCAATAATTCTAACTAAACCCAATTAATTTCATACAGCCCATATGAAATATCATAAGCCCAATACGTTGCAACCACGTGACCTTCTAAATCCCCATCTCATATGAAATATCAACGTCTCCAAGCATCTCTTATTTCTACTCTTTCTTCTCTCTCCAAAAACCCTACAGTCAGTTAACTCACCCCTTCACCCATTGCCATCGCCGGCTTGACCCGTTCCCCTACCTGTCGCCGCCGTCTACCACCACCTCTTTTCTCATAACTCACTCGCCACCTCCTCTTTGTAAGTTGCGGCTGTGACTCTTGCATTGGGAACGAAGGAGGAGACTCGAACTGTCGCTGCAGCGTTCTCGCTTTTCGTTGGTCGACGTTGATGTCTGGATTCGGGCTTCATAATGAATCCTCAAGAAGAACACTTGCAAGACAATTAGAAAAAGGTTGAGAAAAAAACTGAAGGGTGGCAATACCCTAATTCAAATTAGGGGTAATATTGTAATTTCCATAGATACACCGTAGTTTATGGTGTTCTTTAATATATCTTATAATTTGTCTCTGAGTTACGTTACAACACACATTCATAATGTACATTTTGTAAAAACCGGCCTGTTCATGTTAGGTTCATTACGTGGGTTTTCTTCTAATGCACATAAGGTGTTCGATAAAAGTCCCCAAAGACACACAACCATTATAACTGACAAAGGGTACGAAGCCATAGCATCTTTTGTCAAGGGAAACGTGTTAGGCAAGAAACCCACAAAGTATGAACTCTGTACTGCTCTTAATTATTGCGCGAAGACACGAAACTCGCGCCTTGGTTCCCAGATCCATACAAAGATAGTTCATAGAGGTTTTGACCAGAATTTGTATATAAACAGCGCGTTAGTGAATGTGTATGCGAAATGTGGTTGGATGGGTGAGGCAACGAAGGTGTTCGATAGAATGTAATTACATGACGAAGTATCGTGGACTTCAATGATATGTGGGCTTTCGCAAAACGGGCAGGGACGTGAAGTCCTTTGTTTGTTTAAAGAAATGTTGACGACTCCGGTTAGGCCAAATTGTTTTACTTATGTTAGTGTTGTTAACGCGTGTACCGAGCAAGAATCGGTGTTTAAATGCGGAGAGTTGGTTCATGCTCATGTGGTAATGCTGGGACATGAAAGCAACAGTTTTATGATAAGTGTTTTGATTGATTATTATGCGAAATGTGGACAAATGGATAAAGCGGTCATGCTATTCCGATCATGCGCTTCTAATGATGATGTTGTCTTGAACACTATGATCTCAGTGTACTCGCATAACCTACAAGGTGAGGATGCACTCAGACTTTTTGCGAAAATGCATAACGCAAATGCGGGTCTTAGTGAACACACTTTGACCAGCATCTTGGATGCTTGTGGGGCGTTAACGGTTCTCCGACAAGGAAAACAGGTGCACGCTTTGGTAACGAAAATGGGTTCGGATCAGAACACGTTTGTGGTTGGTGCTTTGATCAACATGTACTCAAATTGTGGTAACATCGGGGAAGCGTGTCATGTTTTCGATCAAACGGGCTACAAAAACAACGTATTATGGACGTCACTGATCACAGTGTACGCGCAGAGTGGTAGAGGTCAGGACGCTTTGAAAATCTTCGATCATTTACTTACGGAAAAAAGATTTGACCCGGAGCACGTATGTTTTACGGTCGTGTTGACTGCTTGCAACCACTCTGGACTTCTCGACAAGGGTATTAGTTATTTCAAAAAGATGACATCGGATTATAACTTAGCTCCGGAAATCGATCAATACGCTTGCTTGATCGATCTTTATGCAAGAAAAGGCGATCTTAAAAGTGCGAAAAGGGTAATGGAGGAAATGCCGTTTTATGCAAACACGGTGATGTGGAGTTCGTTCTTGAGTTCGTGTAAAGAGTATGGGAATGTAGAGCTTGGGAGAGAAGCTGCTTATAAGCTATTTGAACTTGAAACGCGTAGTCCTGTACCGTATCTGGTTTTAGCAGATATATACACTGGTGCGGGTTTATGGAATGAAGTGGAAAATGTGAGGAAGTTAATGAATGAAAATGGAGTAAGAAAATCTTTAGCGGGATGGAGTTGGGTTGAGGTTGACCGTAGACAATGACGTTCATTTTAAATATACTGATAAGGTATTCTGTGAGCAGTCTTTAACAACTACTTTAATGTGTATGGCAATGTTGTTGTTTACTGTTTTGCCTCAATGACATCTAAAATTTCACGTCCGTTTGTAGATATTTGATGCACGTAATAATAACACGTTGGTGATAAGTTAATAGGCATAACATTTAGGTATTTAGGTCGTGTTAGTTTACAATGGAATGAAATTTGGATATTGCATTGGAATTGAAATTGGATTTGGAATTTAAACATTCAATAGAAATCAGAATTTGTTGGAATTGGAATCTCAATTTTATTCTTGATGTGTTCGGTTGGCAAATGAAATGGAATCTACCAATCTTGGCCCGCCGATCGGGTGAGCCAGTTCGGGTCAGTAGCGACTGGGTTGGGTTGAGACGTTTTTGACCGTCAATGGGTCGGGTCAGGACGTTTCGGGCTGTTAACAGCCTGATTGGTTCGGATTTTAGCGGGTTGGCGGCGGGCCGGGTCAGGGCGAGGCACTGTGAGTCGGCAACAGACTAGTTCGGTTCGAGACGTTTTCGACATCGGTGACCGATCGAAGATTCCAATGAATTTCTTGGATTCCTTCAAAAAGCTGGAAGGATTCTGTATTCCTTTACTCAAGGAATTTGAAGGAATTTATTTCCAATTCCAATTCCTTTGCTAACCGAACACGATTAGGAATGGAATTGAGATTCCAACTCCTAAGTCCTACCTTTGTTGAAACGAACAACATAAGAAATGGAATCTAAATTCCAATTCCATCCAGATTCCATTCCATTATGTAAAACGAACACTATCTTAGATATTTGATACCTTCAGTAAAATGCATTATATTTGAACTTATTGGGATTGAGCGTCCTTGTAAATTGGAACTGTATCTCATAAGTCAATGATCTGAAGTTTGAAATGCAAGACTTTAGGTGGTATATTGTTCTAAGATAGGTTATTGACCATGCTACATTGAGGGGGGGGGGGGTATGATTGCGGATTGAACCCAATACGCGTAGCCATGGGTTGGCACGAGCACGACCCAAAAAAAAAAAAGCATATCAATACTCTAAAATTGTAATCTTACAACAAAAAGATGTAGATGTGTATAAAACTATAAAACCTTATGCTCGTTTCTCTTTTTTCTTTTAATTCTAGAATAAAATACCCAATCAGCTTAAGTTATGGAATAAACACCTTTTTTCAGATCTATATAAATAAACGGGTCAGCCCAGGAGCCTGCTAGGGACCCGAACCACCCATTAGACTAAACAGAAACCATGTTGGGTTCATGTCATATATTTCGTTTGCACCAAATAATGGTCAGAAGTAGCTATCAAAACCACAAATTTCTTTAGCAACTTGAATTATCACAGCAAACAACCAAATAAACAAATATATGATCAGGCTTGTAGGATAAATGTGGTGACATAGGATTGTTATGAGTTATGACTAGCCTTATTGATGATCAATTAAGTGTTTGTGGGCGATTTATCGATGACTAAAGTGATAAATGTCAGTTTACTAGGTAGGGATGTATGGTAGTTAAATCAGTTGGTTAGCTTAACAGAATTGTTAATAGGTCCGTTAGTGAGTATAATTTAAGGAACATAAACAAGAAATGTTCATGGAAGGTTTGAAAGAGGACATTCCAAATAAGGTGCACATATTTAAACCTATCTCTTTATCATGTGTATTGTCTTGCAAAGTTACAAGAAGCTATTTTAGAACCCGTTTTAAAATCTCAACATTTTAAAGTCGGTCAAATCCCGCAAGTTGCAAGGGAATCAGGTGAAGCTGTTAAACGAGCTCATACAAGATCTGATTTTGAGATCATAATAGTAGGTATAGATGATGACTTTAGATAATGATTTTGCTCCCAATTAGTTGTTTCTTAACAATGGCATTCCTAAATATTCCTACCGAAGAATCTAGGATTTGGTCCTACCGATGGCAAGGATGGTTTTGAGGAAGAAGTATTGATACTTGTCAGCTTATTATGATGAATTTCAGTAGTTCAATCAGGTGGGTAGCTTAACAGAATTATGAATAAGGTGGTGAGTTAGTCAAATAAGTCAAAGGAGCAAATGTATAGAAAATGAGGAGTATAAATAGCATGTATGTGCACATGAATTATTAGACAATATAATTACGCTTTCTTACATAATTCTCTCTTCCTTCCAAACTCTGAGTCATAACTCACGTGATTAACCGCTAAGGCTGGATCACTAAATTGTTTCATGAAACTCAGTTCTTCAAGAATTGAAGATCATATCATAAAGCAAAGCACAATATTGTTGATTTTACACATGTTTCATGTGGTTTTTAGATACACAGAGAAATCGTGTAACAATCGAACTTATTGTATATGTCAGGTGTCATAAATGTGTCGGATTGACGAGTTAAATTGAAAAACTTAAACACGACCCTAATCTAGACACATTTAAAATTGTATAACGCATTACACGGACATGAAGCCACGTAACATATATGTATGATCATATCAAACCAGATTTGATGAAGAAAAAAACTTATGGCATCAGCTAGAACCACTTGTCGGCTAAACCAATGTGGTGGCAAGTCCCGGCCTGGTTGAAATTCTATTCCCGGGGTTCGGTTAATTCTTCTCGCAATATTCCGTCATTGATTCAAAAGATGGGTGCGTCCATGACTTGGATAAAGACCATCAGGGCTCTGATTTTGGTTACTTTTTGATACATTTGGTAGTCAAGAAACCATAAGGAGTTCAACAATTCCTTCATGTTGATATTCAAATTGGTAAAATAGATCAAAGAAGATTCGCTTTTATGGATTTAAAATGGGTCAAAAATTGGTTAACTAAATTGAGAGATTGTGTGATTTTAATATTTGCGATGTAATAGTTTCTTTATCGTAATTTCTATACTTTATATAGTTTTCCACAAGGGGTGCAAACGAGTCGTGGCGAGCCTAACACCACCCGGGCTTGGCTCTTCAGGCACTGCTGAAGCTCGAGCTCCGCTCGTATACAAAATTTGAAACTCGATGAAGAAGCACCGGTTGAGCTTAGAGATATCCGGGGATATATGAGTTACAACCAGGGAATTTCTGCATAAAGGGTTGTCTCTCCACTTCACTCTTCGGGGTGGGCTCACTTAAGCTGATCTGCAAAACTAGCAGCGGCGTTAGCCTCGTCACGGGGAAAAGGGTGGTTTTCTCCGTGACCACACTCCGGCGTGAGAATAAGTATTTGAGAATTGAGAGTAAGGTAGTAAGTTGTAAGTGTGTATGTAGATATCAATGTGTTTTTACCTAGAGATCCAATACTTATTTATAGCCGAAAATGTATGTTCAGGAGATGGGCTGGTAGGCCTTGGGCCCGCCCATACAGCCAGAGACATCTGTGTTGTCCCTCTGTGTCAGACATTAAATGTTCGCTGCAGGAGAATTAATGTCCACTGTCAGGAGACGTGTCCTGTCGGATGTTGAGTGGTGCTACGTGTAAAGGCAACCGTCTCTGGTGTCAGACCTGCTGCCAGCCGAAAGTGGAGGAGGTGGAACAGTCACTAGCAGAGATATGCTTGGTGTGCAGTCTGACGTCTGCATTACTGCTCATGCGATACTGTCACACACAACCTGCCAACAGACCATTGGTCACAGTTCTACCACTTTGTACCCATGAGTATGGTCAACACCTCTTAGTGCTTACCCCTTCTGCGAGGCTATCAGTGTTTTTCCCGCCAGCGTAGGGTGTCAGGGGTATATCCTTTTGTTTCAAGACTATGAGGCGCTTCTCATATGTCTCTTGTCCTTGCAAGGTTTTAGGATTCACATCTTAGAGGGATGTTGTTCTGCGCAGGGTCTAGTATCCTGCGCAGGTGAGTCTAACTTGCCGTTGTGCCAAGTACACAAGGCTCGTTGTGTGACTTGTGTTATTTAGTCTAACTTGTCGTTGCGCTGAGTGCGCAAGACTCGTTGTTTGACTTAATTGCTAATTAACCATTGCGCTAAGTGCGCAAGGCTCATTGTGTGACCTATTGGTGTTGGTCTAATTCACCGTTGCGCTGAGTGCACAAGGTTCATTGTGTGACGTATTGGTGTTGGTCTAATTTACCGTTGCATTGGGTGCGCAAGGTTCATTGTATGACCTATTGGTGTTGGTCTAGTTCACCGTTGCGCTGAGTACGCAAGGTTCATTATATGACCTATTGGTGTTGGTCTAATTCACCGTTGTGTTGAGTGCGCAAGGTTCATTGTATGAGCTATTGGTGTTGGTCTAATTCACCGTTGCATGCGAGGTTATCCTTGTGAAATGTAGTAAAGGATATGGTTTTTTGGGACCATACCCCCTCAAGTCCCCTCAGTCTAGTGCTGCTCCTACGCGCATGTTGTAAAGTGGGAGGAGTGCTGGACTAAAAGAATTGTTGCATGCGTCGTTAATGTAATGGCAAAATTTTTGACAAGGGTTGAGAGAAAACGTTTGTGTGAAGGAAACATTTTGTCATCAAGCTCTTGGAATTCGAAACTCTGCTTTCCTGACGCTACAGGTGAGTTGGTGAGAAAAGTGGGAGTTGAAAAGACGTCTGACAGCTATAGCGTGCACTCAGTCGTTTTGCCTGCCATTCATAAATGAATTGGCAGAGAGAGTGACGGCCACGCACGCATGTTAACCATTGTTAGCAACTTGCTTGTCACGCGTCCTTTTCTGGTTGGTTGTTTATTGCCACGCGTGTGTCACGTTCTCCAACGGCATTAAATGCGAGCACTATAATAGAGGTACTCCGCTAGAATTTTCCTCATTCATTCCACTTTTCCTTGAGTTTCTTCTTGCATCCTTCCTTAGAGTTGTCTTCGAGTTCTTTCTTTTCCTTGTTTCCATGGCGTCCAGAGGCCCTGATTCTGCCTCTGCTATTTTGGGGGTTCGGCCCCCTTGCCGACTTGCAAGTTGAGCCGACAAGCTCTTGAGAACATAGTTACTGGTTTCCGGTTTCCTCTTAACTGGGATGCCCGATTGCCGGCTAAGGGTGAAACGTCCGCCGACGCTCCAGCGGGCTATATCATCTTGTTTTACGATTTTTTCGGTGAAGGTAACTTTCGGTGCCTGTCACCAAATTTTTACTTGAAGTATTGCAGTACTATGGCTTCCACCTTTCCCAGTTGAATCCGATGGGAATGGTGAGGATAAAACACTTCGGGTTTTTGTGCGGTCGACGGGGTCTGTTCCCACCGTCTACCATTTCCGCATTTTTACCAACTCCATTGTTCAATGGGGTTTTATTCTTCCCAGCACCGTGCGCAGGCGCGGAAAATTTTGCTCTCCCCTCCTAAGTCCTTCCATGATTGGAAGGCAAAATTCTTTTTTGTGAAGGCCGGTGTTATTCCTGTGCCTTTGACATTCCGGGGGCCGGATGAGATTCCGGCGGAGACCATCCCAATACCAGTGTTGGACCCCCGGTATTGTGATTTGAAGGAGATCCCGGCGATACAGTTGCCGGAGAGGATACTGGTGGCGGCGGGGATGAGCCTGCTGTGGAAACCCAACCGCCGGTCTCGGCTAGTGTATGTGGAGGGGGATCAGAGTAAGTCACTATATTCTATTGTGTTTTTTTACTATTGGGTTGTTTGTAGGCTATTATGCATGTGTTTTCTTGCAGGAGCCCCACTGTACTTGGCCGCCTTTCAGAGGAAGCACGGGCGGATTGAGAGGCTCCCCTTGGGGCCAGATGAACCCACCTGGTATGCGCAGGTCCTGGGCAAGTTTGCCCTTATCAAGGATGCGGACCTGGTGGCCCCTGCGCCTTCAACTGGTAAGTCTTGTTTGTTCAATAGCGCATCTTTGCAGGTGACTTATGTACTGTTCTTGTTGTAATGCAGGCGCTCTGGAGATTTAGGCATTGGCCTAGATCACAGGAGGAAACGACGCGCAGGGTCAGGCGCGGCGGTTGAGAAGGAGGTGACTTAACTCGGGGCGGGCCCTCCCACAGGTAAGCGCATTGTGTGTGACAAGTGGAATGTTTATGTAGTCATTTCTGACTCATGGGAGGGTCTTGAACCTGTAGGTGCGAAGAAGGCTGCACCAAAGCAGGCGGTTATCTCGACCGCCAAACCTGCTAGTCCTGAGGACGCTAAGGAGATACCAGAGGTGCCTCTCAAGGGAAAGAGGCGTCCGAAGGAGGATCTCTCTGCGCAGCCACCTAAAAAGGTTGCACGAAAACATATGGGGAAGAGGGCAAATCTGGGGACATTAATTGCTAAGATATCCCTCGGTAATTTCAGTAACCTTCACTATTTTCTTCCGGTTTTTATGTCGCGCATGACTAACTTATGTTGTTACACAGTGGGCGATGAGCCGGTTTTTGTGGAATCCGGCACATGCGCCGCGGGCACTAATTCCCCCATGACCCCGGCTGGCGGTCGAGGCGGGGGCTCTGCTGCTGGGGCAGAAGAACCGGTCGCAGTGAGGGAGGGGCCTCACGTGGTGGTGGAAGGTTCCGGTATGGGTACTAATGCGAGTTCTATGGTGGAGGAACGACCCATGGTTCCTGCGGAGCAACCACAGGTGGATATTGAAGAACGTATGGTTGTTGTTGAGGAATCGTGGGTGGAGTTTGAAGAACCTGCGGTGGTTGTGGAGGAAACGGGGTTCGTTGTGGAAGAACCCATTGTGGTGGAAGAACACGCGCATCTGGGTGGCGCGGTTTATGTTGGTGAGGCGGAGCCGGTGGGAACGACTTTCGTCCAGGATGCTTAGACCGGTGCTCCACAAGGGGAGCATGCGTAGGAACTTTTACCCGGGGATGGCGCGGGGGCTTCTAGTAAAAGCCCTTCCGCTGAAGTGTCTCCAATTCGCCTGGATGAAATTCCGGGGGGTTATTATTATAGGTCCTTCTCCTCTGCTCAAGCTGAAGAGATCCATACCCCTGTGTGGAAGTTAGAGAAAGGAGAAGACTTTTCTCACTAGCCGGCGTCCCGGGAGTGGTTTAAGGGCACTTTCCCCCCAGCGGAGGTACGTTTGCTTTGTGATCATGAAGAAGAAGATACGTACCACACGTACCTCCAGGCAGCTTCTAGGTCCGCCTCTGTGACCTACAAGATTGTTCGTGAATGGCGGGGCCTGGGGAAACAGAAGAAAGACACTGAGGCTGCCCAAGCAGTCCTTGGTAAAGAGCGAGCCCAAGTGGCTGCGCGTGAAGCTGCGGTGTAGGCAAAGGAAACTGCCTTCGCCGATAAACAGCGGGTTGAAGAATGGTCCGCGCTGGGATGGAAAAGACGGGCCGAAGCCTCGGATGCCAAACTTGCTGAGGAGCGCAAGTTGTGGAAAGAGGCTTTTGAAAGGGATGACAGGGAGAACAAATCCCTGAGGGATGAACAGGCCCGGTTGCGCGCTGATATGGCGCGAGAGAAGAAAGAGGAGGCGGTGGCTGCCGCGACTGCATAGGCTAGTGTGCAACGCGCACACAATGAGCAGAGAGAGGTACCCCCTTGTCTTTGTGTTCATTCTTTTCTAATGTTACTGTTGTCATTCTAACCTTGTTGTGAACGAAACAGGTTGAGGCTTGCGCTGCTCTGGAGAGCGCTAAAAAAGACCTCCAAGTAGCCTTGGTGGAGAGGGCTGAGCTTCAGCGCATGCTGCAGTTGGCGGATGCGAAGGTGGAGGTGGGTGAGAAAAAAATGGAGGATTCCGAAAACTCACGAGCCATCTCCGAGTCATTGGTGGAGTCGTTGACCAACAACATGTTGTGGCTTCAGCAGCATGGAATTGTCAATGTAAGTAGTCCGCTTGTTTTTTGATCTTTATGTGATGGTTCTGAATGTTTCTTTGGATTTGCAGATTGCCAACTCCATTCTGAACTCTGCGGAGTTAGATGGTGCAGTAGCCAAGCTAGTGGTTGCTGCGCGCCATGATGGGCATGCGCAAGGCTATGTTGAGTGTGCGCAACAAGTCACTCATGCCTTGGACGTTCCATGGGATTCTAGCCATGCTTCCACTCATGGAGTTAATACCAGAGTTGTTTTCGAGAGGGTACAACAAGGGTATAACCGTCTTGATATCCATCGTTGGAATTGGTGAGTGAGGCGCTCACCCACGATGACTTCGTCGACCGCTTGAAGGATATCTTTCCGGAAGAAGCCGAAGCCGCTGCTGAGGAAGAAGTCGAGTGTAGGATCCTTAATGTAATATCTTTGTAGGATCTTTCATTGTGCTGCACGTTGCGCGGTTTTGTAAATATTTTTATCTTTTAATGAAATTTTTCTTCCTTGTTACAATATTTGCGTGAAGTGGACCAGCTTTGTGTAGGTATAGCGAATGAAACTGGTAATGAATTCGCGTGTGAACATCAGCTCATATGTGCGTTTCGTAGGTAGTGACTTAGGGTTCACGGGTCATTGTGTACCGAGGTGTTTTCGCGTATGCACAAAGTGGTTCCACGTATTTGTAACGAAACCTTAAGATAAATATAAATCATGTAACTCTTGTCTTTATTACATAATGGGGTGTAAGAGCCGTATTTAGAGTAGACAAAAGATAATGAACTTGCAAGTTTATATGTAGCACCGTCTTAGCTGCTGCGCATTCCTTTTACCAAGACTTCATGGATAACATAAGGACCTTCCCATTTGGGTGCCAATTTTCCAGGATGTTCGGCGTTAGACTCCTCATTGTCGCGTAGAACAAAGTCACAAGGTAAAAAGGTACATATGCGGACTCGTGCATTGTAATACTTTTCGAGCTTGGACTTGTATTTTGCCTCGTTGATGGCAGCATTTTTACGCCTTTCTTCTAGTAAGTCCAAGTCAAGTCTGCACTCGTCTTCATTGTTTTGTCTTTGCGTAGCTAGCATGCGTGGTGATGGGAGGCCTATCTCTGCGCCTCCGTCCCATACATAAGGCTAAAAGGAGTTTCGCCCGTGCTGGTTTTAGGCATGGTTCGATGAGTCCATAGGAGGCTAGGCAGCTCATCTACCCAGCCTCTGCGCGCTGTACCCAACCTTGTCTTGATCCCTTCGACGATGCTTTTGTTAATTCTTTCCACTTGGCTGTTCCCTTGGGCATGCGCGATGTCACACCCTGACCCGCAGTGGATAAGGTAGTCGGGGCATGATTGGGTTTTCATCAAAGCTCATGACATTTACTATTATAAAGGTTTGGTATTTATTATTCCAAACTTAATTAAAATATTCCAATAACACATATTCAAACAAACACAATATTCTTCTGAACAAACTTGCAAATAACGTTTTAATTCTTCTAAGGCCCATATCCTAGGTGATCCACCCTTCAAACCTGTTCACCTGTATCATATGTAAAAACAAAGTTTGGGTCAACATAAGTTGGCGAGTGAAATCCCTTTTTATCATTGAGAAAAATGATATATTTAGTATTTTATAAAAATGTGCATTAACCAAATATGAGAACGTGGTGTAAGTTGTCTAAATCACAAACCATATCATCAATCATCAACTAATAATGAACATGTGTGCACGATAAGCGATGTACTGCGAAATCAAGGCTCAATCAAACGGAGCCAATCTGGTATATTAGGCTACGCGACGGTCCACCCGTAAGCAACGGGGAACAAAGGGCCTAATGTGAGAAATTGACTGCAATGAGGATATAAACACTAAGTGGCAATAACGAGATAACAATAAATTTAGCGACACATGATACACCCCAAAAACGTAAAATAAAAGGGGAGTTGAAAGATTCACTCACAGTGGGTGTGATTAAGGTTTGCTGGAGATAGCGCACGAGTGTGAGGTTGGGATACCAAGTGACGAAGCGGCTAACCTAAATATTTACATAACAATTTAGCTAAAAATATATTCCTTTGGTGGAATTTAATATTTTTAATTAACTTATTATTGTTAGAAAATTTAAATTAATTTTTTATTGTTTTATTACTATGTTTTTATTTGCTTAAACTTTTATTTGTAAATAAGATTAATTGGTTATAAAAAAATATATTTTCGGGAGAATATTTAAAGATTTAATTTATTTAAAAAATATGTTTTTCTGAAATAATCGGATAAAATCGCTCGGACAGGCAGCGTGTGAGGATCGAACCCGTGACCTTCCGTTCGTGTGCACACAACCCGACCAACTGGGCTGCGTGTCTAACCCAGTTGATATCCAGTTTTTAATTCTTTTATACAATTATAAACATGTTTCAGAATTAAGCTATTATAAAAAGGTTTTGTTAATGTAGCGGATCGGACACGTACAAGGCTCGAACCCGGGCTAATCGTTTGCGTGTGCACACAGCCCTACCAACTGGGCTGTGTGTCTAACCCGTTAAATAACAGATTTATATTATACTTCTATACTTACTAACTCTATTCATGTACTAATTTAGTAAAAAGGATTGTATATTATAGCGACTGTGGAGTTTAACCGGTTCGAACTCGTGACCTTAGCTTCGTGTGTGCACACAGCCCGACCAATTGGGCTGTGTGTCTAACCCATTGGATACAAGATTTTTATTTCTTTTAAACAAAAACTCAGGTTCATCTTCTTCTTCAAATTTGAACAGAATGTTGAAATCATAATTGGATTGATTGTCTGATAATTCTCTTATGAATTCTTAACTGACTGCATGATATTAATAAAATAGAAGAGAATGGATGGAATATATACCGAACAGGGGGTTTTCTCCGGTTTCTGGCAAGATTCCGATAAGTGCAAGGTTTCTTTGGCGAAACTTTCTGATGAACAGAGATTTGCAAGAAGCTTTGGGAGTGTTTTGGTGTATTCTAATGAGTTCCCTAAGCCTCTATTTATAGTTGAAGGAGGTCGCTTGGATTGGGTTTCGGTTTTAGGAGTTTCGGTCAAAAACGGGTATGGGCGAGTTGACTGAATCACGATTAGAATACAGATTTGGGTCCAGGTTTATGATTTGGAGTTAATTCATCATTAAATTGCGTAGAAACGGCAATTTTGATGATTTCCAGATTATTTGCAGCCGTTACTGGGCGACATGTTTTAGGAAGAAGACTGAGAAGAAAGGTATAAAATATTATCTTGTTGGGTTGATTCAAATGTAGAGGTAGTGGTGTAGCGGTTTGTTGTGTGTTTGGTTAAGGGTGAGACCCAGGTTCGATTCCCGCGGTCTGCCCCCTTTTATTGTTTTTGATTTTATATTTATTTTATTTATTATTATTATTAATTTCTTTATTAGTACTTATTATTTTATATTATTGATATAACAAATCTCTTTAAACGATTTACATAAATACGTAACGAAAAGAGATTATAATATAAACTTGATTACAAAATGGTGTGGGTTTTAGAACCCGTTTTTCGATGGATGCTACACGCGACCGAAGTGAATACGTGTTCGATATGCATTTCTTTCATCCATTGCTGTAGCTCTTCAGCTGCGAAATTGGGACCATTATCACCGACTACGCGCAGGGGTAACCCGAAGCGGCATATAATGTGTCCCATATGAACTTTCGCACTACAGTTGCTGTGGTGGATGCAAGGGGTTTGGCCTCTACCCATTTGGTGAAATAATCAACTGCAATGATTATGAACTTCACCGCCCCTGGAGCGTCTGGGAATGGTCCCACCATATCGATTATCCATTGTTGAAAAGGCCACGCTATTGTCACCGGGATAAGAGGATTCTTGGGTGCTATGTCTTTGGAGCATGGCGCTGGCATGATGCACATTTACATAATGTTTCAACCGCATCAAGGTGCATTTCAGGCCAATAGTAACCGGCATTCATGATCTTCGCCACGACCATGCGCGGACCTGCGTGAATTCCGCATAACCCTTCGTGTATTTCGCGGATCAAGTACTGCGCGTCTTGTGGATCAACGCAACGAAGGAGCGGCCCAAGGTATGACTTT
This sequence comes from Scalesia atractyloides, assembly GCA_947069175.1. Lineage (NCBI taxonomy): Eukaryota > Viridiplantae > Streptophyta > Magnoliopsida > Asterales > Asteraceae > Scalesia > Scalesia atractyloides. Next base: position 35,254,065 of record CAMTDV010000013.1, on the reverse strand, counting down.
CGGTATAAGATATCGTCCGTCATTTCATAGTTGAGTGCCTTGTTCTGGACCTTCCTTGCTTCCGCTTTGTTTTCGGGGAGGCTCCCGTGTTGCACGAACATGATGATGGGGGACATCTAAGACATATTTCCCACTTAGATGATGTTGACTTGTCGCAAACGAACAGAAGGGTTTTTAAACGTCAATGTGCACTTTGTGCGCAAGGTGCGCGGCTAACTTGCTGAGAGCGTCGGCGTGTCTGTTCTCGCTTCGATTGACATGGGTTATTTTGAAGTGTTGGAATTTGGTTATTAAGGCTTGCGCCTATTCTAGATACAAGGTCATCAACTCGCCTTTTGCGTCGTACTGGCCGTTGACCTGTCCGACGACTAAGAGTGAGTCGACGTGGGCCTCCAAAATCTGCCCACCCATTTTGGTTGCTAACCGAAGGCCTGCCAGGAACGCTTCATACTCAGCTTCATATTTGTACTTTTAAAATACACTCTGATGGCATAGGTGAATTCTTGATTGTCGGGGCTTATTAAACGAAGACCTGCCCCTACGCCATCATCGTTAGACGCACAATTGGTGTGAAGTATCCATGCGCGGTCATCTGTAACCGGTGTTGGATTCTGTACAGCTTCACACTCATGCGCCTTATCTGCAGGACTTCCGCAATGAAATCAGCTAGTATCTAGCCCTTTATTGCTGGGCGTGGTTTATACACAATATTGTGTCCACCAAGCTCAATCGCCCATTTTGCTAGGCGGCCAGATATGTCTGGTTTTGACAAAATTTGGCCTAAATAATAGTTCGCTAGAACTGTTATTTCGTGGCCGGAAAAATATCGGCGCAACCGGTGGGATGCATGGACCAAAGCTAGAGTAAGCTTTTCCATCATGGGATATCGAGTCTCTGGGTCAGTAAGCATCTTGCTGACGTAGTAGATCGGAGTCTGGACTCCTGCGCGCTCTACTAACAGGACTGCTCCCAGAGCGATATCTGATGTGGAAAGGTAAAGTATCAGTGGCTCGTTCTTCTGCGGTGCGGTGAGCGTTGGTAGCTGGATTAAGCATTCCTTCATTTGGGTGAAGGCTTTCTCCGCCTTATTCTTCTTCACACAATTCCTCAAGGTGCTGAAGAATGGGAAGGATTTCATCGCGTGGTTGGCGCGGAACCTGTTCAGCGCAGCCAGCCACCCCGCCAACTGTTGCATTTCTTTGATAGTTGAGGGTGATGGCATACGCTGAATTGTTTCCACTTTATTGGGATTAACTTTGAAGCCATCGCGTGTAATGATGAATCCCAAAAATTTACCTTCCTCCATTCCGAAAGAGCACTTGCTGGGGTTCAGCTTCAGATTTGCCTTGCGCAAGGAGGCAAACGTTTTTTGAATTTTTGCCAACATTTTCTCCTCACCCGAGCTCACGATGACGAGGTCATCAATGTAAACTTCTACGGTTTCACCAATGTCATCCCCAAAGACATGGTCCATCAAACGTTGATATGTGGCTCCTGCGTTGAACAATCAGAAGGGCATCTTTGTGTAACAGAAAGTGCCCTTGTCTGTTCAAAAAGCGGTCTTGTCTTCGTCCTCTTTCTTCATTTGGATTTGGTGGTAGCCCTTGTAGAAGTCAAGGAAGCATTTCCACCTGAATGAAGCAAGAGAGTCCACCTTTTTGTCGATTTCTGGCAAGGCCTAACAGTCCATGGGACATGCCTTGTTGAGATCCTTGAAATCGACGCACATGCGCCAACTGCCGTTGGACTTTTGGACTATGACTGGGTTGGCGACCCATGTCTAATAACGTACCTCTCGGATGATTCCTGCTTTGAGAAGCTCTATAACTTGCTCGTTCAGAGCGCGGGTCTTTTCAGGGCCAAAGCTACACTTTTTCTAAACTATAGGCTAAACTGAAGGGAATGTGTGCAATGCATGCTCATCGATCTCCCTTGGTACCCCAGTTATATCCGCCGTTGACCATGCAATATTATCAGAATTACGGAACAATAGCTGTTACAACCGCGCCTTGACTGCGGGAGTCATGGCGGGCCCCAAGAGCATAGTTTGTTCCAGGTACTCATTGTTGAGCACCCACTTTTCTGGTTCACCGTTGGATGGTGGCTTTGGTTGCTTTATTGGCGGTTTCTCTTCAACAGACATGACTTCCTTTCTTGCATACATAATGACCACTCTGGTTTCCGTGGGAAAACCGCAAGCGGTGTGGGGGATGGAAGTAATCATGCTGAAATCTCGTTGCGCGAGGTTGCGGGCATGACCACGAAGTTGACCTGGATTGTGCGAGTGTGGAGCCCATCGGAAAGAGTCACCTGAAAAGAGATTTGGCCCAAAGGAAAAACAACCTCATTGCAGAAACTAGTGAGTGGGAAATCCACCGGCTCCAGGCGTGCTTTGTCCTCTAGGTCTAGTTGCTGGAAGCACTGTTCATAGATAATGTCCATAGAGCTTCCAGGGTCTATGAACACATAGTCGGTGCGGTAGTGACCGAAGATGCCAGTTATCACCACCGGTTGGTCTTCTTGTGGACCCCCAGGGACAACGGGGAAGATGATCTGCTGTTCACGCCAGTGAGACATGCAACTCTTCTGGTGGCTACGATTGCGCGAAGGACCACCCTGAATTATATGAACAAACTTCATTTTTTTGTTGCTGGGGCCCTCGCCACCTCGAGTGATTTGGCGCACCTCCTTGCGCACACGTTTTGTAGTAAGTGGGTGTGCTTCTCACTCTTAAGCGCTTTTTCGATCTCCATGCGGAAAGAGATGCAATTATCGGTTGTTGTGCCCCGTGTCTTTATGATAATCGCAGAAGAGGTTGGGGTCTTGACCCTTCTTATTGCGCATCGGTGGTGGTTACTTGAACTGATGGTCTTCTGTACTGAGGACCTCCACCGGTGTTTTCGTTAGTGGGTCTACTGACGGTCGCAATTATCTTGCTTTATTGCTCGCTGGGTGGTGAGCTTATTGATGGTCGCGCAGGCGTCGACCGGTTTGTGGGGAGGGTTCTGGCTGTGGTCCCTCCACCCTTTATTCTTCTTCCAAAACCCCTACTCAAGTCTTGAGGATGGTGATGAGGTAGGGGAGGTCTACTATTATTGAGGTTGCGCCTCGTCTGCGCGTAGACCTTTGTCGCTGCCATAAGTTTCTCCCAGCTCTTGGGAAGGCCTGTAGTTCCTGAAAAGACTTTGATCATCTCGTCACAACGCACGACATACTTGAACTGTGCACGAATCAGATCTTCGTGGACAACCCCTATCTCTAGCACCTCTTTGTTATAGCGGGTGATGAAATCCTCGAGGCTTTCATCATAACGCTGCCAGATGTTCATTGCGTCAGAGGAGTCTTTGACGTAACGCCGTTGTTGACTGAAGTGCGCCAGGAACTTAACTTTTAAATCGTTCCATGACGCTAGTTTACCCGTGGGCAGATTATCAAACCACAGGCGTGTTGCACCTGGGAGGGTTTGAACGAACAGGTGACACCACATAGGTAGTGTCCATCCTCCAATCAGTCCTGCGCGTGAATAGACGCTGGTGATCTTAGTCTGTCAACCCGTTGTATTTCCCGACATTGGAGGGAAGCTTTGCACACTCAAGTGGTGCGAGCGCTATCTCCTTGATAAACTTGGAGTGTTCGGCTGCGTCAGCCGGCCTGTATATCAAGTTATAATCATCTTCCGCTTCCGGGTTGTAGCCACCCTGTGGAGCGGATCTGTACGCCGCATGATTCTTGGGTATCCGGTGAAAACACTGGCGCTATCACCTTCACCGTAGGTTTTGTCATCCTCACGCTGGGTGTACCGCTCCCCTTGAGGACACGGGCCCAACCGTGAGTGGACAGATGCTCATCTAAGGGAGTGAGACTCCGGTTTAGGCAACGGTTATGTCTAATCCGTCTCTTGGGGACGGAGGCTATATGGTACGCTCGCCCCTGCTGGCGAGTCGTAACTCAATATCCTCGGTGCAGGTGAAGTATGCACCTAAACAATGGGCTGCATTGGGGCAGCAGGGGTGTTTGTCTGTGCGCAGAGCTGCGCATAGACGACATTCAGTGCCGTCTGGGACTTTATGTACCAAGACATTGGGGTCTCACCCGGGGGTAAGACCGATGTGATCGGTACAAAGGGAGTCTCCAGCTGGGCTCCGGGAGTGACCGGGATGTTTACACGACCAAAGCCATGTTGGGTTCCGACATTCTCGGAAGAATCTTCTCCCACTTGTACGTCGATTCGAGGGCATGAACTGGGTTCTTCCCTTCGGCTCGAGGACCTCGTGGGGTGTTTGATGACGCCAATGAAGAAGCACCGGTTGAACCTAGGAATATCCGGGGATATATGAGTTACAACCAGGGTATTTCTGCATAAAGGGTTGTCTCTCCACTTCACTCTTCAGGGTGGGCTCACTTAAGTTGATCTACAAAACTAGCAGCGCCGTTAGCATCGTCACGGGAAAATGGTGGTTTTCTCCGTGACCACACTCCGGCGTGAGAATAAGTATTTGAGGATTGAGAGTAAGGTAGTAAGTAAGTTGTAAGTGTGTATGTAGATATCAATGTGTTTTTACCTAGAGATCCAATACTTATTTATAGCCGAAAATGTATGTTCAGGAGATGGGCTCGTGGGCCTTGGGCCCGGCCCATACAACTAGAGACATCCGTTTTGTCCCTCTGTGTCAGACATTAAACGTTCCCTGTAGGAGAATTAATGTCCACTGTCAGGAGACTTGTCCTGTCGGATGTTGACTGGTGCCACGTGTAAAGGCAACTGTCTCTTGTGTCAGGCCTGCTGCCAGCCGAAAGTGGAGAAGGTGGAATAGTTACTGGCAGAGATATGGTTGGTGTGCAATATGACATCTGCATTACTGCTCATGTGATACTGTCATGCGCAACTTGCCGAGCGACCCTTGGTCACAGTTCTGCCACTTTGTACCCTTGAGTATGGTCAACACCTCTTAGTGCTTACCCATTTTGCGAGGTTGTCAGTGTTTTGGTGTCATGGGTATATCCTTTTGTCTCAAGACTATGAGGCGCTTCTCATGTGTGTCTTGTCCTTGCAAGGCTTTAGGATTCACAACTCAGAGGGATGTTGTTCTACGCAGGATCTAGTATCCTGCGCATGTGAGTCTAACTTGCCGTTGTGCCAAGTACACAAGTCTCGTTGTGTGACTTGTGTTATTTAGTCTAACTTGTCGTTGCGCTGAGTGCGCAAGACTCGTTGTTTGACTTAATTGCATTAGTCTAATTCACCGTTGCGCTGAGTGCGCAAGGTTTATTGTGTGAACTGTTGGTGTTGGTCTAATTCACCGTTGCGCTGAGTGCACAAGCCTATTGGTGTTGGTCTAATTCACCGTTGCGTTGAGTGCGCAAGGTTCATTGTATGACATATTGGTCCATTCACCGTTGCGTTGAGTTCGCAAGGTTCATTGTATGACTATTGGTGTTGGTCTAATTCACCGTTGCATGCGAGGTTATCTTTGTGAAATGTAGTCAAGGGTATGGTTTTTTGGGACCATATCCCCTCACTCAAGATCGGTTGGCTTGAGCTAATTTGATTAAAAAAACCTTAAACAAGCCAAATCTCAGCTCAAACTTGTCTACTATACCTTAAACATGCCAAAGCTTGGCTAGATACTAATCAACACACATATGTCGAATTAAGTTAAACCTTAAAACTTATAAATACACAATGTTCGTTAAGGCTCGACGAGTCTAACGATCATCAAACACTTTTTAGACTTATGTGTGTTGATTAGTATCTAGTCTAGCTTTTGCATGTTTAAGGTATAGTAGATAAGTTTGAGCCGAGATTTGCCTTGTTTAAGGTTTTTTTTCTTTTTATCAATTTGAGGATCGTTCTCGGCTCAGGTTACACCTCGGACCATTTCAAGGCTTTTACAAATCCAACTTTACTAACTCACGAGCCGCTTAGCTCATTTTCAACCTTAATTCCTTATATTAAAAAATAATAATAATAAAAAAACTAAGCACACGAGGCGCACATGATATACTTTTCTTCCTCTTTTATTCCTTCTTTACCTGTTCCCCAGTCCAACTACCTTCCCTCCTTCAAACCCCCATTCTCCCTCAACAAACCACCAACAATGGCGTTAGAATGGGTGGTTCTAGGCTACACCGCCGCAGCAGAAGCCATCATGATCCTCCTCCTCACCCTCCCGGGCCTCCACTTCCTCCGCAAAGGCCTGATCGCCGTCACCACCAGCCTCCTAAAACCCTTCCTCTCCGTCGTCCCCTTCTGCCTCTTCCTCTTAGCCGATATCTACTGGAAGTACGAAACCAGACCTAGCTGCCACACAGACGATTGCTCCCCCTCCGAACACCTCCGCCACCAGAAATCCATCATGAAGAGCCAGCGTAACGCCTTGCTCATCGCTTCTGCGCTTGTTTTTTACTGGATTTTGTACTCCGTTACGAAGCTTGTTGTGCGTGTGGAGGAGTTGAGTCAGCGGATTCAGAAGCTGAAGAATAAGGAGTGATTGAGTACGTACTGTTGTTGATTATTGTTCTAATTGAGGCTTTTGTGTGTTCTATTACTATTAGTGTTGTTTAAGGCGTTTGTGTATGATTATGTCACTGTGTTTGAACAAATTATGAATCGATACGTATGGATGACTAGGTTTTGTTGATTTGAGTTTTATTAGTATTGTTTGTTTAAGGTATTTGTATATGATTATGTTACTGTGTATGAACAATTGATTTGTTTGCGCGATTGAAGATTTGATTAGATTTTGTTGATTTAAGTGCTGTTGTTATTGTTGAGGCTTTGTGAGTTTTATTAGTATTGTTTTGTTACTAATAAAACAGAAACGAAGGCTTGATAATTTTTTATGATCTGATTGTTGAATTGACTGACGAATAAGGAGTGAGTTGTTGATTGGTACATACTGTTGATTAGGTTTTGTTGATTGAATATCTATTTTTGTTGATTATTGTTTGTGATGCAGGGATATCTACAAGTTTTGAAAATTATCTTTTGATATTTATGTCATTTTTAATTTTAGTGTTTTATTTAGTTTCCTATTTGAATTGTAATGCCCAACTATAAAATGGGATCTAGGATTTATTATTTGATCAGTTTTTGATTGATTATTGAATAGAAAGAACGTTGTTGTTGAACCTTTGGTTCGATTTATCGTCTTTGATTATCATTAGTTTCTTGAGCCATTTGATTGCACGCTAAACTGCATCATTTGGTGTCAGAGCTTTGGTTTATCAAATGGCTCTACATGAAGGCGAATGTTTTCTTGTTCGAAGAGTCGCCGACCGAGGCATCGGCAAGAACATTGAGAATTCACGTGCTCGTGAAGAAGATCGACACTCTACTCGTAAATTCGCCGACCGAGGCAGCGATGGAGTCTATCCCGATCCACGGGTGCTGAAGATCAAACGACTCCAACAACGAGTCCGATATCTTGAAGAGATCAAACGGCTCCGACAACGAGTTCGAGATCTTGAAGAGATCAGACGGCTCCGTCAACGAGTCCGAGATCTTGAGTTACAACGGGAGATGCGTGTAAAGGAAACCGAATTGGAACACATTGTCTGGGATGATGTGAACGAGGAAGAGGAGCATCCTTTCAGCCATCTCCACCCTCGGTTTCCCGAACCGATCTATGAAGACGAAACTAGCCACGAGTTTTTATCGGAAGATGAACCCATATTTGATGATGATGGGATTGAACCCGATGATGAAGAATGTTCGTTTGTGCATGAGGTTTTAAGGAGAAAAACAAGCATTAGTGGTGGTCCGTTGATGAGCACAGTGGTTGGCGGTGAGGAGTTGCAACTACGTGGCTAATAGCTATGGTGAGATGAATCTGGAAGCCTTGTCATTCGGCCATCAAGTATGGGAAGTTTGAATGTTGACATGCATAAGGTATTATCTCCTAAGTATATGCAAATTCAAATTGGAGATATATTTTTGGTCAACGCAGGTGATATTAAAAAAAAAGAGATAACATTGGGGCTACATTAGACTTTGTTGATATTATTGAAAATGGAGGTAATTTTGGGTTGCTAATTTTAATAGAAAAGAACATTGTTCTTGAACATATCGGTTCATTATGAGACTTTGATTAACGAAGTGATCTTGAGCCATTTGATTGCACGCGAAACTGCATCAGGTGGTATCAGAGCTCTTGGTTTTTTCAAATGGCTCTACGTGAAGTGAACTACGTTTTTACTCGTCGAATTGCATACTAAGGCAACGATAAAATTGTGTTCAAGTCGCAAGATCGTAAGATCCCGGAAACTGACTCAAAGGATGTCATCTGGGATGAGATCGTTGGGAAAGAGGAGCATCTCGAAGATTGCGATGGTTACAAGTTTCAGGAAACCGACTCAGAGGCTTTCATCCGAGATGAGAATTGTGGGAAGGAAGAGTATCCTGGAAATTGTAGCATTATCTATCCGGCACCTCCTTGTTTTGATGAATACAGGGATGAGGAATGGTATTTTTGGGTTACCGGTTGAAATCGGAACTTACAGGATGATGAATCGGGTTCCAAAAGCCGTAATGTTGAAGGTGTGGTAGTCGTAGAAAAAGGTGGTGATACGATGGTTACGGGTGACGACACGGTGGCTTTGGGTAGCGGTAATGCGGATGATACGACATCTCCATCAAAGCCACAAATCATGGATGCATTCAATGTTTCCTCAATAAATAAGGCAAGTAAAGATAGCGTATCATCTTTTAAAATTCAAATTATTAGTATAGATGAGTTTGTCGGCAAGTTCATGGATAGCATGCTTGATACCTCCCAAATGACTTCTAGTGGGCTCTTGGATAACCAAAATGATCTCAATGAAATAAATGTTTGTGGCCTAATGAACTTAAAAAAATAATAACTATGGTAAGACTTCATATGGAATGCCTACATCTAAAGCCCAAGAAGCATTTAAACTCTACACTAGAATTCAGTTTGAAATCGCCTCTTTCATGGTCACTACATATGCTGATCATTCTACTTTGAAATTCAAATATTTATTGGTTATAAATGGTCACGATATGGAAAATGAGGGAAAGTTTGTTAAGCTTAACTATCCGGGTGGAGCTAAACTATATGCACGAACCAACTCGACAGTGAATGAGAAACGACCCGGTGTTCCTTTTGACCCGCGTGGGTTTGATTCCTGAAAAAAACTCGAGGACGAGCTTTTCTCCAAGACGGGAGTATGATGCAGGGATATCTACAAGTTTTGAAAATTATTTTTTGATATTTATGTCATTTTTAATTTTAGTGTTTTGTTTAGTTTCCTATTTGAATTGTAATGCCCAGCTATAAAATGGGATATAGGATTTATTATTTGATCAATTTTGATTGATTATTGAATAGAAAGAACGTTGTTCTTGAACCTTTGGTTCGATTTATCGTCTTTGATTATCATTAGTTTCTTGAGCTATTTGATTGCATGCGAAACTGTATCAGTTTGAGTCGAGGCTTTGTGAATTCTGGTTATTGAGAAGTTGTAGGACTAGGAGTTAAGTTGTTGATAGGTACATATTGTTGTTGATTATTGTTCTAATCGAGGCTTCCTATTTAACTTAGCGGTAAAATTAACTGTGTTAGGCCCAAAGGACGTAACAAGCAAGATTTGCAAACATATAGTACAAATCTCGTCAAATTTTAAGGCACATGACATGCGTTCATATTGGGTATAAACAAAAAGGACAATTTTTGTAATTCACTCTTAAAATCGCTATCACACACATATACTCACATTCGAATTTGATTCAACATTTGAAATTTGAATTCTAATTGGGTTTGAATTTGAAATTCTCCTAACGTGTTCGATTATGAACTCTCTAAGTTATATCTCCGTACAAACCAAATTTAGTCGAAAAGCTAGGAGGGTGAGTTGTGAGTCGTTGCCACTTCATAAGATAGTGACCTAATTGATAAAAGATATAAACTACCATTTTGTACAATTAGATGTCATAGAATTTGTTTCTTTTATTGTCGATGAGAAAGAGCTTCTATGTTGTAACCTTGTGATTAATTATTTTTCGATAAAAAATATTAAAATAAATAATCACGTTGAAATAAATTGTCCCATTAAATTATTACATTGCCCGTAATGTTGGGTTCGACAAATTGTCATATCACTTTTACTCTAATCTGATACAAATTTCCTATACTCTGTTTGAGTATCGGTAACATGTTATGAAGCAAATCTAATATTGTTACATAATTTATCAAAATGCATTAATTTTGGTAAGATTGACTATCATATCTTTGTTTCAATATATGAACATGTATGTACATAAAAGTCGAACAATGAAATCATAAAATGAATTGTTAAAGACTGACTATAATATCTTTGTTTCAATATACATGTTCAACATGCATGTACATAAAAGTCAGAACAATGATATCATCCAAAATGATACAGCAAGTTAAATTAAATAAGCATTAATAATTGATAAGTTTTGGATTGATGTTCATGTAAATATATAAACATTAATAATTCTTAAATATGTAATTAAAATTAAATAAATAAACATGAAGATTTAAAAGGGGGAATTTGACTAATTTTAAAGTTGTTTTGTAGAGGGGTGTGTTACAAGTAATAATAAATAATAATGGATACATGTTTAGCCCACCCCTCTCTAGATGATTATTTGTAATACTTTTTAACTTAGCGTCACTACCAAAAACTATTGTCCTAAGCAAATGGCAACCAATGGTAATACTTATCACCCTACATAAAATATATGCCATGTAGCACAAGAGTCTTAAAGGTTCATGGTGTAAACACCCATTTCACTTTGAATTTCGATGGAGCAAATATGAACCAGTTGTTTTTTATACTTTTTTTTTCATTTTATTCATTTTTATTTAAAATTTAAGTGAGCAAATTAAATCCATTTTCCTTATTTTTCGTTTGATTGTTATTCTTGTGTTGGATCCAAAACCAGAGTTTATGCTGATTTGCTCCTTTCTTGGATGACTGAAACTAGATATTGTTGTTTTATTTATATTGTAATCCTGTTAGATATTATTGTTGGACAAGATGAATTGGAAATTATTAAAAGTTTTAACTAGGGTATTCATCGATAATGAAACTTTGAATTATTTGAATAAATTTTTTAAATTTTGTTTTTACATGAATTAGTATTCAATTCAAGTAGTATTTGAAACTCGACTTCGAAATGAATTTAAACCGAATTTAAATAAATTCGAGTTATTTCCAACTCACCATAAAAAAATAAATTACTTTCATTTTTAAAATTAACACAAATAATTATATTGAACATATAATCTAACAATATGCAAAAGTAATTAACCATTAATATATTAAAACATTAAAATTTGAAGATAGGTTGGTTATCATTAGTGAATTAAGTTAAAAAATTGAAGTAAATAATATGGACTACTTGTAAAAAGGTTTGGTAATTTTACGAATAATAAACTTTCATTTATGGAGTAATTTTATACTTTGGCTAACTTTAGAATTTATATGTTTGTATATATATGTTTGTGTATATACATATATTAAAAATTACAAAATGAATTTGAATTTTTAATATAATTGAAAATTATAAAGTTGTATTTGATTCTAATTATGTTATTGTACTTGAATATGAATCAATTCGAATTCGAACATTTTTAATGGAATTTGAATTGAGTTGAATTTTTAAAATTTTAAAATCTGAATCCAATTTTAACTTTTTAAAGAGTAGATACAAACGATTAAAAAATTGACAATGTGACTACAAGCAAAAATAACAAAAGTAATTGTTAAAATTTATTGGTTTGTGTTCATTGAGCATCCCCATAAACAACCCGTATTAAGGACTGCCATTACCTACGACAACCCGTATTAAGGATTCCAAATTGGGGCCTCTAGCAGCCAACTCAGAACCAATGTTAACTACTTGCTTCCATGGCCTTGTACCATGACATTTTTCGCATGATAAACGACCAGGATCAAGATCCGCTATGAATTGACCACATAACTTTTCTCCAAAGAGCGTGTGGGGTTTTGAACCTACAACATATTGATATTGTATTCTTGTACATATATCATAAAATAAATTGATTTGGATGAAAATGATTTACTTTTAAGGCTCCATTTAGTTTAACTCAAATTAGGTTGATTTAAGCCACCTATAAATCTATTCAATGATTTCAATAAAGTACAAGCACCACCAACCACCACCATTGTGTCGCAACCACATACTACTTTTTGCCTCTCGTTCGACCGCTATAACAACCTCTACTATCAATGCGTTACCCCTACCGTTGGCACCACAATTGTCACCCACTATATTTTTTTGTTAAAACATATCTCCCTTTGTACATAATTCAATTCTAACCTTTTATTTTTTTTCTCTTAATTTAATTCATGTAGTGTTTTGGATTTATAATCTTAAAGATTATCAAGATTCTTTATAAGATTTGAAATATTATCTTATATAATCTTTTAAAATTGAAATATATTCTTATAAACTTCTTAAAAGTTACATTATTACTTCTATTTCGTATGTGTATTAGGCTGAAGGGTGTGGGGAGCATAGGTTGTGTCATCAATCGCCACTGGATTGCTATGCCATCCGCTTGCCTCATCCATCATGGTTGCATGGATTAAATCATGACAATCATGGGTCTTCTTTCCTCTTTCATGACAAAAATAAATTCAAATAAGAGAATAGTGGTCTAGGTCATGACCACACCCTTAGGGTGGTGGTTTTAGATGATGAATTAGAAGTGCGTGACATAGCGCTGATGTAGAGGGTCATGGTGACCATAAGGATATTGACAACAACCTATAACCTTATTAGTTACAAGTGTCAATCGAATAAATTATTTTGTTCATCATCAAAAGGTTTTTTACGAACTAATATGCAGTGAGTTTTTATACAGCAAGAGGTGTCCTACATGTGTTTGATCATTAAGGGTTTGCTATTCTTTTGAAAATATTATTATTTTATCTACATTCAACAAGTTGTCTCTGTCACTATTTATTTGATACGAACCGAATCACTAACCAAATGATCCAAGAAAATAAATAGAGAGAAAATCAGATAGAAAAATAGATAGAAACCAGATTTTTAGTAATTCATTTCTTCATTGATAAACAACCCAATGAACAAAACATGCCTATATAGGCTTACACGACAAACAAATTTAGATGTCATAGAATTTGTTCCTTTTAGTCGAAACCAAATTTAGTCGAAAAGCTAGGAGGGTGAGTTGTGAGTCGTGGCCACTTCATAAGATAGTGACCTAATTGATAAAAGATATAAACTACCATTTGGTACAATTAGATGTCATAGAATTTGTTTCTTTTGTTGTCGATGAGAAAGAGCTTCTATTTTGTAACCTTGTGATTAATTATTTTTCGATCAAAAAAATATTAAAATAAATAATCACGTTGAAATAAATTGTCCCATTAAATTATTACATTGCCCGTAATGTTGGGTTCGACAAATTGTCATATCACTTGTACTCTCATCCGATACAAATTTCCTATCTTCTCTTTGTTTGAGTGTTACAGATCCACTCACTTATTGAAGCTAAATTCTATTTTCATTCTTGAAATCAAATTGCATATACTAGAAACTAGACCACATGTGTGAAATTTTAGTTTGGTTAATTTTATGCGAGTCAAGAAGTTTTCTTGTTCAAGTGTCCATGCAATGCTACTTTGAATATAAGGCCCTCTTGCGGATCCAACCTTGTTTTGTGAGTTTCCATGAACCCACTCGGTTTGAAAAAAATGGAAAAATAGTGAGAACCTTGTTTGATTTGAAAAAAGTTACTGAGAATCTAACAAAACGTACCCACTGAAAAAAGTTCGTGGATCTGCCACTGTTTGTGTATTTCTATAATGAGATCCCGAACCAAATTTTTTTTCCAAATTTCTCAATTGCCTTGTATTACAAAAAATGAATGGTTAATTTCTCCTTGTAACTTTAAAATGTGTATTTGCCTTATCTAGTTAAGTGGAGCATGGATGCAAATATGTCTTTGTGACATTTTTGCAAAATATGATTACTTAATTATTTATTGTTTGATATGTTGGGTGATGATGATTTAAATTGTGTTGTAATACTATGTGAATGCTTGAGTTTATTTAAAAAAAGTGCCTCGGATTTTACTTTGTTTTGGGCACTAGAACGGTTGAGTCACCCCGCCTAGTTATCGTTCCTCTTCAAAACCCTGATTTGGAAGATGAACAACAAAAGAAACCCGAAACCTATTATTAAAAGTATATTCCTGGAAATCTGGAATCAGCCTGGTAAACATAATCCAAGAACACCATTGCATGCATCATTTGATTCTTATTAGACACCCATTGCCGACACATTCCATTCACACTTTATTTTGAGATCAACAGTTCCAACATAATAGTTACCGATCAACTTAATAAAGAGAGTATTACAACACGTGTGGAAAATATGGAGGTTTGGGGAGACGATTGACCTATTTATAGGTTTACAAAGAGGTAGATGTTTATGATATGTTTTCGTTGCTTTAAATTGAATATATTACCCATAGATTAACCCGTCTTGTCAGCACTGAAAAACCTGGACGGGAATCTTATCTTCACAAGTTTGTCGTAGTTTTCCCACTCGACAAACGACTAAAAAGCATGGGCATGAACGAGAATCTTATCCATAATTTATCTTGATAATTACTGATCCATTAACGTCGATAGTGGTAAAGCGGTTGACACCAATGTTTATGCCCAAATTAGTCATATTTGTGATTTTGTTATTTAAGTATGATACCAGTATCGATGTATTAAATCCGATCCCACCAGTAAACTACTAAAACGTCGGCCACGAAAACATTCGTTGACATAGCCTATGACCAAGTATAGGTAGACCAGCGTTTTATATTGACTTAGCAAGTTAACTTGAAAACTGCACTTCAATGGAAGCTTCATGAAGAACCCTAGCCGATTATATATATCCATGTTAATCGGTACTATTATCCTCACTCATATCCATTTTCTGATTTTATACATTCATCGTAATTTTCTTTTTTGCCTTCAATTGCGAAACAAATTCGAAAACAATATATACAAAAATTCTTGTTAGGGTTTCAATGGCTTTTGTAGCTGATGGTGCTTTAGAGTTAGAATTCAATACGTTACTTAAAGAACTTGTAAGGCAAGCTATACAAACTGCCAGAATCAAAACTCTAGTTAAAAGCCTTGAAATAACCCTAAATGTAATAGAACTGATGTTTCGCGAAAGCTCAAGATTGAGCAGAGTGTTGGATCGTTCTGAAAACAAGACAAAAATGTTCATATCTCATTTAGGAAAAGGGAAAGAGCTTGTTATAATACTTAATATGATTTTTGAAAAAGGATCTGGTGTTAAAGATATAATGTTCTTTTGAAACTAATCTAATGTGATAGCTGACGCGACACGCTTATAGACTTTTGAAATACCTAGCATTGTAAATACTCAAAGTAAATTTCATTTGTTCCCGTCACCTTCCATTTGCCGCATAGTTTCAAACAAAGTTTTTACCCTTTTTACTAATTTTTAACATGTAATGTTTTATATAAAATAAAATAAACCATTATGGTATGGATATTTTTCTATATTTCTGTATAAATTTTGTCTATTATTAAATATCTCGCAACAGTGTATTCAAATATATGTAAAGTATTATAGAAAAATAAACTAAAAACACAAATAAAAGTTATGTAAAGTATTATAGAAAAATACAGTAAAAAACACAAATAAAAACTAAAAAATAGAACAATGACATGGGTATAGATGGCAACTTGCTTGTTGAGTTGTTAACTTGTATTTTGCACTCCAGTGGAAGCTTCGTTCTGAATTAGTGGAACCTTCATTCTCCACTTGCAAGAAGAACCCTAGCCATTACATATACATGCTACTGAGGGCACTATTAACCTCACTCAGATGTCCTAGTTTCTAATATTATACATCCACCATACTTTGTTTTTCATCTTCAGTTAGGGTTATATTCCATTTTTTTTAACAAATTCCAAAACAATACACAAATTCTTGTTAGGGCTTTATATATGTAAACTTGTGTGTAATCATCAATACTGTTGTAGCTGAGACTGCTTTACAGTTTGAAATCAATGAGTTACTGAAAGTAGTTGTAAGGCAAGCTATACAAACTGCTAGAATCAAAACCCTAGTTAAAGCCCTTGAAAATAACCCTAAAAGTAGGTTCGTCTTAAGAACGAGCGGTTGATGCATTTGAAGTTTATGTACACTATCCTAATTGAAGAAACTTTGAATCATGCTTTAGGGAAAGCAACTGAGAAGGAATTCATGTTTGCAACCTGTTGCTACAACAAATATAAGACTAAGGATAGTGACTAGACTGGTTAGGCAAAAGGGTTCAAGGGTTCGGTTTGCCTAACACAGGTCGTGGGGTCCCTCCACGTTTGCAACACGTGGAGAGAGATCACTGTTGTTAGTTGTTCACTTTTGGATTCTGGATTGAGAAGTGTTCAACCCAGAATGTTAATATCAAATGTGATGATGTAGTGTTAAGTGAAGAATAGAACAAGTATAAAGCAAGTTCTAGAGAGTAGAAGTAAGATCAGAGATCAAGAGTGACCTGAGCTGATCTGGTGTGTTTCCTGAATGACAAGAGGCTGTGATTTATAGGGAAGAGATTCTCTATAAGAAGAAACCTTTGACCAGTGATCCTTGGTTGAAGTGGGGGACTTGTCCTTTTCGGTAGGTTGAAGGGTTTGGACCTGTGGTTAAAAGAGTATGCTCTTTGCACATGATCTATTGTGGTTGAAGGAGAGTATACACGTAAAGTGTTGGTGTGACTGGGCACTGTTCTCATTCTTTTTGCTGTTCACGATAGTTGTCGATTCTGAACCCTTTTATCTTTCAACCCTTTAAGCTATAATTTGTCTAAGTCATTTTATTGAGCTTGAGCTACCCACGTCATCAGCCCCCCAAGTCAAAGGTGTTTGGGGTGTAGGCTCAAAGGCTTCTGACTTTTTTCACAACGTTTAGTTTGGTGAAAGGTTCAAGGCTTGAAGGGATCCGACTTTTATTTTTTGGGCGGTGAAAATGCCGGATTTTAAATTTTGAAAAGACGGTTGATTTGACTGATTGGACGATTTTCTGCATGTTGCAGCTTTTAGACCTTTAGATAATTATAACCGTCCTTTTTATTATGACATCTTTTAATAATCAACAATTACTTCTTCATATTTCTTTCAATTAACCACAAGCTTTATCACAATATTCCTTTCATCCAGGTTAGTTTTTCTATACCCTTATCTTGTTTTTTTCTCGATCATCACTCATGGGGGATGGTTAGGGTATGCGTTTTACTTTGTGCATCTGTTTGCTGTTTTCTTGTATTGTTACTTATGTCTTACTTTGTTTGTCTGGCAGTTATGTCTGCATTGGATTTTATTAAGAGCGATGACACATCTGATGTTGTTTTTATGGATGCCGAGGCCACCGAGGGTGATGATGCTGTTGTTCATGGTACTGAGCATAGGTTTGAGAATTCAGCTTACGTGAATGTTCCCAATGTTAAAGGGTTTACTAAGGT
Source organism: Scalesia atractyloides (assembly GCA_947069175.1). NCBI lineage: Eukaryota > Viridiplantae > Streptophyta > Magnoliopsida > Asterales > Asteraceae > Scalesia > Scalesia atractyloides. Next base: position 35,236,525 of record CAMTDV010000013.1, on the reverse strand, counting down.
TGCTGCTGCAAAAGTTTCTACTTGGACGTTCGAGCCGTCACTTGATAAAGGGTGTTGAACGACCATCTAGTTCTGAACCTGTGGAGTTAAGCGACGATATAGAGGTTTCAGGTGATTTGGAAGCTGTGGTTGAAGGTAAGAAGAAGGAGTTGCCGTTGACTGTTGGCAAAGAGAGTAAAGAGGTAGGGAAGAAGGTTGTGGGGTTAAAAGGTTCGCAAAAGGTTGTTGAAGGTTCTAGTGATGCCGGCTCTGGGGAGGTTTATGTGCCAGGTTGGAAGGTTATGGTTGATGATAGTTTTGCATCATCATCCATTTGTAAGGATGTGCTGACTCACTTTGCTCCTCCTGGCTTCCAAGACTCCTGTTCGTCAATGGAGGATTATCGGATGATATCAAAGATGATGTTGGCTGCTTGCAATCTTTCGGCCTTGATCCCTGAAGGTGTGGCCCGGTTTCGCAAGAGGATGCAGGAGTTTGAAGCTTTTTCGAAGAAGAGGGAGGAGATGAAGGCTTCTATGCCTGCCTTAAAGAAGGAGAGTGCGGCCTTTGCTGGGAAGGAAAAGGCTTAGGTGTCAAAGGTTGTTGAGCTTACCCAAAGGCATGAGGTTGAGGTGAACGAGTTGAAGAAGGAGGTGGAGGCTTTAAATGTTCGAGAGAAAGCCTCTTCAGAGGAGAAGGAAAGGCTGGAGGCTTCACTGGCTCAGGTGACTAGTGACAACAAATGGCTCATTGAGCATGGCTTCCAACAGGTAGTTACCTATCTTCTTCACTCTTTCAAATTTAACAGGGCCTTGGGTGGTGTTTATAGCAAACTCCTTGTTCATGGGAGACATCAAGGCTTTGTTGCTGGTTACAAAGCCTACAGGTCTGGAGAGCCTCAAGACAAATCTTCCTTCTATCAACCTCAAGTCTTCAAGGTCTTCCAGGATGTTGTCTTGGAGATGGAGCATTCGACTTACCCTTATGTGGGTGAGGTCTCTGAATGCTTTGGCAAACCTCTCTCTGTTCTTAAGGAGTTGAAACCTCATGGCCTTAACGAGGCTGTTTGTGACAAGGTGCTTAAGTCTCTCTCCAAGAAACGTTCATGCTCAGGAGATAGTGAGGAGACTTTTGCTAACGGCGGTGAAGGCTCGAAGGAGGCAAGCATTGAAGCTTCTGAGGCAGCGGTTGCAGGTGGCCAGAAGGCTAAGAAGGGGAAGAAGCTGAAGAAGGCTAAAGTTAACGATGCTGGTGTTTCCAAGCCTTCTGCTGATGTTTGATTGATTCGTAGCTTTCTTAGCATTTTAGACAATTTCATGTTATGTACTTTTTTTGAACATGCTTGCTTTAAAGGAACCGTTTAGGTCCCTACGGTGGTGGAAGCCTTTAAGGCTTATGAACAATTTGTAGGTTAACTGGCCCTTAAGGCCATTGCGATGGTTACCTTTTTATGTTGCGTTGCTCTATTATTCCCATGTGTTGTTTCATAGTTTGTTATGTTGTCTTTGTTTTTTGGTTGTGCATCTTTTGCTACTTATACCTTGAAGGGTTCAGTGCTAGAGTCACTTAGCCTTAAGAGTATCGTTAATAAGAAGACACATTGCCTATCCTATTTATAACACCCCTTGGTATTTTTTGGTTCGTAAGCCATTGTTAAAGCTTAAGGAACATTTGATGTAGGCTGTTCAAACCCGTCAATGAGACATGTTTTTGAAAAATTTGCTAAGTCTCATGGAGTGGTATTGATTTAGGAACTCACCCCTTATATAGGTCCATTATCCCTCGAACCTACTGAGCGATGTGGCTTGGGAGCTCATCCCCTTTCATGGCCCCTGCCATGGAGTTTTTTGCTAGGTTCTCAACCTGATTACAGGATAGAAAGACAAATTCGATAAAGAACTTCATCATTCATTCATTCAAGAGAATATTTTTGTTACAAACGGAGATTAGAACAACTCCAGAAATACTTTCTAAGATATTTTGGGTAAATGTGGAACCTTTTAGGTTTTTGCCGTTCCAGTGACGGGGAAGCTCTTTACCTTGGGCGTCGGCCAATTTGTACGATCCTCCCTTATGGGCTTCAAGGATGGTGTATGGCCCTTCCCATTTTGGGCCCAACTTTCCTTGATTTTCTTTCTTATTGTCTTCATTTTTACAGAGCACAAGGTCTCCAGGTTTGAACCATTCGTGCTTCACCCGTGTGTTGTAATAAGACTCCATCTTTTGTTTGTACTCGGCTTCTTGCACAACGGCTTGATCACGAATTTCTTCGAGGAGTTCCAAGTTCAACTTGGTCTCCGTTTTGTTTGATTCGAGGTCTATGTTGAGCATTCGTCGTGTTGGAACTCCGATTTCCGCTGGGATCACAGCTTCTGATCCAAACACTAGACTGTAGGGTGTTTTCTTATGACTTGTCTTCTCGGTTGTTCGGATTGCCCATAAGACATTAAGCAATTCTTCGAGCCAGTTGTTGTCATATTTTCCCAATCGGGTTTTAATACCTTCAACAATGTTTCGATTTGTTCTTTCCACCTGGCCGTTTGATTGTGGATAAGAAACCGAGCTAAATACTTGAGTTATCCTGAACTCTTTGCACCAAGAGCTAAAAGGCATCTCGGCAAACCGTTTTCCATTTTCGGTTACTAGTACCCCTGGGAGCCCAAATTGATAGATTTTGCTATCCCAAACAAAATCAATGACCTGTTTTCTGAGATCTTGGCCAATGGTTTTACTTCTGGCCACTTGGTGAAGTAGTCAACGGCTACCAACAAGAATTTGACTCCTCCTTTGGCTGGTGGGAATGAGCCAACAATGTCCATGCCCCATTTGTGAAATGGCTAAGCTGAGGAGATAGGGACAACGTCATGCTTGGGGCTTTTCGGTACTGGGGAGTGCAACTGACAAGCTTCACATTTCTTCAGCTGTTCAGTGGTGTCATGATGCATGGAAGGCCACAAGTATCCAAGGTTTATCAACTTTGCAACCACTCACCTTGGGCCATAGAGGGCTCCACATATTCCCTCGTGAACCTCCTTTGTCAGATACTGGCTTTGTTCTGGGCCAACGCATCGGAGTAGTGGTGCAAGGTAACCTTTTTTGTAAAGGACTTCTCCTTGTAGCACGTAGTGCCTTGACTTGATATGAACCCTTTCAGCCTCCGCTTGATCATTCGGTAATTCACCATTTCTCAGGAATTTGATTAAAGGGGTCATCCAGTTTGGCCCATCTTCGGTAATTACGTCTTGTACTTTAAGTTCTTGGATGGATTGTGTCTTTAATAACTCGACTAATACTTTCTTGGTGAGATGAGCAAATGTGAGAAATGCAAGCTTGCTTAGTGCATCAGCCTTCTTGTTTTGTGATCTTGGAACTTGTTTGATGGTACAGGATTGTAATTTACTCATGAGTTCCTTTGCTTTCTCCCTGTGCTTCTTCATGTTAGGTTCCTTAGCTATGTAGCTATAATTTAGTTGGTTTGAAACAAGTAAAGAGTCTGTGAAGACTTAAAGCTTTTGGAAATCCATCTGTTTGGCTAGCTTGGGTCCGGTAATGAGTGCTTCATACTCGGCTTCGTTATTGGTTGTCTGAAATTTAAAGGCGGAGATGATGTTTAAACTCTAAGTTTTCAGCGTTGATTAGCACTAAGCCAGCCCCTGACCCTTCAAGGCTGGAAGCTTCATCGATAAAAAGCTTCCAGGTATCCGGGTCAGATGGTTCAGCTATGGTTGTGTTAACTTCAATTGATGTTTCTTTTGGAATTCCCACAATGAAATCAGCCAAGATTTGGGCTTTTACAACTTTTCTTGGAATGTAGGTGATGTTGTGTTCAGCTAATTCCACGGCCTATTTGGCTAATCGCCCAGAAGTTTCAGGTTTTTCAAGCACACTTTTTATGGGTTGGTCAGTGACCACTTGTATTGGGTGTGCTTGAAAGTACCTTCGAAGACTTCTGGCTGTTTTTACCAGGGCTAGAGCAAGTTTTTCCAATGGAGGTACTTGGTTTCTGCCCATTTTAAAGTTTTGATGAAGAAGTAGACGGGTACCTGAGCTTTGTTTCGTTCAATGGTTAGGACCGTGCTGATAGCTTCCTCAGCAATCGAAAGATAAACAGAGATTAGTTCCCTTGTTTCCGGAGCGGCAATGTCTGGGAGTGAAGCCAGGTGTTGCTTCATCTGGTTGAAAGCTTCCTCTGCCTCCTCTATCCATCGGAAGTCTTTCTTATTCGTGCACCCTTGAAGGGTTTTGAAGAAAGGCAGGGACTTTTCTGCTAGTTTGGACGTGAAACGCTTCAAGGCTGCAAGCTTTCCGTTCAAGATTTCCACCTCTTTCTTGGTTTTTGGGGACTTTGTGTCGAGGATGGCTTTAACCTTGTTAGGATTAGCCTTTATGCTTTGTTTTCCCATTATGTGTCCCAAGAACTTGCCTTCTTCAAATCCAAATGAGCACTTCACAGGATTAAGCTACATGTTGATCTTTCTTAGGTTTCAGAAAGTTTTTTGTATATCATCGAGCATTTGACATTCGGTTTTAGTTTTGATTACCAAATCATCAACGTAGGCTTCCATGTTTTTGCCTATTTGTTCAGCAAACGCTTTGTCTACCAAACGTTGATAAGTTGCCCCTACATTTTTAAACCAAAAGGCATTTTTTGGTAACAAAAGATACCTTTGTCAGTATGGAATGTTGTTTTCTCTTTGTCCTCTTGTTTAATTTGAATCTGATGGTATTTATAGGCATCAAGAAAGCATTTGAAAGGCAAGCCTATGAGCGAATCAACCTTTAGGTCAATTTCTGGTAATGGATAACAATCCTTTGGGCATGCTTATTTAGGTCTTTGAATTCAATGCACATTCTCTAGGACCATTACTGGGTTGGCTATCCAAGAATGATACTTGACTTCTCGGAGGATTGCGGCTTGAACAAGCCCTTCAACCTCCTGACAAGCTGCAAGGCTTCTATCTGGGGCTAGGCTTCTCTTTTGCTGGACAACAGGTTTTACATTAGATGGGATTTTGAGCTCATGTTCAGCAATGCTTCGGGGGATTCCGGTCAAGTCTTCGGGACACTATGCAAAGATGTCCATATTGTGCAGGAGCAGCTTCTTGAGATGAGAGAGGGTTTCTTCAGTAAGGTTGGTATTTACCCTTATCCTTTGTTGAGGATATTTCGGGTTAAGGATCCATCCTTGTTTATCATCCTCGATTTCCTTTGAACTCTCTCCTTCAACCAAGAAAGCTTCTTGTGTTGGTTGAAGGGTTGCTACCCATCGTTCAGTGGGGAATTTTACGGTGCCTTGGCCAACTGAAACCACCATTCCAAACGCACTTTGCCCTGTCCTATCTATGATAACATCATAGTTGGAGGGAATGTTGATCACCACAAAGGTGAGTGGTTTGGTTCTTTCCATTTTCCTTCACTGAAACAGACTTTAAGGGTTAGTTGGCCCAAAGGCTTGATGGGTATGTCGGCGATACCTTTAATGGAGGATTCAGATGGTTGAAGCCTTGAACGTTCATCGTTGTTGAGACGATTGAAGCATTTTTCAAACATAATCTCTGTTGCTGCCCTAGTGTCAATGTAAGCTTTGTGTGTCTTGAGTGTTCCCAACATAGCTTCCATCACCAGGGGTTTGGATAACAAGTCCCCTTTGGGTGGTGGGAAGCAGACGCATTGTTGTTCCCAAGCCTCTAAGCGTGGTCGTTTGTGGGAGGCCTTTCCATCAACATCCACAATGTTCACTTCTTTGCTTTTTCCTTCAGCCATCTTGTCCCTTACCCCTATCACTAAGTGGGCTAGTTCCCCGGACTTGACAGCCTCCTCAATTCTTTTCTTGAGTTGAAAGCAATCATTTGTATGGTGGCCTTTCTCTTCATGAAACTCACAGTAATGGGTAGAGTTCTCGTTTCTCTTACTTTTGGGTAGAGGTCGAGGAGATCGGAAGCTGTGTTTTACTTCTTCAGTGGCCAATATTTCTTGTGGGGTCTTGGTTAAAGCTGGGAAGTTTATAGTTTTTTCTCTGCTTGGAGGGTTCCGACCTTCAGGCCTGTTGAGGTCTGAACCATTGAACCATTTGTCATAAGGACCAAAGTTACCTCTTTTTCTGTTAGGACTGTTGCTTCGCCAATTAGGAGCTCTATTCCTTTGCTATTTAATGTCAACGGCTTCCTCTCCATGAATGTGAGCTTTAGCTTTTTCTAGGGCCTTTTCAAGGGACTTGGGTAGGCATTTGTTGAAATCAAAAGTGAGATACTTGGAGGTGATGGCATTCGTGAATTCTTCCACCCTTATTTTTCATCAGCGCCCACATAGGTTAACCCTTCTTTCTTGTACCTTTCTATGAATTCTCTGAGACTTCCATCATCTCGTTGCTTTATCTGGAAGATTACTGTAGCATCCTTGACGTACCTCCGTTGTTGTGAAAGGTTGGCTAATAAACCTTGGTTAGATCGTGGAAGGTTCGAATGCTTTTGTCAGGTAGGTCATTGAACCATATCCTGGCGGACCCTACAAGTGTCACACCCCAACCGATTGCGGAAATATCAGAGTGAGACGATAACGAGATTGCTCATTGCTCACAACGCTAATAATGACAATATTTAATTAAATCAAATTTCATTTCAATAATAATTGTCAAGTACAACATTGAAGCAAATACAATACAACAAAATTGATACAACAAATTTAGCCTAAACGTCTACTTGTATGTATCTAAACCCTTGTTATTTGATTTCATAGCATCCTCTTCATCAACCTGTAACATGTTTTAAAATACAATTCAATGCAAAAGCAAAGGTGAGTACACAAGTTTAAGCATAGCATACGTATATGATTAAGTTTAAACGAATCCTCATGGCAACTATGATTTTATGAGAGCATATACAAGGCATGCGATACTACTAGCCAAACCCTTAACGCAAACACGCTGTTTTAACATGGCCTCAAGTTTATGCGATGGAGGGGGATGCGTGACTTCCTATAGCGCTATACATGTCAAATGAAGGCTTAAAAAAGTTAATGACTAAAGTATCACATAAAGAATGTCCAAGATATAAGCATCACGTAAGCGTATCAAGTATTCATGTGTATAGGATTGTTTGTGCATTTCATAAAGTTTAAGTGTTGTGGTTTTGGTATAAGTAAACATGATACACCCAAAAGTGTTTAAACGAAAAGTGGGTCGAGTGTACTCACGATTTTGCAAAAGCTTCCCTTGTTACTTCCGTGAAGGGCTTGGAGGAACACCGAGTTATCTTTTGAAACGTTGAATCTTTAGAAGAAGAGAGCTCTTAGAGCTTTTAGAGAGAAGAGAAGAGATGATTGAGGTGTGAAATGAGTGTGGGAGGAGGTGGGTATTTATAGTTGAGGTTTGGGGGTTGAGTTAGGTGAGTATTAAATGCAAGAATCACAATCCAACAAACACACTTTTTGCCCAATCCATGAGCTAGAAACAAGAATCTGCGGATTATGCTATTTTTAGTCCTTCAACTTAGTTTATCTTTCATTTCATGGTAAAACTTGATATTTTTGCATGTTTTCAAGTGTATAATGCATATATAAGTATATTTTAGGTATCAAGTATGAATGTATGAGTATTTGCACGTATAACAAGTATCGCTTTGTATGTAAACACGTATTTAACTATTAAATGCATGTAAGACAAGTATGTATCAGGTATGAATTTTACTACGATCAAAGTCTCGGATTATAAGATTGGGAAATGAAATACGAATGCGATATGAATACAAGTTTCCATAAATAGAAATACGATTACACTTTCTAATTAAGGAAAGTACGAAAAAGCGAGGCGTTACAGTCTCCCCTCCTTTAGGAAATTTCGTCCCGAAATTTATTCAAGAGGAAGACTTTGGAAAAGATGTCATTTTGGTGAAAATGTTTGGCCAAAATCAAGATTTTGAAGTTTATAGTTTTTGCGGAGTTCATGTATAAGTGTGTTAATATGTATCGAAATCTTGAAGGATAAAAATGGTAAGTTTGTGAAAGGAATTTGTTTGATTAAGGTGTTTTTGAGACACCAATCGTAAACGTGTATAAAGATAAGTAAAAACGTGTATGTGTGTGTGTAAGCAAGTGAGTTTGACTGGGTCTGGACAACTCATTGGAAAGAATATTTTAAAAGAGTGCGACCTAAGAGGAAGGTTTTAGTATGACTATGGATGTATTTTGATTAAAATGAGCAGTTCGCACCGAAAGCTGTAAGAAAAGTTTTGTCAGTTCTAAGGCGTATTAGTAAAATCACTTGTTGTAGAAAAAAATGTTTATTGGAGAGAACTTGGATGGTAAATATTTATGGTTTCTGAAAGGTTTTGGCGGTAATAGACCGATTGGTTGATGCGCGTAGATAAGAGTGAAAGATAGTTTTAAAAGAAAAGGATCATTTTGACCAAATTGAGCCGGTGGGGACATTTATAAAAATGGATTGATTGTTTTAGGCTGATTTGCTGTAAATAAAGTTTGGATGAAAGGTTAAGGGAAGAATTGGGAAAATGGTGGTATGGTAGTGAATGATTCGGTAGGTGTATGCGAGGGGTAAAAATGGTATGAATATCGGATAAAATGCGACATGGAATGTTGAGAGATGCTAGTGATAGTTGTGGCGGTTAAAGCTAACGATTTTGAGAATGAAGCTTTGTCATGGGTAATCGAATACTAATCATTTCGAAGTGGGGTCACCAAAGTTTGTTATGAATCAAATGTATTTAACAAGGTCCGGGAAAACACCGAATTTCTCATGGCACGTTTTACGAAAGTTTGGTAACATGGTAGGGACACTTATATATAGGAAGTACCAGTGGCGTATCCACCATGTTCCAACCATGTTATGTCGTTTCGCTATTCGGTGTCATTTTACGTTCTGTGTTGCGGTACACAGTAGAACCCACTATGGTTTTCATGCGCCTACCAATATAATCCCGTGTGCACCCGTGATTATTTTGGTTTGTGCATGATCCGCATAGTTTGTACTAGTAGTGTATAGGTCAGGTTACATCTAGTAAGCAAAGGGTATGTAAGATAGCGTATAAAAATTAAGTATGTAAGCATGATTGTATGTATGTATGTATGAGTGTGTCTAATGTAGGCGAAACCACTCGGGTTATGCTCACTTATAGGTTTCAAGTATAACTACCACGTAGTGCGAATGTATGAGTTTTGAGTATGATTGATGACAAATACGTATAATATTAGCACGTAGTATAGAACGTATAAGCTGAAATTTACATGGCGTTAAGCACATATAATTCTAGTATATATAAGTCTAGTATATAGTTTGAGTGTATAAATAAAAATGGTAATAATGATACATGTAGGATTGCTATGAAATTTTGACTGCATAAATTGGATCGTGTATGATGATATGCATGTGTATGGTTGCTTGAGTTAAAACATTGAGTTAGTTAAATTAAAATAAGTCGGGTTTGTCGGGAATGAAAGACCAAAATTGTGAATGTCGGGTGAGTATTGAGAAAAATATTATTTTTTATGTAAGATGTGGTTTGTAAAAAGAAATGCTATTTTTGTTTTAAAATTCGTATTCGCATAAGAAATTTTCTTGCCCATGTGTTCAGACTTAGATTTGCGTATTAGCGATTTTTGAAAAGGTTGTAAAATAGTGAGCTTGCTTTATTTTATTTTATTGATGCAAGAAAAGTTGTGTGTTGAAAATTTTCATGTAAAACTTGAATTTTGAAAAGTATTTTAGCAAAGTACTTATACGTATGTGAGAGAAAGTTTTCGTTGGTTTCTTGTTGTAAACAAAATGCCTTTAGAATGTAGTATAAAGTGAGCGTATTTTGGACGAGTTATGAAAATCGAGGGCAAGAGGTTCATTTGACCGACTAAGTTGATAGGTAGCATTTCATAAAGTTTTTGAAAATTGTGAAAGAAACGTTTAAAGTGTCATTAGGGGTTTTGTTTATGTAATTTACGTAAATATGTTGTAGGGTGAGAAATCGTTTAGATAAAATACTAAGGTTTGAGGTTTATGCATAATGAGAAAAATTGAAACAATGATAAAATGTTTAGGTATAAGTTTTGATATAGTGATTGTTATGAAAATAGTCGAGTTGGAGTTGGACTTCGACTCATTTCTCCAACTTGAGTTTTGCGAAAAAAGACATCTAGGTGATCGACAATAAAAATCATGTTTGAGTATGTAAGTATTGTATAATATGTATGAGTTCACATAGGTGACATAAGCATAACAAGTATTCAATAGTATAAACACGTATGATTGCATAAGGAGTATGAATTTAGTTGGTTTGCAAGAATTATTATTATTTTTCATTGCGAAAGATGTGCGAATTGTGCATCGGGTTTGAAATGAACGAGGTGATAAGTATTAAAACACATAGAAATTGAGACAACATAAAAGATAGGCTTAGTAAACTATTGGAGTGTTTTGGGTTGAGAAGCGTTGACTATTCAAAAGTGAATTGAAGATCCTTTCAAATTAGAGGAACGTGCTTTGGCCTATAGGTAAAATGCTCTCGTCGAGAAGCGATTAACGACATTTTACCCTTCCAGTTACTACACGTCTCTAATCGATTGGAAAAATCGAAACTTTGGCGAGAGCGAAGATCAAGGAATTGGACTTAATCGACAAGGTGCAGGTTTCACCCCTAACTTGATGATTTGTACCCTAAGTGTGGTTGGTACTTAACAAATGAAGAGCAAATTCCGATTCGTTGGTAAAGGTCCACTGGAGTTTGAATTGGAAATTTTTACATCAAGATGTGGATTTCACTCCTAACTTGATGGTGATATTTCATGCAAAAAGAATAAGAATAGTGGAATGAGAGTCGTTCACCAAATTGTGGGTTTCACGCCTATTTTAGTGAACTCGTCTCGTTTGTGTTACGAGTGTCTTCAAATAATCAAAGTGCGTATTGTGTAAAAATGTCTTAGGAAAGACATCATGTATATGTATTAAGACCAAAAGAAAAGAGGAGAAACAAAGTAGGAAGCATAAAGTTTTAAGAATAAACAAGAACGGTCAAAACAGGTACTTAGAACTATAGGCTAGGTCGAACATGGCAATTCTACCTAATTCCCTATAGTTATGGCTCTGATACCAATCTGTCACACCCCAACCGATGGCGGAAACATCGGAGTGAGATGATAACGAGATTGCTCATTGCTCACAACGCTAATAGGACAATATTTAATTAAAGTCAAATTTCATTTCAATAATAATTGTCAAGTACAACATCGAAGCAAATACAATACAACAAAACTGATACAACAAATTTAGCCTAAACGTCTACTTGTGTGTATCTAAATCCTTGTTATTTGATTTCATAGCATCCTCTTCATCAACCTGTAACATGTTTTAAAATACAATTCAATGCAAAAGCAAAGGCGAGTACACAAGTTTAAGCATAGCATACGTATATGGTTAAGTTTAAACGAATCCTCATGGAAACTATGATTTTACGAGAGCATATACAAGGCATGCAATACTACTAGCCAAACCCTTAACACAAACACGCTGTTTTAACATGGCCTCAAGTTTATGCGATGGAGGGGGATGCGTGACTTCCTATAGCACTATACATGTCAAACGAAGGTTTAAAAAGTTAATAACTAAAGTATCACATAAAGAATGTCCAAGATATAAGCATCACGTAAGCGTATCAAGTATTCATGTGTATAGGATTGTTTGTGCATTTCATAAAGTTTAAGTGTTGTGGTTTTGGTATAAGTAAACATGATACACCCAAAAGTGTTTAAAAGTGGGTCGAGTGTACTCACGATTTTGCAAAAGCTTCCCTTGTTACTTCCGTGAAGGGCTTGGAGGAACACCGAGTTATCTTTTGAAACGTTGAATCTTTAGAAGAAGATAACTCTTAGAGCTTTTAGAGAGAAGAGAAGAGATGATTGAGGTGTGAAATGAGTGTGGGAGGATGTGGGTATTTATTGTTGAGGTTTGGGGGTTGAGTTAGGTGAGTATTAAATGCAAGAATCACAATCCAACAAACACACTTTTTGCCCAATCCATGAGCTAGAAACAAGAATCTGCGGATTATGCTATTTTTAGTTCTTCAACTTAGTTTATCTTTCATTTCATGGTAAAACTTGATATTTTCGCATGTTTTCAAGTGTATAATGTATATGTAAGTATATTTTAGGTATCAAGCATGAATGTATGAGTATTTACACGTATAACAAGTATCGCTTTGTATGTAAACACGTATACAATTAAATGCATGTAAGACAAGTATGTATCAGGTATGAATTTTGCTACGATCAAAGTCTCGGATTATAAGATTGGAAAATGAAATACGAATGCGATACGAATACAAGTTTCCATAAATAGAAATACGATTACACTTTCTAATTAAGGAAAGTACGAAAAAGTGAGGCTGTACAGTCTCCCCTCCGTTAGGAAATTTCATCCTGAAATTTATTCAAGAGGGTGACTTTGGAAAAGATGTCATTTTGGTGAAAATATTTGGCCAAAATCAAGATTTTGAAGTTTATAGTTTGTTGAGAAAAACATGATAAATTGCTTGGCTTGTAGGGTTTAGCAAGATCTTCTTCTGTTCTCGCGGCCGGATTACTGTTTGAGGTTCCTTGGTGAGTGGACAACACTTGATTGATGAAGTGATGCCAAGGAAACTGTGCCATCATCTGTGTCATCAACTGAGGAATTAGGTTGAAGCCTTGAAGGCTTTCGGGTGTAGTCATGTAATTTGTTCCCGTGGGAGCACTCATGGCGGCATTTCGAGCCAGGGGTAAGGTTGCCATGGCTCGTTCCCATGTAGTGGCAACAGGAGGGGAACACTTGAATCTATTGATTGTAATAATTGTTCAAGAGTGGTTTCATGCCCAAGAGGTGTACCGGTCATAGCGGGTTAGGAAGTGAATAAGGGAAAAGCAGTTGGACTCGGCCTTTCAAAAGCGTAAGGGCTTGGGTTAAATATTTGGTTCGTCCCACTTGAACCAGCTTCAAAGTGAGAGGTAAGAGGTGGGGGACCGGGTGACAACGAAGGTTCAGACTCGTCGTAGTCTAGTCTTATCCTTACTCCCTTTTCCTTTTCTTGGCTCACATGTTGATTGAGAAGGGATCTCAGTTGTAAGAAGTTTCGAGCTACTCCCTCGGGTGTCAAGTCGATGCGTTCTGGTGTACTTGCAGCACCGACTTGGGGAGAGTTAAACCCTGAACGAGAAGGGGTCGGTGTCTGAAAAGAGGAAAACTCCGGGAATATGATTCCCGTTTGAGTGCCTCCCGGAGTGGAAAATGGTGTGGATGCAGCCGGTGACGTTTTGGCCGGTGTAAGGTGTTGGAGTTCGTGATACTTGATTAACCTCATCGGGAGACTCGCTTTCAGACATGGTGAACTTGATGGAAATAGAGCTACACTATTAGTCTTTCAAGAAAAGTAAGCGACGTAGCTCCATGGTGGGCGCCAACTTGTTGCTACAACAAATATAAGACTAAGGATAGTGACTGGATTGGTTAGCAAAAGGGTTCAAGGGTTTCGGTTTGCCTAACGCAGGTCATGGGGTCCCCACGTTTACAACACGTGGAGAGAGATCACTGTTGTTAATTGTTCACTTTTGGATTCTGGATTGAGAAGTGTTCAACTCAGAATGTTAATATCAATTGTGATGATGTAGTGTTAAATGAAGAATTGAACAAGCATAAAGCAAGTTCTAGAGAGGAGAAGTAAGATCAGAGATCAAGAGTGAATTGAGCTGATCTGGTGTGTTTCCTGAATGACAAGAGGCTGTGATTTATAGGGAAGAGATTCTCTATAAGAAGAAACCTTTGACCAGTGATCCTTGGCTAAAGTGGGGGACTTGCCCTTTTTGGTAGGTTGAAGCTTTTTGGTAGGTTGAAGGGTTTGGACCTGCGGGTAAAAGAGTGTGTTCTTTGCACATGCTCTGTTGTGGTTGTGCAGGAGAGTATACACATAAAGTGTTGATGCGACTGGGCACTGTTCTCGTTCTTTTTGCTGTTCACGACTGTTGTCGATTCTGAATCCTTTTACCTTTCAACCCTTTAAGTTATATTGTGTCTAAGTCATTTTATTGAGCTTGAGCTACCCACGTCATCAAAACCCATTGTAGTCAAACAAAGAGAAATTGCGGACAATTCAAATTTCAAAAATCAAATCTCAAATCTCTCTGATAAAGTCACACCACTCTCTTAAAGCTCTCTAATTTACAGCCCATTGTACTCAATCGGCAAATATCCTCAGCTGAACCGAAGCTGGTGTGGAGTTTCAACTTTATAGGCACTTTAAAGTTCTAAATTTATAGGATACATGACACTGTCAATGTGACGGGAACCGAAGCTGGTGCGGAGTTTATTAATCTTTCGACAAATTTGAATGAACCAGTAGAGAGCTCTTAGTATTATATATGTAATGATTTATCGACAAATTTATAGTTTTCTGCTTCTTCTGACTTAAGAAATGAGATTTATATATGTTACTATTGATCATTATCGATTTTGCTACTCATATGGGACAAGTTGTTACTTGAGTTTGTTTTTTTACGTGTTTTTCAGAATCAGTTAGGTAAAGAGATTGGTGCCATTGCTGATGATAAAATGCATATAATGTCATTTTCATGTCCTAAACAAGTTGACCTACATGTATGAGATATGGAATTATGATGATTGTAAAGTGAATGATCTGCTCATGCAAATTGAGATCAGAATTTCAAAGTAGTGGGTCGGATCTTTGATACCTATTGGTAGTTTGATTGGTGGCTGGTTCAATGCTACAAAAATTATTTTAATTCTTTAGTCTGGACCCACTTGATATTTGCTGATTTGGATTGATATTAGCTGTTGCCATAGTGCAACTTTAAAACATAGGCAGTGTATACCTAGCTTTACATAACAGGTTAAGAAATAAATCATATGTTTTTAATCACTAGTAGTAACATGAATGAATGCAAGTTGTTATTTAGTAATATAATAATTTATAAAAGGTTTATTACCCATAAACGCTAGCAAATCGAATAACTCTTTGTGAACCATAAACTCCTTTGAACCTTATAAACCATGACTCCTCCAGCTGCCGGCAGTTTGCGAAGTCACACCCGGTCGTAATCGGAAGCGTGCGGTGTGAACTTTATTAGTTTTCATTGCATACGATATAAGTAAACAACTATATGATTAAAAACACACACGATGTTCATACATTGACATAATTAAGAGACACACATTATAAGTTGTTCAAAGTACAAGACAACATAAGTAATAAATTTTTACAAAAGACTAGTTCAACATAGTTTTAAAATGTAAAGGTTTTGCATCCTATATCTCATTGAAGATGAGATATATGGATCAAACCCTCTCAAAAGGATGACATCGTTAACATGATAACCCAAAAGCTTTTTGAGAACCGACTACGCCAAGATCCATTCAATTTCCTGAAATACATGTAAGTTTGAAAACATCAACAAAAGTTGGCGAGTTCAGTTTTTAACCTTGTTTTTATCATGTTTAAGACTATGTTACATGGCTAAATTTAGTATGCTACCTAGGTTATGATTATTTTATCATGAAAGCTTGGATCTCTAATTGATTTAATAATGTTTTAATGGGATTTTTAATAAGTTAAAGAACTTTGATTACTTGATTTGGTGTATTTGTATGTTTGATTTAATTATTGATAGTTGATTGTTTTATATGGATCTTGTTGGATGTCTTCCATAGAATAGGTTTGTATTGATTGTCGGGTCTTCACGGGTTCGGGTAATCGTTCGGTAAAATTGGCCAATAAACCGGAAAAACAATTAAGTAAAATATTTAATTAAATCCTAACATTATACTAAATTTAATTATTGAGAAATAATAATTTATTAATTGAATATAGGTAAATTGCCAGAGTTAGGTTTTGAGAAAAACCCCGGTTTTAGTTTACTTGCCATATTCGAGTCGGTTAAACCAAATCAAGAGTCATAGTTGGTCTAGGCTTCCTATTAAGAGATAGTTAGCTAATTTCTTAATTGGCGCCATCCGCTATTTACTCTCTCTCACACTCGTTTCTTCTTTTCTTTTTTTCATAAACTTCACTTCCAAATGGTTGATTTTCCATCCAACACTCCACGAGGTTCTCGAGCTGAAGGCAAGAACCCAGTTCATGCCTCTCGGCTCGATGGACTAGTGGAAGAAGCTTCTTCCGGGAATGCCGGAGTTGATCACGACTCTGGTCGCGTCAACGTCCCGGTTACCCCCGGAGCTCAAATGGAGACTCCTTTCGTACCAATCACATCGGTCTTACCCCCGGGTGAGACCCGATGTCTTGGTACATCAAGTCTCAAACGACCTGATGTCTAGGTACATCAAGTCTGCGCATAGACCTTTGCTGTGCGTAGACCTCTCCTACCTCATCACCGTCCCCAAGACATGAGCAAAAGTTTTGGGAAGAAGAATAAGAGTTGGAGGGAGCACAGCCAGAACCTCCTACTCACCGGTCGATGCACGCGCGACCATCAATAAACTCGCTACCCAGCGAGCAATAAAGCAAGATAATCGCGATCGTCAGTGGACCCCACTGACGAAACACTGGTGGAGGTCCTCAGCACTGAAGACCATCAGTTCAAGCAGTCGCCGCCGATGCGCAATAAGAAAGGTCAAAACCCCAAACTTTTCTGCGATTATCACAAGGATACGGGGCATACAACTGATAACTGCATCTCCTTGCACATGGAGATTGAAAAAGCGCTCAAAAGTAGGAAGCTCACCCACTTACTGCAAAATGTGTGCAAGGAGGTGCGCCAAATCACTCGAGGCGGCGAGGGCCCGGGTAATAAAAAGATGAAGTCTGTTTATATGATCCAGGGTGGCCCGTCGCGCAAGCGCAACCACCAGAAAAGTTGTACACCTCACTCGCGTGAGCAGCAAGTCATCTTTCCCATAGTTCCCGGGGGTCCACAAGAAGACTGATCGGTCGTGATAACTGGCATTTTCGGCCATTATCGCACCGATTATATGTTCATAGACCCTGGGAGCTCTATGGACATCATCTATGAACAGTGCTTCCAGCAACTCGACCCAGAGGACAAGGCGCGCCTAGAGCCGGTGGATTTCCCACTCATTGGTTTCTACAACGAGGTTGTCTTCCCTCTAGGTCAAATCTCATTCTCGGTGACTCTTTCTGACGGGCGACACTCTCGCACGGTCTCGGTCAATTTCATGGTCATGCCCGCAACTTCGCGCCATGACGTATTACTGGGCCGACGCGCTCAACGAGAGTTCAGCATGATCACTTCCACTCCCCACGCCGCCTGCGGTTTTCCCACCGAAACCAGAGTGGCCATTATGTATGCAAGGAAGGAAATCATGTCCGTTGAAGAGGAACCACCGTCAAAGTAACCAAAGTCATCACCCAACGGTGAACCAGAAAAATGGGTACTAAACAACAAGTACCCAGAGCAAACAGTGGTATTAGGACCCGCCATGACCCTCGCAATCAAGGCGCGGTTGAAACAACTATTGTTCCGCAATATAGATATCCTCGCCTGGTCACCGGCGGATATTACTGGAGTACCGAGGGAAATCACCGAGCATTCATTGCACACATTCCCTTCAGTTCAGCCCATTGTTCAGAAGATGCACAGCTTCGGCCCTGAAAAGACCCGCGCACTGAAAGAGCAAGTTTCAGAGCTTCTCCAAGCAGGAATCATCCGAGAGGTACGCTATCAGACATGGGTAGCCAACCCAGTCATGGTCCAAAAGTCCAATGGCAGTTGGCGCATGTGTGTCGATTTCAAGGACCTTAACAAAGCATGTCCCAAGGACTGCTACGCCTTACCTGAAATCGACAAAAAGGTGGACTACCTCGCTTTATTTAGGTGGAAATGGTTCCTTGATTGCTACAAAGGCTACCACCAAATCCAAATGAAGAAAGAGGATGAAGAAAAGACCGCTTTCCGGACTGAAAAGGGCAGTTCTTGTTACACAAAGATGCCTTTTGGATTGCGTAACGCATGAGCCACCTACCAATGATTAATGGACCATGTCTTTGGGGATGACATTGGCGAAACCGTAGAAGTGTATATTGATGACCTCGTCATCATGAGCTCAGATGAAGAAAAGATGCTGACAAACATTCAAAAGACGTTTGCATCCTTGCGCAAGGCAAACCTGAAGCTGAACCCTAACAAGTGCTCGTTTGGAATGGAAGAAGGCAAATTTCTGGGATTCATCGTCACGCGTGATGGTTTCAAAGTTAATCTTGATGAAGTGGATGTGATTCAACGTATGCCTTCCCCCTCAACTATCAAAGAATTGCAACAGTTGGCGGGGCGATTGGCTGCGCTGAACAGGTTCTTGGCCAGCCACGCGATGAAGTCCTTCCCATTCATCAGCACTTTGCGGAACTGTGCAAAGCAAAACAAGTTCAGTGGACTCCGGATGCGGAGAAAGCCTTCACTCAAATGAAGGAGTGCTTCAATTGCCAACACTAACGGCACCGCAAAAGAATGAGCCACTGATACTTTACCTGTCCATGTCAGATATCGCTCTGGGAGCAGTTCTGCTAGTAGAACGCGTGGGAGTTCAAACACCGATCTACTACGTCAGCAAGATGTTAACTGACCCGGAGACACGATATCCTATGATGGAAAAGCCTGCTCTAGCTTTGGTCCACGCATCCCACCGGTTGCGTGTTTTTTTCCGACCATGTGATAACAGTCCTCTCGTATTATCACTTAGGCCAAATTTTGTCGAAACCAGACATATCTGGTCGGCTAGCAAAATGGGCGATTGAGCACATCGTGTATAAACCACGCCCACAATAAAGGGCCAGATATTAGCCGATTTAATTGCAGAAGTACCACAGAATAAAACGCAAGAGTGTGAAGCTGTACAGAACCCAACGCCGGTTAAAGATGATCGCGCGTGGATACTTCACACAGATGGCGCATCCAACAATGACGGTGCAGGGGCAGGTCTTCGCCTAATAAGCCCCGACTATCAAGAGTTTACCTACGCCATCAGGTTGGATTTCAAAAGTACCAATAATGAAGCTGAGTATGAAGCGTTCTTAGCAGGCCTTCGGTTAGCAATCAAAATGGGTAAACAAAATTTGGAAGCAAACGCCGACTCCCCTTTAGTCGCAGGCCAGGTCAACGGCCTATACGATGCAAAAGGCGAAACGAGGCCTTGTATCTGGAACAGGCGCAAGCCTTAATAACCAAATTCCAACACTTCAAAATAACCCATGTTAACCGAAGCGAGAATAAACATGCCGACGCCCTCAGCAAATTAGCCGCTACAAGCTTCAAGCACCTCGCACGCGAAGTGCGCATTGAGGTACTCTAGAACCCTTCTGTTCCTTTGTGTCAAGTCAACATTATTGAAGTGGGAAATCCTTCCTAGATGTCTCCCATAATCATGTTCTTGTAAAACGGGAACCTCCCAGAAAACAAAGCAGAAGCAAGGAAGGTCTATAACAAGGTACTTAACTATGAAATGGCAGACGATATCCTATACCGGAAGTCATACCTTGGACCGCTTCTCCGCTGTGTTGATCCGCAAGACGCACAGTACTTGATCCGTGAAATACATAAGGGATTATGCGGAATTCACGTCGGTCCGCGCATGGTTGTAGCAAAGATCATGAACGCCGGTTATTATTGGCCTGCCATGCACCTAGATGCGGTCGAAACACTGCGAAAGTGCACATCATGCCAGCGCCATGCTCCGAAGACATTGCGCCCCAAGAATCCTTTGATCGCTGTGACAGCAGCATGACCCTTCCAACAATGGGCAATCGGTATGGTGGGACCTTTCCCAGACGCCTCAGGCGCGGTGAAGTTCATAATCATCACAGTCAATTATTTCACCAAGTGGGTATAAGCCAAACCCCTTGCATCCACCACAGCAACTGTAGTTCGGAAATTCATTTGGGACCACATCATATGCCGCTTTTGGTTACCCTTGCGCATAATCAGTGAAAATGGCCCCAATTTCGCAGCTGAAGAACTACAACGATGGATGAAGGAAATGCATATTGAGCATGTCTTCACTTCGGTTGCACATCCCCAAGGGAACGACCAAGTGGAAAGCATAAACAAGAGCATCGTCGAAGGGATCAAGACGAGATTGGGTACGGCGCGAAGAGGCTGGGTAGATGAGTTGCCAAGCATCCTTTGGGCTCATCGAACAATGCCAAAGACCAGCACAGGCGAAACTTCTTTCAGCCTTGTGTATGGGACGGAGGCAGTGATTCCTGAAGAGATAGGCCTCCCATCACCCTGCATGCTAGCTGCGCAAAGCCAAAACAACGAAGACGAGTGCAGACTTGACTTGGACTTACTAGTAGAAAGGCGTGAAAATGCCGCTATAAACGAAGCAAAATATAAGTCCAAGCTTGAGAAATACTACAACGCGCGAGTCCGAATATGTACCTTCTTACCTGGTGACTTTGTTCTACGCGACAATGAAGCGTCTAAAGCTGAACGTCCTGGAAAACTCGCACCAAAGTGGGAAGGTCCATACATTATCCATGAAGTCCTAGGAAAGGGCATGTACACCCTTAAACGCCTAGACGGTACAAATATTCAAAGGACATGGAATGCGCAGCAGCTAAGACGGCGCTACATGTAAATTAGCAAGTTCATTTTTCTATTGTCTACTTTGTATATGGATCTTATGGCTCATTGATGAATAAAGACAAGGGTTACATGAATTATTTTATCTTAATGTTCCGTTACAAATGTGCGAAGCCACTTTGGGTCTACGCGAAAACACTTAGGTACACAATGACTCTTGAACCAAAATTCACTACCTATTGCTTGCGCTTAGGAGCAGATGTTCATATACGAGTTCATTACCATTTTTATTCACTATACCTACACAAAGTTTGTCCTCTCTTCATGCAAATATTATAACTGGGAAGAAACATTCATTCAAGATATAAATATTTACAAACTAGCACCGCACGCAGTACATTCAGATGTCCTACAAAGATATTACAATAAGGATCCTACACTAGTCTTCATCTGAAGCGGCCTCGGCTTCTTCCGGAAATATGTCTATTAAGCGATCCACGAAGTCGTCGTGTGTGAGCGCTTCGCTCACCAATTCTATTGCCGGGATTTCAAGACGGTTGCACTCTTCCTGACCCGAGAGAAATCAGCTCCAGTATCAACACCATGAGTGGCAGCGCGGCTGTTGTCCCATGGAACGTCCATTGCATGAGTGACGTGTTGCGCACACTCAGCATAGCCCTGTGCGTACCCGTCGTCATGGCGCGCAGTGACCACCAACTTGGCCACTACGCTGTCCAGCTACGCGGAATTCAGAATGGAGTTTGCAATCTGCAATTTCAAAAACAGGGTTAGAGTCAAAACAAAATGACCAAAAAACAGATAGAGCACTTACATTGACAACTCCATGCTGTTGCATCCACAACATGTTGTTGGTCAGCGACTCCACCAACGACTCGGAGTTCGCGTGGGCGTCTAGTTTCTTCTCGCCCGTGTCCACCTTGGCCTCCGCCAATCGCAACCGCTCCTTATCCACCAGGTGCCTGCGCTGAATTTCATCTTTTTCCACTAAGGACACCTGAAGATCTTTTCGCGCGCTCTGGAGATCTTGTTGTGCGCCCTGAACATCTTTCTTCGCACTCTCCACAGCGGCGAGAGCAGCAACCTGGTCATATACATAAGGTTACTATGACATTCCTGCAGCTCATAAAAGCAAAGGAAAAATAGTGAGGCAACCTTGTACCTCTCTCTGCTCACTACGCTCGAGGTCCGCCCTAGCCTCCGCGGCTGCAACAATTGCTGCCTCCTTCTCCTTCTTCACACGCCCTACCTCTGCGCGCAACCGGGTCAATTCATCCCTTAATGATTTTTTCTCGTTATTATCCCTTTCACAAGCCTCCTTCCACAATTTTCACTCCTTTGCAAATGTGGCATCGGAGGCTTCAGCCCTCTTCTTCCACCCCAGCGCGGCCCATTCTTCAACTCGCTGGCGGTCGGCGTAGGCAGTTTCCTTAGCCTCCACCTCAGCTTTTCGCGCAGCCACTTGAGCTTGCTTTTTATCTAGGTCCACTTCGGCAGCTTAAAAAATTTTCTTTTCTTTCAGTAGGCCCTGCCATTCACAAACAATCTTGTGTGTAATCGAGGTGGAGCTTGCAGCTACCTGGATGTACGTGCGGTACGTGTTTTCTTGTTCATGTTCAGCAAGTGCATGCAACTCCGCTGGAGGGAAGGCTCCCTTAAACAACTCAAGGGATGCCGGATAGCTATGAAATCATCTCCTTTCTTTAACTTCAACACAGGGGTGTGGATCTCTTCAGCATGAGCCGTGGAGTATGACCTGTAATAATAATCACCTGGGGTCTCATCCGGGCGGATTGGAGATCCTTCGGCGGAAGGGCTTCTACCAGAGCCCCTGGCTTCACCCCCGGGTGCCGGCTCACCCCCTGTGGAGCATCAGTTTGCACACCCTCAACGACAGCCGTCACCACCGGCTCCGTCTCCTCAACACCCCCATCACCAACAACCCGAGGTTCTTCCACCACCACCACCACGGGTTCCACACTAATATCCTGCACGTGTTCTTCCACCACCACGTGAGGATCACCCACTACCACGGGAGCCACATTAATCTCCTCCACGGGTTCTTCCACCACCACGAGAGGCTCTTCCACCACCACATCATTTTCCGCCGCCCAGCAGTAGACTCCCACCCTGTACGCTGGACGCTTGCGCGCCTTCACTCACAGGCGGGAGCATGGGAGTATCCTTGGGCGTGGCCGATGTGCTGGATTCCACAAAAACCGGCTCATCCCCACCTACGGGATGACAAATAGTCAGTTAAATAGTATACAAAAACGTGGTGCGTTTTATGCAAGTCATAAAGTTACCTAGGGAAATCTTGGCGGTGAGTGTCTCCAGACTCCCCCTCTTCCCTATCACTTTCCACGCAACCTTTTTGGGGGGCTGCGCGGAGAAGTCCTTCTTCGAATGCCTCTTCCGCTTGAGAGGCACCTCCGGGCTGGACTCGACCTCCACCGGGTCAGCAGGTTTGGCGGTCGGGATAACCACCGGCTTTGGCGCGGGCTTCTTCACACCAACTACATAAGCTTTCCAACGGTCAGACATAATGCGCTTACCTTTGGGAGGGCCTACCCCGGGTTGACTCAACTCCTTCTCAACCACCGCGCGTGGCCCCGCATGTCGTTTCTTCTTATGATCGGGGCCAACACCCAAGTTTTTCAAAGCACCTGCACAATAGCGCAACAATAAATGAGCAATCTGCAAAGATAACACTTAACAATACGAAGACTTACCAGTTGGGGGCGTGGGGGCCAGTAGATCCGCACTTCTGGGCAGTGCAAAATTCTCCAGGACCTGTGCATACCAGGTGAGCTCATCTGGGCCCAGGGTGATTTTCTCAATACGCCCTTCCTTCCTCTGGAAGGCGGCCAAGAACAGCGGCGCCCCTGCAAAAGAGACACACATGGTCAGCCTACACACGAGGCTAAATCAAGAAATACAACAGCAAAGTAAGAATACTTACTCCTATCCCCCCTTCATGTAAACCGGTTTCTCCCCGACGGTCGGGCTTCCACACCAAACTCATCCCGGCCGCCACCAATATCCTCTCCGACAGTTGGACTGCCGGGATCTCTGTCAAATCTGTATACAAGGGATCTGCCACTGGTATAGGAAGGCTCTCCATCGGAATCTCCTCCGTCCCCCAGAAGTGCATCTGGAGAGGAATGGCACAAGCCTTCACATAAATTTATTTTGCCTTCCAATCGTGGAAGGACTTGGGAAGGGAGAGCAAAATTTTCCGTGCCTGTGCAAGGTGCTAGAAAGAATAAAACCCCATTGAACAATGGAGTTGGTAAAAAATACGAAATCGGTCGACGGTGGGGACAGACCCCGTCGACCGGCACAAAAACTCATAATGTTTAATCCTCACCATCCACATCAGATTCAACTGGGAGATGTGGAAGCCGTAGAAATGCAAAACTTCAAGAAAGAATTTTGTAACCGTAATCGAAAGTTACCGTCGGAGAAAAAATCTTTAAAAAGGGTGATGTAGCTGGCCGGAGAATCGGCGGCTGTCTCACCATCCGCCGAAAACCATCCCAGCTCTTGCTGAACCGGTAGCCGGAGACCATGCGGTCAAAAGTGGAGGGTTCCACTTCACCACCGGTAATGAGGTCGAAGCCTCAGTGGAAGAAGCAGTCTCCAGACCTCTGCCAACCATTAAAATCAAAGAAAAACAAAGAAGCTTTGAAGATGAAAAGCTTGGAAGAACAAGAAAACTCAAGAAGAACACAGAGAAGTGCAAGAGAAAATTTGAAGGAATGAAGAAAACCCTATATGGTTACCCCTATTTATACTAATCGCATTTAATGCGTTTGGGAACCGTGACACACGCGAGGAAATAACAGCCAATCAGCGCAAGACGCGTGGCGGGCTAGTTGCCACTGACGGTTAGCATGCGCGCGTGGCTGCCACTCTCTCTGCCAATTCATTAATGAATGTGAGGCGGTACGACTGCACGCAACAGCTGTCAAATGTCCTCTCCATGACCCCTTTTTTTCTCACCAACCACCTGCAACGCTAGTGTGGCAGAGATTCAAATTTCAAAATCATCATTACGAAGAGTTTCCTTCATGCAAATGTTTCCTCCAACCCTTCTTGAATTTTTGCCATTGAAATAAGCGTGCATACAATAATTCTTTTAGTCCAGCACTCCTCCTACTTACCAGCATGCGCATAGGAGCAACACTGTACTGGGGGGACTTGAAGGGGTATGGTCCCAAAAACCCTGCGCCTGCGCAAGGCACCATACCCTCAACAGCATACTACAAGGATAACCTTGCGTGTGATGTGCAATGGTACACCTTCCTTGGAACCAATAGGTCATACAATGAACCTTGCGCACTCAGCGCAACGGTAACTTAGATCAACACCAAGGTGTTAACAATAAACCTTGTGCACTCAGTGCAATGGTAAATTAGACCAACACCAATAGTTCATACAATGAACCTTGCACACTCAGGGCAATGGTAAATTAGACCAAGACATACAGGTCACACAACGAACCTTGTGTACTTGGCACAATGGCAAGTTAGACCAAATGATATTACTCACACAATGAACCTTGTGTACTTGGCAAAACGGCAAAGTTAGACTTAGACGCGTAGGCTACTTGACCATGCGCGGACCAAACAACCCTCTAGTAGTCCTAAAACCTTTCAAGGCCAAGTCAAACATGAGAGCACCTCATAGTCTTGTGGACAAAAGGATTTATCCCTGCCACTCTTCGCTGGCCGGAAAGCACTGAGAGCCTCGCAGAAGGGATAAGTGCATAGAGGTGTTGACTATATACAAGGGTACGGAGTGGTAGAGCTATGACCAATGGTTGCTCGGCAGGTTGCGTCTGACAGCGTCGCATGAACAGTAATCCAGACGCCAGACTGTGCACCAACCATACTGACGCCATTGACTGTCACACATTCTCCACTTTCAGCTGATAGCAGGTCTGACACTAGAGACAACTGCCTTCACACATGGCACCATTCAGCATCTGACAATGCACACCTCCTGACATAGAACATTAATTCTCCTGCAGGGAACATTTAGTGTTCGATGTAGGGGGGGTAGATAGATGTCTCTGGTCGGCCCAAGGCCCATCAGCCTATCTCCTGAGCTCACTTACTTTCGGCTATAAAATAAGCATAGGACCACAAGGTAATTCATTCAAAAAGATACGAACTCACATATTGCATGCTACTTTGAGCTCACTTGCTTATTACTTGCAATCAACAAATACTTATTCTCACGCCGGAGTGTGGTCACGGAGAAAACTCACCCTTTCCCCGTGACGAGACTAACGGTGCTGCTAGTTTTGCAGATCAGTCCGAGTGAGATCACCCTGAAGAACGAGTAAAGAGGCAACCTTTTATGCAGAAATCCCTCGGTTGTAACTAATATATCCCCGGATATCCCTAGGTTCAACCGGTGTTTCTTCAGATAGTTAGCTAATTTAGACACTTTATTAAAATAGTAGATAACAGAAAGGAAGTCTCATAAACCGGTAAGCCTAACTATCTTTAGGATATCATAGGTGTCTTTCCAAGAAGGGTCGGGAGTCCAGTTCGGTATTCCTTAGGATTTAGTAAATTAAGATCCTGGTTCCCTAACGCATTATTAGTCAATTAAAACCCATTCAATAGTAATAAGAAATCTAACCTAGGTAGCCATTCCATCATCCTTGAATTAAACCTCCAATTTAAAAAGTCTGTTTTAATTCGTCTTTGTTAAGTTAATATTAGTTGTAATTATATATTTAGGATTTTTAGTAAACCCCCCCCCCCCCCAATATAAATAAGTGTGTAACTTTAGTCAAGATAGAGTCGTCAACGTAATTTGAGAGTCTCGTGGGTTCGATATCCGGACTTACTTAAGCTTTTCTACAATTGATCGGTCCACTTCCCGGTTAGTAGTTCAGTTAAGTTTAGGAGTCTAGAGTATAACTTTGAGTCTAAAATTAGGTTAGTTTTAATTGTTTTTATTAGACTACTTTTAGGACATCAAGGTCACTAATCGCGTTTAGTCCTGTTAATCACCCCGTAAATCATCCTTTAATCGCGATTAGATTTTTAGAAAATTTTGCCACAGTTTCCCCTAAACTATTGTGTTTTCCATGTTTCAAAAACGTATTTAAATCAAGTTTAAACCCATAATAAAGATCAATTCAAGATTACATATCACTTTATTAAGTTTTATTTACAACTTATGCATCCTCATTTTCCATGATCTTTGTAAATAGATTCTTACTACATTTCTTAAAAACAATGAGACATTTATATTTTTATTAGAACCTTTAAGTCACCATTTTTTGTTACACTTTCAAATCATTATTTCCACTTTAACCTCCTTTGTTTAGATTTAAACATCACCATGTTTAAATCATCATTTATATTGTTATACATACAAGATAATCTACTTTAAACACCTTACTTTATCATAATCAACAAAATCATGCTAACTAGTTAACACTAAAGCACATAATCAAAACATAATAAGCTTTATTTAGTGGATTATGATAGTGAGATTAGGGATTTTAACTTGTATTTTCTTTACTTTCAAGATGATCAACAAGTACTTTTTTAATTATGAAGGAAAAATTATCTTACAAAGTTGCTCAAGATTAGTGAAGATCAGGAAGAAGATGAAGCTCCAAGAAAAACCCTAATGATCCTTCATCCTTGCAAGCACTTTGGATGATCTTGAAATGGCTTTAAAGTGTATAAAATGGGGTATTTAATGGTGGAAATATGGAGGTTTGTGGTGGTGGTTTGAGCCGTGGGGATGAGAGACCAAGTGAAGGCTTGTTTCAATTTTTTTTTGAAGTAAAATGATGGAAAGAATGGTGTAAGATCATGTATATATTTGCTATCTTTCAAAGGTCACAACCATATCACCATGCATCTAATCTCATAAAATCAACACAAATCAAGTGGGTGTGAGACCCATATGATCAACAAGTACTTCCTTAATCTAGACATTATAAGAAGCTTAAATATGAAGGAAAATTATCTTACAAAGTTGCTCAAAATTAGTGAAGATTAGGAAGAAAATGAAGCGCCAAGAAAAACCCTAATGATCCTCCATCCTTGCAAGCACTTTGGATGATCTTGAAATGGCTTTAAAGTGTATAAAATGGGGTATTAATGGTGGAAATATGGAGGTTCGTAGTGGTGGTTTGAGCCGTGGGGATGAGAGACCAAGTGAAGGCTTGTTTCAATTTTTTTTGAAGTAAACTGATGGAAAGAATGGTGTAAGATCATGTATATATTTGCTATCTTTCAAAGGTGAACCATATCCTACACCATGCCTCTAATCTCATAAAATCAACACAAATCAAGTGGGTGTGGGACCTATTTGAATCGCCAAAAGTGAGGGGGTTAAGTGTAATTATATTTTTTAACATGTGATGAAATGTTAGATATTTAGGTAATTAACTTATGTATGATGATTAGGGATTGATCTTGGATTCATTAGCAAGCAATTTGGGTTTAGGGTGTTAATCAATGTTAATTAGTCCTCTTGACTAATTGGTATTAGTTTCGGATAACGAAAACGTCACTAGTTCGCTCATCGGTATGATATCGGCTAATATACGAACTTTATTATTTCGTACCGGAAGCTTTGGTTTTGACCACCATAAGTGTCATGGCATTTATTTAGGACACTTCCGACCTAGAAATATGTTTAACTAGTTCGCTAGCCGAATAAATGTTGAGTTAGGATGGTCGAAAAGCTTTCCGTCTAGTTGTTCGCTCAATTTCAGAACTTATATATTTTGTCGTCAAACGTTTCCGGAAGTTGTGTTTCCGTGATCTCAAGATAGTTGAAAGGACTTCGAGTCCCAAATGAAGCTTAACTAGTTCTCTAGACGAATGTATGAGGCTATCGGCCAATAAATCTTTGTTGGTTCGACAATCGGTCGCTTTCCGGTCAAGTGGTGCACTATTTGCCGTATGACCAGAAACGATGTCTTTTATGTATTTTTGCTATTCTCATATTGTTTTAGGGTTTTCAACATTGTTTTGTTATAACTCTGGAATCCGGAAAATACCGAATTATTGTTGCGGACAAACTGAAATTGTCGTCTTTTTGGTCGAAACGTTAATTTTGTAATTTAGCGTTGTATCGAAAATACCGAATTATTGTTGCGGACAAACCGAATTATTGTTCCGACATTAGTGTTTTCATATCTATATATGGACTCAATTATGGTATTAAGATGTCGTTATTCGTTGTTCTGTTTCATTTTAGCGGTTTCGTTAACATGAATAGTGCAACCCGAATAGTGCGCCGAATACTTTCTACCAACACTTTTAGGGCATTGTTTGGTTTGTTTCGCGTCGTAACGGAAACTAGTATATGTTATGATCTGATTTATTTTTCCTAATACTTGTGATATGACGTACGACTCAGTTACGAAATCAAATTGCGATAAAATGCATGAGATTATGTATTTTCCTAATACGCGTACGAGATGACTTTTTCACGTTGCATTAACATGCAACCCAAGCCTTGATGCGATGCATCACAATACACCACAAAATCATCAGTACCGTTTGGGAGTGATAATATCGGCGCCTTGCATAAATTTTCTATTAATACCTGAAATGCCGATTCTTGTTTTTCTCCCAATCAAACTTTTTATCCCTTTCTATAAGCGAGGTTAGCGGCTGAGCAACCTTTGAGAAGTTCTCAATAAACCTCCTGTAATATCCCGCTAAGCTTAGAAATTGTCGTATTTCCATGGGGGTTCTTGGCGTGGTCCAATTCTTTATAGTCTCGATCTTCGAGGGGTCAACATGTATCCTGTTCTCGTTCACCACGTGGCCGAGAAATTGTACCTCGCGAATCCAAAATTCGCATTTCAAGAACTTGGCATATAATTGCTCCTTCTTTAGCAACTCTCGTATAGTTCTCAGGTGTTGTTCATGTTCTTCCTCAGTTCGCGAGTATATCAATATGTCATCGAGAAAAACAATCACGAATTTGTCGAGGTATGGCTTACATACTCGGTTCATGAAATCCATAAATATTACAGGAGCGTTTGTTAGACCAAAAGGCATAACAAGGAACTCGTAATGACCGTAGCAAGTCCTAAACACCGTCTTAGGAATACTTTCCTCTTGGATTCTTAACTGATGATACCTAGATCTTAAATCAATTTTTGAGTAAAAACTCGACCCTTGCAATTGATCGAATATATCATCGACCCTCAGTAATGGGTACCGATTCTTGATGGTTAACTTGTTTTGTTCTCGGTAGTCGATGCACATTCAGAAGGTTTCGTCCTTTTTTTTTTCACAAACAACACCGTAGCTCCCCAAGGCGAGAAACTTGGTCTTATGAAACCTTTATCAAGCAACTCTTGCAGTTTAGTAGATAATTCCTGGACTTGTCGTTGTGGAGGTAGTCCCGACAAGTCTTCCGGAAAGACATCATGATATTCCTTTACCATCGGTATGTTCTCCACCTTACACTCCTCGGCCTTTTTATCCACCACGTGGGCAAGAAAGGCGATGCATCCTTTCCTCAAACAATTTTGAGCCTTCATGCAATTTATGATTCGTAGTGGCGTGTCATGCTTCTCACCGTGAATCATAAAATGTTCTCCGTCGGGTAAGGGGATGCGAATGATTTTCTTGTGACATATGACTTCGGCTCGATTATCGGATATCCAATCCATACCAATAACGACATCAAAACTACCTAGTTGAACTGGTAATAAATCTATATCGAACTTCCATTCACCCAATTCTAAGGTACATTTCTTTATAATTTCCCCTGACTCTACCAATCTCGCGTTAGCTAATTCAAGCGAGTATGGAACGTCTAATTTACTCGACTCTACCCCAAATATATCTCTAAATTCTTTAGAAATAAAACTAAAATCTACCCCGGTATAAAAAAGAATAGATGCGAAGTGATCGTTGATAGGAAACGTACCGGTGACCACATTCGGGTCATGACGAGCATCCTTAGCTCCAATCACGAAAGCCCTTCCCCGAGCTTGTTTTCTTTAGGGAAATCTTTCTTGAAATGCCCTTTGTCTCCACATCCAAAACAACCTTGATCTCTGGCATTTGTCCCCCGACACGCATCTGTGTGATGCCCAAACCTACCACATTTGGCACACTTGGGGCCACGGCATTCCCCGTAGTGGTGGAAGGGGCATTTGGGACATTTCGATGCGCCCCCAGTATAAGACTTCTTAATAGCCGTGTTTGTAGTGGTAGTAGTAACATATGCCTTCGTGTCTTTGACCTCTTTCTGGGATTGCTTTTTGTTACTGTTGTTGTTACCTCGTGAGCCTTTCTTGAAATAGGAGAATTTCCTTTTAGTGGAGTCTGTAGTCTCCTCAGTAGTTTCCTTTTTGTTCACACCACTCTTAGATAGCTTTCTTTGACGTACAACCTCCTTAGTAAGGCTGACACCTAAATCAATTGCTTCTCCAATTTTAGTGGATTTTTAAGAGGTAACCAGACTTAGAATTTCGGGGGCAAGTCCCCAGATGTACCTCTCAAACATCTTAAATTCGGGTTCCACCAAGTATGGCATCACTCGAGACAATTCATGAAATCGTTGTGTGTACCCGGCAATATCTGAACCAACCATTTTTAAATTCCAGAACTCCGTTTTCAACTTCTGAATTTCTAACCTCGAGCAATACTTCTTCCTCATCATTATCTTAAGTTCTAGGTCATGGCGTATGCAGCATCGTCGCCCTTAGTTTGGACCTGGAGGTTCCACCAAGATAATGCTCCGTCTACGAAGAGTCCAGTAACATAAGTGACTCTTTGTTCAGCAGCGCACTTGCTTATCCGAATGACCGAGTCAGTCTTCTCAGTCCAGCATATGAAGGCAACGGCACCTCTGGTACCGTCATAATTCAGAGGTTTGCAGTCTATAAACTACTTGTAAGTGCAACCTGTCACACCCCGACCCGCAGCGGAATAAGAGTCGGGGCATAATTGGGTTATCACCAAAGTTCATGATGTTTACTAATATGTTTCATATTTATTAAATTCAAATTACATCTCAAATGTTCAAGCCAAATTCATACAATACAAGGAAAGGAAAATTTAAATAAAACAATCCAAAGTCTAAACTGGTTATTCTTCTAGGCCGTCCTATATGTTTCTTGCTTCAACTTGATCACCTGTATCATGTGTAAAAATGGGGGATTTTGGGTCAACAAAAGTTGGCGAGTGAACCTTGTTAGAAAACATTTATTATTGATTTCTTGTATATTTAATATGGAAAAATTATGCACTAATCATATGTGAGCAAATGTAGATAAACATACAATAACAAAAACAATAACAATAACAATCCAACTTGCAGGAGTATATAACATGAATGATAATGTATATGTTGGCAACGTCACGTTCACGCTCATAGGTAATGGGGAACGGACGGCCTATGATGATGTATGTGCGATCAAGGCTCAATCAAACGGAGCCGATCGTATGTTGGCAACGCCTCGTTCACGCTCATAGGTAATGGGGAACGGCTCACGCTCATAGGTAATGGGGAGCGGCGGCCTATGATGATGTATGTACTGAAAATGATAAATTTAATCTAAACATTAACAACACAAACAGTTGATACATATTGAATACACATTTGATCATGGATATGATGGATGCACAAGCGTTTAAATGTAATAAATAATAAGACACACGATACACCCCAAAAAGTGATTAAAACGGGGAATTGGTAGAGATTCACTCACATTGGTGCGTTCGTTTGATGATGATGAATACGCACGAGTTTAGAGGGTTGATCGACGAGGAATAACTAACCTAAATAATAACGAAAAGGTACGGTAAATATGTGGATTTTATTAACAATTTTAATAGGGTTTTTATATTTATTTTTGTGAGTTTAAGGTTATTTCCTAACTTTAAAACATTATTTTTA
The DNA here is from genome assembly GCA_947069175.1 of Scalesia atractyloides. Lineage (NCBI taxonomy): Eukaryota > Viridiplantae > Streptophyta > Magnoliopsida > Asterales > Asteraceae > Scalesia > Scalesia atractyloides. Next base: position 35,204,077 of record CAMTDV010000013.1, on the reverse strand, counting down.
AGTATTTTTAATTGATTTTTAAATTAAATAAATAAATAAAAATATAAAAAAATTGTTGACTTTTTGGGTTGACCGTTGACCATTGACTTTGACTGTTGACTGTTGACCGGTTCGGTCGTGTATATGTATGCGCTGGGTGAGGCTCGAACCCGAGACCTCCGGTACGCGTGCACGCAGCTCTACCAACTGAGCTATGTGTCTAACCCGAAATATTTCGGTTTTTAATTATATTTATACACTATTTAATTTAATCATAAATCATTTATTTTTAAAAAGGATTTAATTATATCGGACCGGTGCACACAAAAGGTCTCGAACCCGGGACCTGTGGTTTAGTGTTGCACACAGTCCACCGCTGGACTGTGTGTCTAACCTGGTTAATATACTGATTTTTATTATACTTAACCGCGAGTTGATCCGGTTCGTTTTAAAAAAGAACATTTTTATTTCAGAGAGTGAGGTTGTGTCAGGGATCGAACTCGAGATGTGTGTTAATTGTTTGCACACAGTCCACCGCTGGACTGTGTGTCTAACCCGTTTATATAACTTGTTTTAATTAATCTTATAAACATCGTCGACTTCGTCTTCTTCGCTCAAAGACTCAGACGACGATTATTCAACTGTTCTTGATTGAGTCGTTCATCGAACATATTACTGGTTGAAATGTAATGAATAAAATGAGTTAAGGAATCGAATGTACCGATCAGACTGTATTTTCTCAGAATTCCGGCAATGGACGTCGGCTTCGATTTGTGTCTTCCGTCTGATTGAATCAATTAACAGTTTTGTTCGATTAGTTATGAAATTGGGGTACTAAACAAGGATTAACAGAAGGTTTGAATGATTATACCGATTCACAGCGTGAGTTTGGAAATTCCAGAGGTTTTCCGGCGAGAGCAGAATATTCCGGCTACGTCGTCTTGGATTGATTCTGGTTGATGGATTGAAGTTAGTAATAGTCTAACAATGGATTGAAACCGAAAGAGTCGAGGTATTTACCGTTTTGATGAAAGTCTCGGTTTTCCGGCGAAAGTCCGATGATTGCAGAAAATCTCCGGCGAGTGAAATTGATTCGAGAAATGGTGCGATTTTGAGCGAAATGATTTCTAGAGACTTGGGTGTGTATTTATAGGGAAGAATCACAATGAATTGGGTCTGATTTCAGTCTTGATTCATTGGTCAGCCTTTCTCCGGCGGTTATGACTGATGTCGCGGGATTAGACACCTGTTATAACCGATGTCGATGTTAATACATACGTTAAGTCAAAAGAAACCGTCAATAATTGGCGAAATCGTCGGATTTTCCGACGACTGCGAAATGGGCGCGCTGTTGACTGAATTAAATTTCAAGTTTTATTATATGTATTATTTGTTTCGATATATCAACAAATAACACAAGTGGTGGAGTGGTGAGATATGTGCTTGTTAAATCTTTGAGGTTTCATCCGGCTGACCCGGGTTCGAAACCCGGCAGCCGGTTTTATTTTTTATTTATTTTATTTTCACTTTTTATCAATTATAGTTTTTAAATTCTAAATTGTTTATTAATTATGTATTGTTTAAAATTAAAATAACTCATAAATACGCAACGAAATTTTATAACTTGATATTCGATTAATAAACGAGGCGGGTTTGGAAACCCGTTTTTCGACGGATGTTACTGTATCCCCTACTTTTAGAAATTTCGTCCCGAAATTTTAGTAGTGGTAACAGGAAAAAGATGTGGGTATTTCTCGCGCATTGAGTCTTCACGTTCCCAAGTAAACTCAGGTCCTCGTTTTGACTCCCAGCGTACCCTGACGATTGGAATACGGCTTCGTCTTAAACGTTTCTCCCCGAAGTCCATAATTTCTACTGGTCTTTCAATGAAATGCATAGACTCATCGACTTGAATGTCTTCTAGAGGAATATGGAGATTTTCATCGGCGAGGCACTTCTTCAAGTTCGATACGTGGAATGTGGGATGAATTCTGTTGAGTTTTTCTGGTAGGTCAAGCTTGTATGCTACAGGTCGTACTCTTTCGAGTATCTTGAAAGGTCCTACGTAGCGTGGTGCTAGCTTGCATTTTTGGCCAAAACGAACCACACCCTTCCACGGTGATACTTTTAAAAGTACTTGATCACCAACGTTAAACTCCAAGGGCTTTCGTCGTTTGTCTGCATAACTCTTTGGATGACTTTGTGCCGCTAGAAGATTGTTTCGAATTTGATGGATCTTGTCTGTTGTTTCTTGAATTAATTCCGGACCGGTGATTTGAGCTTCTCCAATTTCGTGCCAACATATTGGTGATCGGCACTTACGACCAAATAAGGCTTTGAAAGGTGCCATGCCGATACTTGAATGATAGCTGTTGTTGTACGAAAATTCAACTAATGGTAGATGAGCGTCCCAATTCCCTTTGAAGTCTATAACACATGCTCGAAGCATATCTTCAAGAGTTTGGATGGTGCGTTCAGATTGTCCATCAGTTTGAGGTTGAAAAGCGGTACTGAGGTCTAATCGAGTACCCAAGGCGGCTTGTACGGCTTGCCATGTTCGTGAATTGAAACGACCATCACGGTCTGAAATGATGCTTAAAGGTACACCATGACGGCTTACGATTTCGCTAATGTAGATACGAGCTAACTTTTCGTTCTTGAAGTCCTCGCGAATCGGAATGAAGTGAGCTGATTTTGTGAGACGATCAATGATTACCCATATAGTGTCATACCCACTGGAGGTGCGAGGTAACCCGTTAATGAAGTCCATGGTTATGTTTTCCCACTTCCATACAGGTATTTCAGGTTGGGTTAGAAGTCCTGAAGGTCTTTGATGTTTAGCTTTTACTTTAGAACAGGTAAGGCACTTGGATACAAAAACAGCAATATCCTTTTTCATGCCAGGCCACCAGTAGGTGTATCGAAGGTCTTGATACATCTTGCCGGCTCCTGGGTGTACAGAGTATCGTGTTTTGTGTGCCTCATTCATAAGGAAATCACGAAGGTTATTGTGATCGGGAATCCATATGCGATCTAGATAATACAGAATACCGTCAGATTTTGTTTCGAGTTTAAGTTCTGCTCCACAAGATAGCTCATTGCGTATGTCGTTTTCTGTTATAGAAACATGTTGAGCTTCTCGGATTTGATCTTTGATGTCGGTTATGATTAGCGAACATAGAAGACGAATGGAGTTCGCATAACCCTTTCGACTGAGTGCATCGGCCACCACATTTGCCTTGCCAGGATGATACCGAATTTCACAGTCGTAGTCATTAAGAAGTTCGACCCATCTTCGTTGCCTCATATTCAACTCCTTCTGATTAAATATATGTTGGAGGCTCTCGTGGTCAGTGTATATTTCACCCACTAGTACTGTAGAGGTAATGTCTCCATATCTTAAGAGCGAACACAACGGCTCCAAGTTCCAGGTCGTGGGTGGTGTAGTTCATCTCATGAACTTTGAGTTGTCTAGACGCGTAGGCTATCACTTTTCCCCTTTGCATTAATACACAGCCTAATCCTTGCCCTGATGCGTCGCAATATACTACAAAGTCATCGCAACCTTGGGGAGTGTGAGGATAGGTGCGTCACAAAGCTTTTGCTTAAGAGTTTGGAAGGCTTCCTCTTGTTTAGGTCCCCATATGAAGGGTTTTCCTTTATGAGTCAAAGCCGTGAGTGATACAGCAATACGAGAGAAATTTGCAATGAAACGGCGATAGTAACCCGCTAAACCAAGAAATGATCTTACTTCGGTAGGGGTTCGTGGCGCTTGCCATTCCTGTACTGCTTTGATCTTTGAGGGGTCGACATGTATTCCCTTGTCATTGACGACATGTCCAAGAAATTGTACTTCTCTTAACCAGAATTCGCACTTGGAGAATTTAGCGTAGAGCTTTTCGGTTCTTAAGAGTGTGAGGATGAGTCGAAGGTGTCGTTCATGATCAGATTTAGACTTTGAGTAGATGAGGATGTCGTCGATGAAGACTATGACAAAGCGGTCGAGATAGGTTTTGCATACCCTATTCATTAGATCCATGAATACAGCTGGGGCGTTGGTTAATCCAAATGGCATGACCATGAATTCGTAATGACCATAACGAGTTCGGAAGGCGGTCTTTGGGACGTCTTCTTCATGCACTCTGATTTGATGATAACCAGAACGAAGGTCGATCTTTGAAAAACAAGTGGCGCCCTGAAGTTGGTCTAGTAAGTCATCGATGCGAGGTAACGGATAGCGGTTCTTGACCATTAATTTGTTGAGTTCTCTGTAGTCGATACACATGCGAAACGTTCCATCTTTCTTCTTCACAAACAGAATAGGTGCACCCCAAGGTGATGAGCTAGGACGTATGAATCCTTTGTCAGTCAGTTCTTGCAGCTGACTGGCCAGCTCTTGCATCTCGGATGGGGCTAGCCTATAAGGAGATTTCGCGACGGGTGTAGCGCCAGGTATAAGATCAATGCGGAATTCGACTTCTCTCATGGGAGGAAGTCCTGAGATGTCGTCGGGAAAGACCTGTGGGAATTCTTTCACTACAGGTATATCTTCTAGCTTCTTCTCTTTGTTTCCCTTCTTGATTACGTGAGTTAGGAATGCGACATAGTTCTTGCGGAGATATTTCCTAGCTTGAAGGAAGGACATCAATTTGAGTCCTTTCGAAGGGGTTTCTCAAAAGATTCGAAGGGTTTGACCGTCTGCGAGAGGAATGCGAATGAACTTTTCGTGGCATACCACTTCAGCCTGATGTTGGCTGAGCCAGTCCATACCGATTATAATGTCGAAACTTCCCAACTTCATAGGAATGAGGTCAACTGGAAAATCGTTATCGTTTAGAGTGAGGGTACAATTTCGTATAATAGAGTTCAAAGAGGCCGGTTTTCCGTCAGCAACTTCCACCGTTATGGATTCCATGAATTTATCACGAGTTTGGTTGAGGATGGGTTCAAATTCTAAGGACAGAAAACTCTTATCCGCGCCAGTATCAAATAACATGGATGCATAACTACCATTGATGAGAAACGTACCGTTAACCACGTTGCTGTCGGCCCTAGCTTGATTGACGTTGATGTTGAAAGCTCTTCCTCTAGCAGGTGGAGGAGCTTGGTTAGCTTGGTTCACCGGATTTGCTTGAGCTTGAGCATGTATGATGTTCACCAAGCGTGGACAAGTGTTTCTAAAGTGGTTTGGGTCTCCACAGTTGTAACAAGCCCGCATGGGTTGCATCATGGGGTAGTTGGGTTGGTAGTAGGTTTGGTCGTATGTTGTGTAGGTGGTAGTAGTAAGGGTTGTTAGGCTTGACCCATTATCTGATGGTGGGTTTGGGTTGTGGGTTGGTTGCGGTTAGTGTGCGACAGGTTTGGATGGTGTGACTTGCACGGCCACAGCTGGTGCAATATTGACAGGGGTGTTCGGGAGAGTGATGGTATTGGCAACGGGTGCATTTTGGGTAGGGGCCGGAGTATGGCCTTTTGTACGGTGTAGATGAGGGGGCAACTTGGGTGATGGGTGCAGCAGTGATTGGGGGGTTTGTTTGGGTGACAGCAAAGTTTCTGGTGTTTCGCTTTCTTTTACCAGTAAACTTCGAAGAGGAGCCATAATGGTTTGAAGTTTGAGCCTCAATGGGGGCTTTCTTTTTCTCCTCCTTGAATTTACCATTTCGGATGCGATTCTCGGTAAGTTCGGTAGCTAGTTCCATTGCAGCTTCCAGTGTTGCAGGTGAAGTGCTTAGAACCGAGTCTTGAATTTTCGAGGGGAGGCCTCGAATGTAGTGTTCAACCAAGCGGTACACTGGGGTGAACAAGTTAGGAACCATCTGATTCAGCTCAAGAAACCTTTTGTTGTAGGAAGTATGATCTCCTTCCTTTTGCTTTAGCGAGTGGAATTCATCTTCCAACTTCTTGATTTCGCTTTATGGGCAGAAGCGTCTTGTCATTATTTCCCTTAACTCTTCCCACGTTAAAGCCATAGCATCTTCAACTCCTCTCTTACCCTTCTCGGTGTTCCACCAGGTCAGGGCTACCCCAAATAGTCTCCCGGTTGCGTAACGTACCTTGCGATCCTCGGGACAATCGCAATTGAGGAAGGTGTTCTCCATTTCTTCAAACCAGTGGAGGAGAGCAGCGACTCCTTCAGTCCCTTCATACTTTGGGGGATCGCAAGACTTGAAGTGTTTGTAGGAGCACTTCTTGGAGGAAGGGTTGTCGATATTCTGGTCTTCTTGGTTGGGAGGGTTGATGGGATTCGCGGAGAGTGCTTGTTGGACTTGAATAACGATGTCAGGAAGCACCGCGGCCATTTGTTTTGCAATTTGGGTGGCCAAGCGTTCGTTTGACCTTCCTGACTTTCGACCTCCTCGTAGCTGACATCTACAGGAACATACATAGGAAGATTGTGAGTTTAAGAAGTGTTTAGGTGTCATGTGTCGTTAAAAGTAATAAAATAACATAATCATCAATAATGCAACTACATCCATAGGATGTCTTGGGTTTGCTCATGTTTGGGCCTCCAATGTCCCCCATACGATCGCCTGTATAGTCATGTGGGCCCCCATGACTATTGGCTTAGTAGGATTCACATTGGTGTTGGCGGTTTAATACTCGCATCACCCGAAGGAAAACCATGAAATATGTTTGCGAGATGTATGGTCGGATGGTGTCTAGGTATAGACACAATGACAACTCAAAGTGGGGTTAGTTCACACGACGTTTGGTATAGCATGCTTTGGCCTAATAGGTCCTTCGTACTCTCATCGTTAGTCCCCAGGTAGGCAAACTGGTCCTTTATTTTGGATTTATACGAATGCCAAGCCTAGACAGGACGTTCCGACTACCGGTACTCGTACCCTTCCAGTTACTACATGCCCGTCATGAGAACTCACTTTGATGTGATTTGAAAATACAAAAATCATTGTAAAAATCATATGAATTGTGAGGTGTGTGCTCTCATGGATATGGTATGTTATGAGGATATGATTCATGATGAGCATTGTATAATAATATGTACTTATGAACATGCTTGCATAACATTGAATGTAACAATAAACATAAAGCATATAAACATCATGAATTTTGCATGTAACACACAAACAATTTAGAAATTCTAATCAACTATAGTATAGGCTCTAAGGGTCTAATAACCTATCCTATATCCCTATAGTCATGGCTCTGATACCAATCTGTCACACCCCGACCCGCAGCGGAATAAGAGTCGGGGCATAATTGGGTTATCACCAAAGCTCATGATGTTTACTAATATGTTTCATATTTATTAAATTCAAAATACATCTCAAATGTGCAAGTCAAATTCATACAATACAAGGAAAGGAAAATTTAAATAAAATAATTCAAAGTCTAAACTGGTTTATTCTTCTAGGCCGTCCTATATGTTTCTTGCTTCAACTTGATCACCTGTATCATGTGTAAAAATGGGGGATTTTGGGTCAACAAAAGTTGGCGAGTGAACCTTGTTAGAAAACATTTATTATTGATTTCTTGTTATATTTAATATGGAAAAATTGTGCACTAATCATATGTGAGCAAATGTAGATAAACATACAATAACAAAAACAATAACAATAACAATCCAACTTGCATGAGTATATAACATGAATGATAATGTATATGTTGGCAACGTCACGTTCACGCTCATAGGTAATGGGGAACGGACGGCCTAAGATTCTGGTTGATGGATTGAAGTTAGTAATAGTCTAACAATGGATTGAAACCGAAAGAGTCGAGGTATTTACCGTTTTGATGAAAGTCTCGGTTTTCCGGCGAAAGTCCGACGATTGCAGAAAATCTCCGGCGAGTGAAATTGATTCCAGAAATGGTGCGATTTTGAGCGAAATGATTTCCAGAGACTTGGGTGTGTATTTATAGGGAAGAATCACAATGAATTGGGTCTGATTTCAGTCTTGATTCATTGGTCAGCCTTTCTCCGGCGGTTATGACTGATGTCACGGGATTAGACATCGGTTATAACCGATGTCGATGTTAATACATACGTTAAGTCAAAAGAAACCGTCGATAATTGGCGAAATCGTCGGATTTTCCGGCGACTGCGAAATGGGTGCGCTGTTGACTGAATTAAATTTCAAGTTTTATTATATGTATTATTTGTTTCGATATATCAACAAATAACACAAGTGGCGGAGTGGTGAGATATGTGCTTGTTAAATCTTTGAGGTTTCATCCGGCTAACCCGGGTTCGAAACCCGGCCGCCGGTTTTATTTTTTATTTATTTTATTTTCACTTTTTATCAATTATAGTTTTTAAATTCTAAATTGTGTATTAATTATGTATTGTTTAAAATTAAAATAACTCATAAATACGCAACGAAATTTTATAACTTGATATTCGATTAATAAACGAGGCGGGTTTGGAAACCCGTTTTTCGACGGATGTTACACAACCAGTTGGAGGGGTGCCTCCGGTTGAACCTTCGGTGCCACCGCTATGCTCAGAGCGGTTGGCTTCGTACTGTGCGATTGCCTGAGAAAAGCGCTTGTCTAACACCTCTTGTGTTGTCAGTAGTGCGTTAGTGTTGGAACTCCTTCGGCGGGGCGGCATCGTCTTCTAGTACAAAATGTCGCTCACAATTAGCCGAATTATTTAATAATAAATACATATTTATTATTATTATTATTACTATTATTATTATTATTATTATTATTATTATTATTATTATTATTTTCAAACATATACGTATAAAACATGTTTAAAATATGTATAAATAATTATATATAAATATATATAATAATAATATATATACTATTATATAGTTATATAACATATTACGTATATATATATATATATATATATACGTATATATATATATACGTATACGTATATAATATATACGTATATATATAATACAACATCAATCTCACATATATAATATCGTAGATATCACCACATCATAAGACATCAATCACAATATCACCACACATAATACTAACAACCATAACATAAAAGAGATATAATGTGAAATAAAGAAAATACACTTTTATACAATGACAACTTGTTACGTTTTGTTCATGAAGATCAAAAGGACTTAGGGATACATAACCCTAGTCATTACAAGTTTTATATTATAAAAGTAAGATTTCCTTCTATATTGTTTCTTCATGTCTTCAAGTTGTCTTCAAAAGTCGGGATCTTCAAAGCTGAGTCTTCTTGAGCTAGATAGTCAAAAGCAAGTCTGATCCCCAAAAGATAATCATAAACATACTACTGCAGTGGAGGGGGTGGTGGGGATGGTGATCGGTGGAGCAAACCGCGATGGTAAGCCACCTCCTCCTCTAGGCCAGCAATGCGCCTAGTGGCGACAGTCTGGAAATGCTCTAACTCATGCACTCGCACCTCAGATGGGCAGGACGAGTGGTGAAATGGACAGTAGAAGGGTGGGGTCCGTGGTGGTGATAGTGGTCGTGGTGGTGGTGATGGTGGTGGCTATGATGGTGGGGGTGGTAGTGGTGATGATGGTAATGGGGGTGTGGCTTTGGCAGCGGCATGAGCAGCATGCTGGGTCTCTAGCTCCCAGATCCTCCAAAAGATTAAGGAGAGCTGAAGGTCGTGCTATGTCACCCTCTCCTCCATAGGAGTTGGAGGGAGGTGAAAGGGATGGTAGGGGTCAAACAGCTTATGGCCGGTGGGGGTATAGGAGTAGGCATATCGGCAGTAGGTGATAGGGGGCGGGTGGTAAACATGGGAGGTGGTCAAGCTGAGAATAAAGGTCCGCCATATGAGAGGTTCCAGCTGCAAATGGATCGTATATAGGGTGATAAGTGGACCTCTCTGAGAAAAACGAGGGTAGCTGCTCAGGGAAACGTGGGGTACCGCTCAATGAGTAGTGTCGTGCAGGTCTAGAATATGGAGCGGGTCCATGAGTAGGGGTACTAGCAGGAAAAGAGCTAACACGGACAGGTGAGGCTGCAGAGGGTAAGTGCATCGGTTTGGGTGAATCTGGGGGCAGAAGAGGCATCATCCGCCACATGCTCACTCTCGGCGGCGGCTGAAGATGATGAGATATCGACAAATAATATGATAGAGGATGGTATCTCAAGTATGGCTATGTCATCGAATACCTTGCCGTCTCCGAGCTCATCCTCCATGTGGTCGATGTGGAACACCGGGATGTCATCATCATCATCTAGGTCGATGATTGGACGAACCATGGCTAGAGGTATGGCGAAGTGTACTATCGCGTGCTCTCCCTCCGGATGACCATAAACAATAACATCGTGTGGAGGCTGTGGAATGGCCAACACGTCATCTTCCTGTGGGGCATCGTCCTCCATAGGGTCAAGTAGAGAAAATGGCTGAAAATCGTTAAGGTCCTCGTCGTCAAGGACCTCATGGTCTGCTCCGTCCTCATGGGGTATGGCCTCAGCGTCAGAGCCGTATCCATCATCGGACATGTACTCCAACGGATCCTCCTCGTAGCTTGACGAAGAAGACATAGTCCTGACAAATAATCCGTACAATGCATATACATACATGTTAGTATTTTATTATTACTAATGATATATTTTATATTAATCACCACTTCTCATGCAAAACATGTTCTTTGTGTTCACGTTTAATCTTAATGTTTTGTGTCTATCCATTATAGACTAATCATATATTGATCCTTGTTCGTTACTTGGTTGATCTCGCGTGATAGATCCTCATGTTATCGTGACACAATGAAAACTTTTTGTCATAATTCCGAAAACATTTATTATGTTTTAAACTTTGTTTTCCTATGTGAGCCCTTAGTGATTGTAGACCAAACTTTAATATAAGTTTTTCCCCGGTTCACTACAATCGGAGCTCTGATACCAATATGTCACACCCTGTTCCTAGCGAAAGCGCAAGCGTGTGACTATGAGGTAATCATTGCATCCAATTAAGTAAACAAACATAAATCAACAATGATGCCATACCGAATATAAATTTGCATTTCAACATTTAAAACCAACCAAAAGTAATTTCATAGTTTCACTGATTTCACCTTGTCATCATAAACGTAGTTTGAAAATACACTACTTCAAATACAATATTGTTTTCGTCATAAATGCATAACGAGGTTTTGTGACGTCCCGACTTTTCAGGTATCTTAAACGCGCTACTTTATGATTATTCACTCCTACGCTGATTTAATTCGGAGAATTAAAATTACACGCTCGCAATAACTACGCTAACTTTGTGAGTCTATAGGGTGAATTACGTGCTATGTGTTATTAGACGGGTTGTATCTGAATTATGTGCTATGTGTTATTAGACGTTTGTGAATCTATTGCGTCTCACTCCAAATACGTGATTTAATATTTTATAAACTTCGTGTCGCGAATAATATTTTAGTAACTTCTATTTATAAACCGAACCAAGCCTGTGAAACGTTTCGACTTCGCGACCAAGCAAACCCAACCCGCCACCCACACCCCCTTGTGACCCACACCTCCTTGCGGCCCAAGGAAATAACCCAAACTTGCAGCCCAAGGAACTAATCCAAACCGCCCCCCTATCGCGACCCCCCCTTTATGTATACATGCATGTTGTGGGTAACCTTAAAAAAACAAAACCCTAATACTCTAACTTGAAGTCGACGGCAGCCCCCCCCCCCTCTCGTTCGCGCAAGTCTACACCCCTCGGATCGATTCCAAGCTTGTCCCGGTTCGCTAATCATCATCGTTTCAAGGTTAGGGTTTAATTGTATTGCGATTCACACTAGGTTTTGTGTAATCTTGATCATGATTACGTGCTTGTATGATTATTACTATGAAAAAGTGTTGCGGTGTATGATTAGTTTGGATGAATATGCGAATCTTTGCGGTTGTGATGATATGTTGAATGCTAAAATTGTAGGCTGCGTTTTATCGATAAAGATCATGATATATATTTAGGTTTGCATGAATATTGATATATATGATGATATTTGACAAATTAACCTGCTGTTAATCAATACAACTAAGCGTCATGACCGTTTAAACATGTTCTAATGCGATAAAGTCGAAAACAGTAAGCTGGTTGACATTTACAGCCAACTTCAGTTGGCTGTAACCTGATCATAAATTAATCGAAAAGTGGATATTCTGAAGCCTAAAACGTGTATTTTTTAAAAACGCTTCAAATGGCGCTGCATTCATATTTTTCTGAGGTCGTTTGCTATTTTTAAATGGTCATTTAGTGCAGCAGCTGAAGCTTAATTCTACAGAATTTGCAGGTTGTTAATCGAGTTGGATCTCATAGTCTGTATGGGGTTAGGTCACGAAATTTGTACAGTAGCTGGAGACAGGAATTTCTGAAAATCTCCCACTAGAATTTTGTTAATTGGATGAACGATGATTTTTAAATAATTTTTCTCGTGGACGGTAGTCAGAAAGCGACGAATCTGACTGCATCCTAGTATATAAATGTTTATAAATAATTGGTAAAGATTTAGGATCTGAAAATTTTACACAAAATTCTACAGTCTAATTGACACCTCCTGTAAAAAAATTGGAATTTTTGGAACAGTGAACTATTTTATAAAAATCCTCAAAAACAGCCCAGTTATGAGCGTATAAGCTGAAACATGATAACTTGCGTTTGTGTGTACCTAAGTGTTGTATGAGTTAATCTGTGTTTATGACAAGTTGGTTTGATCATTATTTTGTATGGTGATACTTTGCATGCATGATTATGGTTTCCAATTCGTTATTACGTGTGCCGTACTGTGTGTTAGTTATGCGTAGGGTTTTGTGTCAGTGTGTTCACACACTAACTTTAAATCGGTTGACATGTTAGGACGCGATTAGCGGTTCCATCATTTGATTCTTTTGTGTTATTCTAACCGAGCAATTTAAGGTGAGTTCACGGCCCCTATTTTATTCGGTTTTGAACAACAGGGGGAGAAACATATATACGCTCTACAACTCAATCTTTTTATGTTGTGCGAAATAACGCCGTTAACTATTCGGTAACTAAGTTAATGTTAATGTACGTTATGGTCACTAAGTAGCTTTATCACGGAAGTCCTCAACCAACTCTCGGATCGTTAGTATTGGGTTAGATAGCGGGGAAATTATAGTAGTACTACTGGGCCCGACAAGCCCCACCCGAGCTAGTCGCGCTAGCCGACCGGGAATGGTCAACTGGTGATTAATTTGGCCTAACTTTCGCCATGGTCAGTGATAGACCTGGCAACACAGAGGCAACAACAGTCAGCTTCGATCGCGAACTCTTACGTGACGTAACTTTAGGCTCGCTACCTATATGTTAACATTGAACTTATTTACGAACCAACCTTATTATTCCAGGTTAGGAATAATGGAACTATGTCGTTATCCCGGGTTAGGGATAACGGGGAAAAACAAATCTTTTAAACCGAACTCGTGAACTTAGAAAAACCTGTGAACTCACTCTTCTTTAATGTTGACACTTGTTTCTTTGTATGTTTCTCAGGACGCTAGGAGCGCTAGGTGCACTCACGGGTGTTGAAGGACCTATAGGACTGGTCCGTTGGGTCGAAAAGTCTGAATCGTTTTTCGAAATGTGCAATTGCCTCGAAGCTAATAAGGTCAAGTATGCTGCCTCGACGTTGGAAGATGGGGCGTTAACCTGGTGGAACGCACAAGTCCAAACGCGTGGACTTGCTGCGGCGAACGCAATGGCCTGGACCGAGTTCAAAGCTCTAATCAAAGAGAAATACTGTCCGCGGGACAGAGTTCAGCAATTGGAACAAGCGTTATGGAACCACAAGATGGTCGGGTCAGAAATTGAAGCGTACACGGCAAGACATCATGATCTGGTGTTCCTTTGTCCCGATTTGGCTAACACCGTCGATAAACGACTTGAGTTTTATCTTGGGGGTCTGGTCCCTGAGATCTAGGGCATGGTAATGTCTAGCAACCCTACGACGGAGCATCAAGCGATTAGACTGGCACATAAACTCACCGATAAGGCGGTTGGAGCAAAGGAAGTTACCACCTAGGGGTGCAACTGAAATTGTCCCAGATAACAAAAAGAAATTTGAGGACTCACCTGCTCGACAGTCTTCATCAGCCCAGGCACAACAAAGAAACCAGAAGCGGTCCAACAACTTCAACAACAATCGGGGTCACAACAATCAGTCTGCCAACAACACCCAGAACTCGAGCGGCTATGCGGGTCGAAAGCCGCAATGTAATCGTTGTAACCTCCATCATCACGGCCCTTGTGCCGGAAATCGCTGCCAACGATGTGGCAAAGCAGGACACGCGGCAAAGGATTGTCGCGGGGAAATTATGTCACGACAGAATCAGAACCAGCACTAGGGTCAACAGCAGGGTAATAACCGGGGATGCTATTAGTGCGGTAGCACTGCCCATTTCAAGCGAGACTGCCCGCAACTTTGCAACAACAACAATGGTGGGAATAACAACAATAACAACAACAACAACAATAACAACAATGGCAACAATGGAAATGGTGGCACGGGAGGTGCCAAAGGACGTGCATTCACGCTAGGCCGTGGAGAGGCCAGAAACGACTCGAATGTGGTCACCGGTAAGTTTCCACTTAACGATCATTTTGCTACTGTACTTTTTGATACGGGTGCGGATAAGAGTTTTATATCTGTGTCTTTTAGAAAGAACCTAAATCTCACACCTAAACCCCTAGAGACCCCTTACGTCATAGAACTAGCCGATGGTAAATCTGTAGATGTGACTCACCTAGTGACCGGCTGTCAACTTAAACTCGCGGGTCATACCTTTACCATTGATCTGATGACAACTACTCTGGGTAGTTTTGATGTGGTAGCCGGAATGGACTGGCTATCCGACGTCCGAGCTGAAGTTCTCTATTTCGAGAAGGCTATCCGTATTCCGCTATCTAACGACGAAGTCTTGATGGTGCAAGGCGAGAAGGCAGGCGTCGTCACGAACATCATCTCTTACATGCAAACTCAATTGTATCTTCGGAAGAATAACTCTTTTGCTTTACTCGCACTGGTCACCGAACAGTCTAAGGACGAGAAGCGGATTGAAGATATCCCCATCATTCGTGACTTTCCCGATGTGTTTCCAGAGGAGTTACCCGGTCTTCCACCACATCGACAAGTAGAGTTTGAAATAGAATTGGCGAGCCATGCGACTCCTATCGCCAAGGCCCCGTACCGCTTAGCTCCAGCAGAGCTGCAAGAGCTGTCTACCCAACTTCAAGAATTGTTGGAAAAAGGATTTATCCGACCCAGTACTTCGCCATGGGAGCTCCGGTCCTTTTTGTCAAGAAGAAGGAAGGGACCTTCCACATGTGCATTGACTACAAGGAACTCAATAAGGTTACCGTCAAGAACCGATACCCATTACCTCGCATCGACGATCTTTTCGACCAGCTTCAGGGGTCAAGCTACTACTCCAAGATTGATCTACGGTCCGGTTATCACCAGCTACGTGTCAGGGAGGAGGATATCTCCAAGACGGCATTTCGCACTCGGTATGGCCATTATGAGTTCTTAGTCATGCCCTTCGGTCTCACCAATGCACCCGCGGTGTTCATGGACCTCATGAACCGCGTGTGTAAGCCGTATCTTGACAAGTTTGTCATCGTGTTCATCGATGATATACTCATCTACTCTAAGAGTGAAGAAGAACATGCTGAGCATCTGCGATTATTGCTGGAACTACTTCAACAGGAGAAACTATATGCCAAGTTTTCGAAGTGTGATTTCTGGATTCGGGAAGTTCAGTTCCTCGGGTATATCGTGAATGAAAAGGGTATACACGTTGATCCCGCCAAGATCGATGCTATCAAGAACTGGGAAGCACCCAGGACACCGACAGAGATCCGCCAATTTTTGGGTTTGGCTGGTTACTACAGACGTTTCATCAAGGGATTTTCCAAGATCGCACAACCGCTTACCACTCTCACTCAGAAGGGCACCAAATATGCTTGGGGTGACAAACAGGAAGCAGCATTTCAATTATTGAAGCAGAAGCTTTGCAGTGCGCCCATTTTGTCCTTGCTAGAAGGGACAGATGATTTTGTGGTATATTGTGACGCTTCCATTCAGGGATCGGGATGTGTGCTCATGCAATGTGATAAGGTCATCGCGTATGCATCCCGACAGTTGAAGGTCCACGAGAAGAACTACACGACACATGACTTGGAATTGGGAGCAGTTGTGTTTGCACTTAAGATTTGGAGACACTACCTATACGGAACAAAGTGCACAATCTACATGGATCACAAGAGCCTCCAACATGTTTTTGACCAGAAGGAGTTGAACATGCGACAGAGTCGCTGGGTCGAATTCCTGAACGATTACGAATGTGCCATTCGGTATCACCCGGGTAAAGCTAACGTGGTAGCTGATGCCCTCAGTCGGAAGGAGCACTTGAAACCTCGTCGGGTACGAGCACTACAGTTCACAATTCATTCTGGGTTACCCGAACAGATACGCGACACGCAGCAAGAAGCAGTTAAGGAAGAGAACATCAAGGCCGAATCTGTGGGAAAGATGGAACGCGATTGGGAAGTGAAACCCAATGGTGCCCGGTATTTCATGAATCGTATATGGGTACCTCTCTACGGAAGCCTCAGGAAGCTAGTTATGGACGAAGCTCACAAGTCCCGATACTCTGTCCATCCTGGTTCGGATAAGATGTATCAAGACCTTAAAGCCGCGTACTAGTGGCCCAACATGAAAGCGGATATAGCCACCTACGTGAGCAGGTGTTTGACTTGTGCGAAAGTCAAGGTGGAATACCAGAAGCCATCAGGGCTACTTCAACAACCTGAGATCCAGTGTGGAAATGGGATCAGATCTCGATGGACTTTATCACTAAACTCCCACGAAGTCTGAGTGGTTACGATACCATCTGGGTGATCGTGGATCGTCTAACTAAGTCTGCACATTTCCTAGCGACCAAAGAAACAGATAAGATGGATTAGTTGACTCGCATCTACATTAAGGAAGTAGTTTCTCGGCACGGGGTGCCAACGTCCATCATTTCAGACAGAGA
Source organism: Scalesia atractyloides (assembly GCA_947069175.1). Taxonomy (NCBI): domain Eukaryota; kingdom Viridiplantae; phylum Streptophyta; class Magnoliopsida; order Asterales; family Asteraceae; genus Scalesia; species Scalesia atractyloides. The sequence goes on along the minus strand of CAMTDV010000013.1, from coordinate 35,187,127 downwards.
TGCTCGTTTCACGTCCAACTTTTCATAGTCACTTCAGAAAGCGTTGGGTACACGCTTAGATATGAGCACAGCTTACCACCCTCAGATGGATGGTCAAAGTGAAAGGACCATTCAGACCTTGGAGGACATGCTTAGGGCATGCGTGGTAGATTTCAGGAACAGTTGGGAAATCCACATGCCTTTAGTGGAATTCTCATATAACAACAGTTACCATACGAGTATTCAGGCAGCACCGTTTGAAGCATTGTACGGTCGCAAATGTAGATCACCGGTCTGTTGGGCAGAATTCAGTGACAATCAACTCACAGGTCCTGAGTTGATACTTGAGCCTACTGAAAAGATTGTGCAAATCAGAAACCGCATGGCAGCGGCACGAGATCGACAGAAAAGTTACGCCCTGATCAACAACGCAAACCGCTCGAATTTCAAGTAGGTGACCGCGTCCTACTGAAAGTGTCACCCTGGAAGGGTGTAATTAGTTTTGGGAAACGAGGCAAACTAAATCCATGGTACGTAGACCCATTTGTGATTTCGAAGCGTATCGGGCCCGTAGCTTATCAGTTAGACCTTCCTGCCGAACTCAGTGGAGTTCACAACGTTTTCCACGTGTCCAATCTGAAGAAATGTCTATCAGATGAGACCCTAGTCATTCCATTGGATGAGATTCAAGTGGATGAGCAACTGCATTTTGTGGAACAACCTATCGAGATCATGGACCGTGAGATCAAGACTCGAAGGCACAGCAAGATACCGATCGTCAAGGTTCGTTGGAACTCTAAGCGTGGACCGGAGTTCACGTGGGAAAGAGAGGACCAAATGAAAAGCAAATATCCACACCTTTTTGCAGCTGAGCAGCAATCTGATGTTACCGCCAACTGAATTTCGGGACGAAATTCTTTCAACATGGGGATGATATAACATGACAGCCTGGGATTTACTTGTAGCATTCTAACAAACTGAACTTTTGTGCGTTGCATTCTAAACCGCGTTTACTCAATTTTCGGGACGAAAATTCTTTCAACATGGGGATAATGTGACATCCCGGCTTTTCAGGTATCTTAAACGCGCTACTTTATGGTTATTCACTCCTACGTTGATTTAATTCGGAGAATTAAAATTACACGCTCGCAGTAACTACGCTAACTTTGTGAATCTATAGGGTGAATTACGTGCTATGTGTTATTAGACGGGTTGTATCTGAATTACATGCTATGTGTTATTAGACGTTTGTGAATCTATTGCGTCTCACTCTAAATACGTGATTTAATATTTTATAAACTCCGTGTCGCGAATAATATTTTAGTAACTTCTATTTATAAACCGATCCAAGCCTGTGAAACGTTTCGACTTCACGACCAAGCAAACCCAACCCGCCACCCACACCCCCTTGCGACCCACACCTCCTTGCGGCCCAAGGAAATAACCCAAACTTGCGGCCCAAGGAACTAACCCAAACCGCCCCCCCCCCCTATCGCGACCCCCCCCCTTATGTATACATGCATGTTGTGGGTAGCCTTAAAAAAACAAAACCCTAATACTCTAACTTGAAGTCGACGGCAGCCCCCCCCCCCTCTCGTTCGCGCAAGTCTACACCCCTCGGATCGATTCCAAGCTTGTCCCGGTTCGCTAATCATCATCGTTTCAAGGTTAGGGTTTAATTGTATTGCGATTCACACTAGGTTTTGTGTAATCTTGATCATGATTACGTGATTGTATGATTATTACTATGAAAAAGCGTTGCGGTGTATGATTAGTTCGGATGAATATGCGAATCTTTGCGGTTGTGATGATATGTTGAATACTAAAATCGTAGGCTGCGTTTTATTGATAAAGATCATGATATATATTTAGGTTTGCATGAATATTGATATATATGATGATATTTGACAAATTAACCTGCTGTTCATCAATACAACTAAGCGTCATGACCGTTTAAACATGTTCTAATGCGATAAAGTCAAAAACAGTAAGCAGATTGACATTTACAGCCAACTTCAGTTGGCTGTAACCTGATCATTATTTATCGAAAAGTGGATTTTCTGAAGCCTAAAACGTGTATTTTTGAAAAACTCTTCAAATGGCGCCGGATTCATATTTTTCTGAGGTCGTTTGCTATTTTTAAATGGTCATTTAGTGCAGCAGCTGAAGCTTAATTCTACAGAATTTGCAGGTTGTTAATCGAGTCGGATCTCATAGTCTGTATGGGGTTAGGTCACGAAATTTGTACAATAACTCGAGACAGGAATTTCCGAAAATCTCCCACTGGAATTTTGTTAATTGGATGAACGATGATTTTTAAATAATTTTTCTCGTGGACTGCAGTCAGAAAGCGACGAATCTGACTGCAGCCTAGTATATAAATGTTTATAAATAATTGGTAAAGATTTAGGATCTGAAAATTTTACAAAAAATTCTACAGTCTAATTGACACCTCCTGTAAAAAAATTGGAATTTTTGGAACGTTGGAACTATTTTATAAAAATCCTCAAAAACAGCCCAGTTATGAGCGTATAAGCTGAAACATGAGAACTTACGTTTGTGTGTACCTAAGTGTTGTATGAGTTAATCTGTGTTTATGACAAGTTGGTTTGATCATTATTTTGTATGGTGATACTTTGCATGCATGATTATGGTTTCGAATTGGTTATTACGTGTGCCGTACGGTGTGTTAGTTATGCGTAGGGTTTTGTGTCAGTGTGTTCACACACTAACTTTAAATCGGTTGACATGTTAGGACGCGATTAGCGGTTTCATCATTTGCTTCTTTTGTGTTATTCTAACCGAGCAATTTAAGGTGAGTTCACGGCCCCTATTTTATTCGGTTTTGAACAACAGGGGGAGAAACATGTATACGCTCTACAACTCAATCTTTTTACGTTATGCGAAACTAACGCCGTTAACTATTCGGTAACTAAGTTAATGTTAATGTACGTTATGGTCACTAAGTAGCTTTATCACGGAAGTCCTCAACCAACTCTCGGGTCGTTAGTATTGGGTTAGATAGCGGGGAAATTAACTACTGGGCCCGACAAGCCCCACCCGAGCTAGTCGCGCTAGCCGACCAGGAATGGTCAACTGGTGATTAATTTGGCCTAACTTTCGCCATGGTCAGTGATAGACCTGGTAACACAGAGGCAACAACAGTCAGCTTCGATCGCGAACTCTTACGTGACGTAACTTTAGGCTCGCTACCTACATTTTAACATTGAACTTATTTATGAACCAACCTTATTATTCCAGGTTAGGAATAATGGAACTATGTCGTTATCCCGGGTTAGGGATAACGGGGAAAAACAAATCTTTTAAACCGAACTCGTGAACTTATAAAAACCTGTGAACTCACTCTTCTTTAATGTTGACACTTGTTTCTTTGCATGTTTCTCAGGACGCTAGGAGCGCTAGGTGCACTCACTTGCATTTGATCAAGACATTTTTTATCGAGTCTTTATTTACGAATAATTAATGGGATTTTGGTTTTGGCGTTTATGTTGGCGCCCGTTACTTTACTTTAATGCTTCCGTTAAACTTTGAAACCTTGATATTTTGAAAATGACTATGAATGTTTACAACAAATGTTTTTGGAAAATGTTTAAATAAATCATATGGAGTCGTTCGATATTGCTAGTGTCTGAGATTCTGGTTTGATCACATGCCTCGCGGTAATACTCCGCTAGTGGAAATTGAGGGTGTGACAGGTTTTGACACCAATATACCCATACTAGGTTGGGATATAAGAGGCAAATCCTCCAAAAGATGGCACTCGTTGTCTTGTCATTTCCCATAACCCGAAATATATCACCAGCTCATGCCTTACGTCCTGAAATACATGTAATTTTAAAAAGTCAACAAATGTTAGCGAGTTCATGTAGTTAATGTTTTCATATGAAATGTCATTCTTATACTCCAGTAATGAAACCTGAGTATGTTATTAGCAATCTGGGAGTTTAAGGATCTATCAGTGTGTCGCGAGCACCCTGACATATGTACCAAAAGTAAGCAACCAAACCGAGACAACTTTGACATCATTGGGATCACAAAAGCGCTCCTAAAAGGTTTACCAACCAGGAGTGGAGCGCGTCTCAACTCAATAGATCTATATCTTTAGCACCTTGGTCACTACGTGATTAATGGTTACCATTGTCATCATCCTGCTTACACATATTCGATCATGTTATCATCTAAACCCATAGCTAACATACTGTTTATTATGACATGTATTTCCCCTCGATAGTTTTAAAACAAAACTTTGAAATAATTGAAAGGAGGGACATGAACTCACAGATTTGCGTTCCGTACGTCGTACTTATCAAAGTTTGGTGTCCGTACACGTGTGTAACCTACATGTGTATTAACTTCATTAGACACCTAGGTCTCGTTGGACCTCGTACCAGTTGTTCATCTTGAATTCTTGTTGTGTATATATTTATCACATTAAAACAACTCAAATGTTTTTATAGTGTTGGTAGTTCGTTCATTCGATATATATATATATATATATATATATATATAAAATATATTGTCGTTCTTAGTTCGTGTATGAACAGGCCTCGCCCTTCACATGCCCTCGTGCCTTGCTCGCGTGTCATTGGGCCTAGCCCATGTCTTTATGTGATTGGGCCTAGCCCATGCAATATGTCATTGGGCCAACCCGATGTCTTTATGTGATTGGGCCTAGCCCATGTAGTTGATTTCATTGGGCCTAGCCCATGTCTTTATGTGATTGGGCCTAGCCCATGTAATTTATATGTTTGGGCCTACCCATGTATTTTATGCCTTTGGGCTTAGCCCGTGTATTTTATGTTTTGTGAAAATGGGCCTTGCCCGTGTCTTTTATATAATGGGCCTAGGCCGATTCATTTTCAAGAGTCCAAATGTTATAATTCTTATACTTATTAATTTTTACTAAATACAGATTTTTAAGTATATTCATATACTTTTATAAAACCACTTAGTAAATTCTTATACATTTTAACTTTCCGGATTTTGATATCGTTAATATATATATATATATATATATATATATATATATACGTTAGCAGTCTAAAATATATTATTTTAGACATGTCGTCGTTGTCGTTTAATATATACCTTTTCGCGTCGAAAATTGCCCAACGTCGTTGTAACTCCTCATGTTGGCAATCTGTTCGTTGGTCGATGACGCGGCGGTGTATCGTGTAAATCCGCCCATCGTCCGCATTACTCCGTTCATTCGACATTGTTTCAACATATTGTAAAAAGTGTATGTGCTTTATGTCATCTACACTTGGTAAATCTTCAAGTGTTTGAAGTATTTGTATAAGTTGGGTATTTTGTGGTATATACCCTAAACTTCTTGATACATACACATACATAGACATGTATTTACACATAAACTTTTGGTGACAAAATATGTATTTATATGTTTTTATTCCCACAAGTATATATATGTAATAAACACTTATTTTTAACTTGTATATATATATATATACATATATATATATATATATATATATATATATATATATATATATATATATATACTTGTTAAACTCTTGGATGATTAGTGTTTAACCCTTGTAATTAAACTCATTAGACACTTGGGTTTATGTTAAATGTGTACACGTTGCTCATCTTGAACGTTATTGTATTTGTTATATATTTGGAACCCTTGTGTATTTTAAATATGTTGGCATTTGTTTCGCATGTTCGTTTTTATATATATAAATATACTTCTTATATATATATATATATATATATATATATATATATATATATATATATATTGTATTCATAGTGTGTATACGAACGGGCCTCGCCCTTTGTGAGTCTCCGTGCCTTGCATGAGTACAAGTGGGCCTAGCCCATGAGAATCTTTGTGCCTCGTACAAGTGAGAATGAGCCTAGCACATGTGTCTTTGTGTCTTGCACAAGTGAGAGTGGGCCTAGCCCATTTAAGTCTCCATGATCCACATGGTGTGAGGGGTCTAGCCCATTAGCGTCTCCGTGCCATGCACGGCTTACGTTCGTTATGTGTGATATATATTCTTTAAATATATATTCTTATGTTTAGTGAACCTGGTTCACTTGTAATAATATATTTGGTTTGCTTGCGTATATTTGTTTCACAAATATATGTGTATATCCTTCCAAGATATAAATGTAAAAAATATTTATTTTTAACATCGCATTTATGTTAATGTACATTTACGGTATTCTAGTATTTTTGCAATTTCCACCAAGAGTATTCTTGTACGTATTTTTATACGTATGCATATACTTATCCAATTCTTTAAATTCCATATGTTACACTTAGTGAATTTTCACTTTACACTTTCCTGAATTTTGTTGTTTTAAAAATATGTATTGTTGAGTCTAAAAATTATATTACTTTTGGTGTTTCGTCGTAGTAACCGGATATATATATTTTCGTGTCGAGAGTGACCAACAGTCGTCGCGATATATATACGTTCCGGGTCATGGCGCTAGGGCAATTGTTGCCAATGACGAGGCGTTTATTTCGTTAGCGTGTTTATTTTATTTTTTTTCATCGGTTATGAATGTATATTGTCTTGTCAAAATATATGGTTACAAGTTGATTCGTCCGATGTTCGTTTGTCCGTCGTCCGCATTTCCTTGTCCGCTTATCCGTTTACGGATGTAACATAAGTGTGGTTCATGTGTGTATATTTGGTGTATAAATTTCTCAAGTATGGTTACATGAAGATTCATGTCCATCTTTATACCACTAGGTATTTATGTATTTCTCCAAGTGTAATGTATTTGGTATTTGGTTAATATTCTCCTAATAATAATATATACATCTCATACACATATACACACATTATCGTGACCAATATATAACTAAATAATACTCATTTTTAACTTGTAAAAAATATATATAAGTATTTATTAATGTCACACCCTGGTCGTAGCGGAAGCGCAAGCGTGTGACTATGAGGTAATCATTGCATCCAATTAAGTAAACAAATGTAAATCAACAACGATGCCATACCGAATATAAATTTGCATTTCAACATTTAAAACCAACCAAAAGTTATTTCATAGTTTCACTGATTTCACCTTGTCATCATAAACGTAGTTTGAAAATACACTACTTCAAATACAATATTGTTTTTGTCATAAATGCATAATGAGGTTTTGACCCCAATATACCCATACCAGGTTGGGATATAAGAGGCAAATCCTCCAAAAGATGGCACTCGTTGTCTTGTCATTTCCCATAACCCGAAATGTATCACCAGCTCATGCCTTGCGTCCTGAAATACATGTAATTTTAAAAAGTCAACTAAAGTTGGCGAGTTCATGTAGTTAATGTTTTCGTATGAAATGTCATTCTTGTACTCCAGTAATGAAATCTGAGTATGTTATTAGCAATCTTGGAGTTTAAGGATCTATCGGTGTGTCGCGAGCACTCTCACATATGTGCCATAAGTAAGGAACCAAACCAAGACAACTTTGACATCATTGGGATCACAAAAGCACTCCTAAAAGGTTTACCAACCAGGAGTGGAACGCGTCTCAACTCAATAGATCTATATCTTTAGCACCTTGGTCACTACGTGATTAATGGTTACCATTGTCATCATCCTACTTACACACATTCGATCGTGTTATCATCTAAACCCATAGCTAACATACTGTTTGTTATGACATGTATTTCCCCTCGATAGTTTTAGAACAAAATTTGAAATAATTGAAAGGAGGGACATGAACTCACAGCTTTGCGTTCCGTACGTCGTACTTATCAAAGTTTGGTGTCCGTACACGTGTGTAACCTACATGTGTATTAACTTCATTAGACACCTAGGTCTCGTTGGACCTCGTACCAGTTGTTCCTCTTGAATTCTTGTTGTGTATATATTTATCACATTAAAACAACTTAAATGTTTTTATAGTGTTGGTAGTTCGTTCATTCAGTTAATATTTTTATACATATTATATATATATATATATATATATATATATATATATATATATATATTGTCATTCTTAGATCGTGTGTGAACGGGCCTCGCACTTCACATGCCCTCGTACCTTGCACGTGTGTCATTGGGCCTAGCGCATATATTTATGTGATTGGCCTAGCCCATGCAATTTATATCATTGGGCCTACCCCATGTCTTTATGTGATTGGGCCTAGCCCATGTAATTGATGTCATTGGGCCTAGCCCATGTCTTTTGGTGATTGGGCCAAGCCCATGTAACTTATATGTTTGGGCCTACCCATGTATTTTATGCCTTTGGGCTTAGCCATGTATTTTATGTTTGTGAAAATGGTCCTTGCCCGTGTCTTTTATATAATGGGCCTAGCCCAATTCATTTTCAAGAGTCCAAATGTTATAATTCTTACACTTATTAATTTTTACTAAATATAGATTTTTAAGTATATTCATATACTTTTATAAAACCACTTAGTAAATTCTTATACATTTTAACTTTCCGGATTTAATACCGTTAATATATATATATATACGTTAGGTGTCGAAAATATATTATTTTAGACATGTCGTCGTTTTCGTTTAATATATACCTTTTCTCGTCGAAAATCGCCCAACGTCGTATTAACTCTTCATGTTGGCAATTTGTTCGTTGGTCGATGATGCGACAGTGTATCATGTAAATTCGCCCATCGTCCGCATTACAACGTTCGTTCGATCATTGTTTCAACATATTGTAAAAAGTGTATGTGCTTTATGTCATCTACACTTGGTAATCCTTCAAGTGCTTGAAGTATTTGTATAAGTTAGGTATTTTGTGGTATATACCCTAAACTTTTAGATACATACACATGTATTTACACATAAACTTTTGGGGACAAAATATGTATATATATTTTTTTATTCCCACAAGTATATATATATATATATACATATATATATATATATGTAATAAATACTTATTTTAACTTATAAATATATATATATATATATATATATATATATATATATTATATATATATATATATATATATATATATATGTACACACTTGTTAAACTCTTGTATGGTTAGGGTTTAACCCTTTTCATTAAAACTTCCTTAATGACGGTTTAGGTCTGATGTATTGAATATACATCTATTTATCATGTACAGTTTGTATTAATTTAGTTATATTCGTTTTGGTTTGTCAAGAATATATCTTCTAGTTTTAAATACGTTTCGCAGGTCTTGGTTCGTGAAAGTAGCTGAAAAGACGAGAAAATGAGCTGAAATGGTGAAAGAAACCTAGCCGGATCGTGGTTGGTAGCCGAGAGAAGAAACGAATCGAAAACTGGGTGAAATCATCTTCTGGCGACCCGCGACCGCCCTAGCCACTACCTCTCGCGGCCAGCGAGAGGCTGATATTTACCAGGAGAATCATAACCCGGTCGCGGGGCGTGACTGGCTGCTGAATCCCTCTCACGGGTGGCGAGAGGGTAGTTTAATCAGATAGTTTCGTAAATTCATCAGGATTGTGAAAGAGAAGTATAAGAATTAGAGTTTAACTCTAATTACAAGATAATTGGACGAACTTTGAAGTTAGAGAGCAATAACTCTGGGGATTTGGAGCTTGTGTTCGAAGTTCAAGTTGCTGGGAATCATCAGGTTGAAAGAGAAGCTCAGAGATCAAAGCAAACACGGGTTATATTGCCGAATTTCTTAACTTCTAGTTTACTTTTCCTTTATCTTGATGAATTCAGTTTTTAACCTTGTTTTTATCATGTTTAAGACTATGTTACTTGGCTAAATTCAGTATGCTACCTAGGTTATGATAATTTTATTATGAAAGTTTGGATCTTTAACTGATTTAATAATGTTTTAATGGGATTTTTAATAAAGTAAAGAACTTTGATTACTTGATTTGGTGTATTTGTATGTTTGATTTAATTATGGATTAGTTAATTGTTTTACTTGGATCTTGTTGGATGTCTTCCATAGAATAGGTTTATATTGATTGTCGGGTCTTAACGGGTTCGAGTAATCGTTCGGTAAAATTGGCCCATAAACCGGAAAAACAATTAAGTAAAATATAATTAAATCCTAACATTATACTAATTTAATTATTGAGAAATAATAATTTATTAACTAAATTAAATAGGTAAATTGCTAGAGTTAGGTTTTGAGAAAAACCCGGTTTTAGTTTACTTTCCATATTCGAGTCGGTTAAACCAAATCAAGAGTCACAGTTTGTGTAGGCTTCCTATTGAGGGATAGTTAGCTAATTTAGACACTTTATTAAAACAGTAGATAACCGAAAGGAAGTCTCATAAACCGGTAAGCCTAACTATCTTTAGGATATCATAGGTGTCTTTCCGAGAAGGGTCGGGACTCCTATTCGGTATTCCTTAGGATTTAGTAAATTAAGATCCCAGTTCCCTAAAGCATTATTAGTCAATTAAAACCCATTCAATAGTAATAAGAAATCTAACCTAGGTAGCCATTCCATCATCCTTGAATTAAACTTCCAATTTAAAAAGTCTGTTTTAATTCGTCTTAGTTAAGTTAATATTAGTTGTAACTATAAAGTTAGGTTTTTAGTAACGCCCCCCCCCCCCCCAAAAAAAAATATAAATAAGTGTGTCACTTTAGTCTAGATAGAGTCGTCAATGTAATTAGAGAGTCTCGTGAGTTCGATATCCAGAGTTACTTAACCTTTTCTACAATTGATCGGTCCACTTGCCGGTTAGTAGTTCAGTCGAGTTTAGGAGTCTAGAGTATAACTTTGAGTCTAGAATTAAGTTAGTTTTAATTGTTTTTATTAAACTACTTTTAGGACATCAATGTCACTAATCGCGTTTAGTCCCGTTAATCACCCCATTAATCATCCTTTAATCGCGATTAGATTTTTAGAAAATTTTGCCATAGTTTCCCCTAAACTATGGCATTTTCCACATTTCAAAAACGTAGTTAAATCAAGTTTAAACCCATAATCAAGATCAATCCTCAATTCAAGATTACATATCACTTTATTAAGCTTTATTTACAACTTATGCATCCTCATTTTCCATGATCTTTGTAAATATATTCATACTACTTTTCTTAAAAACAAGGAGATCTTTATATATTTATTAGAACCTTTAAGTCACCATTTTTAGTTACACTTTCAAATCATTATTTTCACTTTAACCTCCTTTGTTTACTCACTTTTTAAGATGGTTATAACTTAAATCATGGTGTCCGTTTCTCATAAAAATCACACATGTGTAATAAATCATTTTTAATTTGTAGTAATCTTCATGGATCATGAGGTGGATGATCTTGTTTAGATTTAAACATCACCATGTTTAAATCATCATTTATATTGTTATACATACAAGATAATCTACTTTAAACACCTTACTTTATCATAATCAACAAAATCATGCTAACTAGTTAACACTAAAGCACAAAATCAAAACATAATAAGCTTTATTTAGTGGATTATGATAGTGAGATTAGGGATTTTAACTTGTATTTTCTTTACTTTCAAGATGATCAACAAGTACTTTTTTAATTATGAAGGAAAAATTATCTTACAAAGTTTCTCAAGATTAGTGAAGATCAGGAAGAAGATGAAGCTCCAAGAAAAACCCTAATGATCCTTCATCCTTGCAAGCACTTTGGATGATCTTGAAATGGCTTTAAAGTGTATAAAATGGGGTATTTAATGGTGGAAATATGGAGGTTTGTGGTGGTGGTTTGAGCCATGGGGATGAGAGACCAAGTGAAGGCTTGTTTCAATTTTTTTTTGAAGTAAAATGATGGAAAGAATGGTGTAAGATCATGTATATATTTGCTATCTTTCAAAGGTCACAACCATATCACCATGCATCTAATCTCATAAAATCAACACAAATCAAGTGGGTGTGAGACCCATAAGAATCCGCCAAAAGTGAGGGGGGTTAAGTGTAATTATATTTATTAACATGTGATGAAATGTTAGATATTTAGGTAATTAACTTAGGTATGATGATTAGGGGTTGATCTTGTATTCATCAGCAAGTAATTTGGGTTTAGGGTGTTAATCAATGTTAATTAGTCCTCTTGACTAATTGGTATTAGTTTCGGATAACGAAAACGTCACTAGTTCGCTCATCGGTATGATATCGGCTAATATACGAACTTTATTATTTCATACCGGAAGCTTTGGGTTTTGACCACCATAAGTGTCATGGCGTTTATTTAGAACACTTCCGACCTAGAAATATGCTTAACTAGTTCACTAGCCGAATATATGTTGAGTTAGGATGGCCGAAAAGCTTTCCGTCTAGTTGTTCGCTCGGTATCGGCACTTATATATTTTGCCATCGAACGTTTCCTGAAGTTGTGTTTCCGTGACCTCAAGATAGTTGAAAGGACTTCGAGTCCCAAATGAAGCTTAACTAGTTCTCTAGACGAATGTATGAGGCTATCGGCCAATAAATCTTCGTCGGTTCGACAATCGGTTGCTTTCCGGTCAAGTTGTGCATTGTTTTTCGTATGACCAGAAACGATCTCTTTTATGTATTTCTACTATTCTCATATTGTTTTAGGGTGTTCAACATTGTTTTGTTATAATTCTGGAATCTGAAAGTACCAAACTATTGTTGCGGACAAACTGAAATTGTCGCCTTTTGGGTCGAAACGGACAATTTTGTAATTTAGGCGTCGTACCGGAAAGTTATGTATTTTTGAAATAGGTGTTCCGACATTAGTGTTTTCATATATATATATATGGACTCAATTATGGCATTAGCATGCCGTTATTCGTTGTTTAGTATCGTTTTAGCTGTTTCACTGACATGAATAGTGCAACCCCGAATAGTGCGTCGAATACTTTCTACCAACACTTTTAGGGCATTGTTTGGTTTGTTTCGCGTCGTAACGGAAACTAGTATATGTTATGATCTGATTTATTTTTCCTAATACTTGTGATATGACGTATGACTCAGTTACGAAATCAAATTGTGATAAAATGCATGAGATTATGTCATACAAATAGTGATTAGATTGTATGGAATTACCGGTTATTTGCCATTTGTCACATACTCCCCTGTTAAAAAAATTTGGTCCCGAAATTCACTTTGCGGCATCCTCTGAATGAGTCTTCTTGAACAGGTGGGGGTACTTCGTCCTGGTTTGATCTTCACATTCCCACGTGTACTCGGGAACATGACGTGAGTTCCAGCGAACTTTTGCCAGTTTGATTTGACTTCTCCTCATCTTTTGAAATTTCAAGTCCATGACTTCAACGGTTTCCTCGGTAAATTGGAGTTTGTCATCAATATGAATCTCATTTGCTGGGATGATAACTGTGTCATTTGTTGGGCTTTTCTTTAGATTAGACACATGAAAAGTGTCGTGTACCAACCTTTGCTAGAATTTCGAAAGGCCCAATGTAACTCGGGTTCAGTTTTCCATGCTTCACGAATCTAGCTATGCCTTTCCAAGGTGAGACCTTTAGTAGCACTTTGTCTCCAACCTCGAAAGATCATGGTTTGCGTCTCCGATCTGCATAGCTCTTTTGTCTATCTCGGGCCGCTTTGATACGCTCACGGATCTTGATTATTTTTTCTATGTCTCTTGGTCTAGTTCGGGACCAATGAGTTGTCTGTCACCGACTTCTGCCCAACATAGCGGAGATCGGCACTTTCGTCTATACAGTGCTTCAAACAACGCGACCTTGATACCAGTGTGATAACTGTTATTGTAAGAAAACTCTACCAACGGTAAATGAGTATCCCAGTTTCTGCCTAAATCCATCACACAGTCCCGAAGCATGTCTTCCAACGTTTGGATGGTTCGCTCGCTTTGACCATCGGTCTGCAGGTGAAAAGTTGTGCTTAAATCTAAGCGAGAACCAAACAAAGCTTCAAAGGATTGCCATATCCGCGACACCAGAAGACTGTCTCTATCAGATATTATCGAGTTGGCACTTCATGGCGTGCCATGATTTCCTTAAGATACAACTCAGCTAACTTCAAGGTACTGTCTTTCTCACGGCTGGGTAAGAAGTGAGCTGATTTGGTTAACCGATCAACGATAACCCAGATCCTGTCATGACCTCGAGAGGTCCGTGGTAGTTTTGTAATAAAATCCATTGAGATTTGTTCCCACTTCCAAACAGGGATCTCAGGTTGTTGTAATAGACCAGATGGTTTTTGGTATTCAGCCTTGACCTTTGCATAAGTTAGGCATTTCCCAACATAGGTCGCAATATCTCCCTTGAGATTAGGCCACCAATAATACTCCCTCAAATCCTGATACATATTATCAGCTCCTAGGTATATCGAGTATTTAGACTTGTGTGCTTCTTCCAGCACCAAGTCTCGCAGATCACCAAAATAGGGAATCCAGATCCTTCACATGACATATAAGGTTCCATCCTTGTTTGGTTCCATTTGTTTCTCCATTCCCCATAATGATTCCGCTTGAATGTTTTCTGGTTTTAAAGCTTCTTGTTGTGCATCGTGCACTCGAACCGTAAAGTTCGTCTGGATCATCATTTCTAAAGCTCGTACCCGTAAAGTTTTGACTCATTCCTTCCTGTTCAAAGCATCTACTACTACATTTGCCTTGCCCGGGTGATACTTGATCTCACAGTCATAATCATTCAACAGTTCCACCCAACGTCGTTGGCACATATTCAGTTCCTTTTGGTTGAATATATGTTGAAAACTTTTATGATCTGTGAATATGGTACACTTGGTGTCATATAAATAATGACGCCACATTTATTAAAGTATACCACTGCGTTAAATTCTAGTTCATGTGTGGTATAATTCTTTTCGTGAACTTTCAACTGACGTGACGTGTACGCGATGACTTTTTCACGTTGCATTAACATGCAACCCAAGCCTTGATGCGATGCATCACAATACACCACAAAATCATCGTTACCGTTTGGGAGTGATAATATCGACGCCTTGCATAATTTTTCTTTTAATACTTGAAATTCTGATTCTTGTTTTTCTCCCCAATCAAACTTTTTATCCTTTTCTATAAGCGAGGTTAGCGGCTGAGCAACCTTTGAGAAGTTCTCAATAAACCTCCTGTAATATCTCGCTAAGCCTAGAAATTGTCGTATGTCCGTGGGGGTTCTTGGCGTGGTCCAGTTCTTTATAGCCTCGATCTTCGAGGGGTCAATATGTATCCCGTTCTCGTTCACCACGTGGCCGATACGTCGCGAATCCAAAACTCGCATTTCGAGAACTTGGCATATAATTGCTCCTTCTTTAGCAACTCTAGTATAGTTCTCAGGTGTTGTTCATGTTTTTCCTTGGTTCCGAGTATATCAATATGTCATCGATAAAAACAATCACGAATTTGTCGAGGTATGGCTTACATACTCGGTTCATGAAATCCATAAATATTGCAGGAGCGTTTGTTAGACCAAAAGGCATAATAAGGAACTCGAAATGACCGTAGCGAGTCCTAAACACCGTCTTAGGAATACTTTCCTCTTGGATTCATAATTGATGATACCCGGATCTTAAATCAATTTTTGAGTAAAAACTCGACCCTTGCAATTGATCGAATAGATCATCAATCCTCGGTAATGGGTACCGATTCTTGATGGTTAACTTGTTTAGTTCTCAGTAGTCGTCGGAAGGTTCCGTCCTTCTTTTTCACAAACAGCATCGGAGCTCCCCAAGGCAAGAAACTTGGTCTTATGAAACCTTTGTCAAGCAACCTTGCAGCTGAGTAGATAATTCCTGCATCACCATGTTTAAATCATCATTTATATTGTTATATATACAAGATCATCTACTTAAAACACCTTACTTTATCATAATCAACATAATCATGCTAACTAATTAACACTAAAGCACATAATCAACACATAAAAGCTTTATTTAGTGGGTGTGGGACCCATTTGAATCCGCCAAAAGTGAGGGGGGTTAAGTGTAATTATATATATTAACATGTGATGAAATGTTAGATATTTAGGTAATCAACTTAAGTATGATGATTAGGCGTTGATCTTGTATTCATTAGCAAGTAATTTGGATTTAAGGTGTTAATCAATGTTAATTAGTCCTCTTGACTAATTGGTATTAGTTTCGGATAACGAAAACGTCACTAGTTCGCTCATCGGTATGATATCGGCTAATATACGAACTTTATTATTTCATACCGGAAGCTTTGGGTTTTGACCACCATAAGTGTCATGGCGTTTATTTAGAACACTTCCGACCTAGAAATATGCTTAACTAGTTCGCTAGCCGAATATATGTTGAGTTAGGATGGCCGAAAAGCTTTCCGTCTAGTTGTTCGCTCGGTATCGGCACTTATATATTTTGCCATCGAACGTTTCCTGAAGTTGTGTTTCCGTGACCTCAAGATAGTTGAAAGGACTTCGAGTCCCAAATGAAGCTTAACTAGTTCTCTAGACGAATGTATGAGGCTATCGGCCAATAAATCTTCGTCGGTTCGACAATCGGTTGCTTTCCGGTCAAGTTGTGCATTGTTTTTCGTATGACCAGAAACGATCTCTTTTATGTATTTCTACTATTCTCATATTGTTTTAGGGTGTTCAACATTGTTTTGTTATAATTCTGGAATCTGAAAGTACCAAACTATTGTTGCGGACAAACTGAAATTGTCGCCTTTTGGGTCGAAACGGACAATTTTGTAATTTAGGCGTCATACCGGAAAGTTATGTATTTTTGAAATAGGTGTTCCGACATTAGTGTTTTCATATATATATATATATATATATATATATATATATATATATATATATATATATATATATGCACTTAATTATGGCATTAGCATGCCGTTATTTGTTGTTCTGTTTCGTTTTAGCGGTTTCGCTGACATGAATAGTGCAACCCCGAATAGTGCGACGAATACTTTCTACCAACACTTTTAGGGCATTGTTTGGTTTGTTTCGCTTCGTAACGGAAACCAGTATATGTTATGATCTGATTTATTTGTCCTAATACTTGTGATATGACGTGCGACTCAGTTACGAAATCAAATTGTGATAAAATGCATGAGATTATGTCATACAAATAATGATTAGATTGTACGGAATTACCGGTTATTTGCCATTTGTGACAATTAAATCCTTGGAAGATTAGGGCTTAACCCTTTTCATTAAACTTCCTTAATGACGATTAAAGTTACTAATCGCGTTTAGCCTCGTTAATCACTCTGTTAATCGTACTTTAATCGCGATTAGGTTTTTAGAAAATTCGCCATAATTTCCCTAACTATGGCGTTTTCAACGTTTAAAAAACGTACTTAATCCATGTTTAAACCCATAATCACAATCAATTTCCAATCAAGTTTCAAACCCTAACTTTTGCATGTAACAATACAACACCTAATTATCATCATAATCCTTGAACTTTATATATATTTTTAACCACACTTTCTAGTAAAAATGATGACACTTTTTAATTATTTTAACAAGATTATTTAAACGATCATATTTAACACACTAATCTTGTTCTTTCATTTAAACAACTTTGATTAACACACTTTTAAAACCATCTTAGTGTAAATCATGATTTTTAATCTCTATGAAAGTTATAAAATGTTAAAAATCACTTTTATTTATTTTCTTTTTGTAGTAAAGTTCCTGGATTATGAGGATGATGATTTTGTTAAGATTTAAACAACAAGTTGTTTAAATCACTATTTTTAATCAAGTTCCATACAAGATGATTAAGCTAAACAACTTGCTTTAACATAATCATCAAGAATATATAAGCTAACTAGCACTAAACAACATAATCAACACAATATACATCACATTAGTGGACTTTTTATGTTGAGATTAGTGTTTTGATCTTTGATTTAAGTTAAGTTCAAGATGATTAACATGTACTTTGTATATCCACATATTATAACAAGCTTAAAAATGATAAAAGATGATCTTACAATTTTGCACAAGCTTAAGATGAAGATTAGAGAAGATAATAAAGCTCCAAAACAGTCTTTAATGATCCACCAACCTTGCAAGTTCCTTGATCCTTCTTGTAATGGCTTAAAATGCTTAAATTATGATGTTAAGTGGATGAAAATGGTGAGACTTGGGGGGGGGGGGGGGCTTGGGGCTGCCGTGAGGATGAAAGGGAGAAGTGAAATGTTTGGTTTCTTGATGTGTTGCAAAATGATGGAGTATGATGGAATATGAAGTTATAATTTTCAAGTCTTAAAGATATTGGTCAAATGCAATCTTATTTCACCACGCATGATCATCATACTATATTAGATGATGGGAAATGGGTATAGCCGAATGGGGGAAGGTATGGTGATTAGATTATTTTTTAAAACATATAAAACGTGTGTAATAATATTAAGTTTTTAGATATTTTGGTAACTAAACAAAGTATGTTTAATTAGTCTTAATGGTGGTTTAGGGTTGTAAATAAAGTCTAGCTAATTTATTAGTTTAGTGGGTATTGATTTTGGATGGTACAAATACCACTACTTCACTCGTCAGTTCGATATCGGGTGTTATATAAAAGATGCTATACACTATCGGGAGCTATGGTTTTATTTTATCATCGATGTTATGGCATTTATTTAAGGTGTTTACGATGCAAAAATATGGCTAACTAGTTTGCTAGCTTTTTAGTTTAGGCAGTTGGATGGTAGGAATATAATTTATTCGTCTATCGGCTCGAATTTGGGTAATGTGTGAAAGTTGCGGCGTAACACCGGGAGTTTATGTTTCGGGTATCCCATTGATATCCCTAAGCTTATTTATGATGTATAATCTTATATACAAGTCTTACGAGCAGTAAAATGCTGAATTTTAGTGTTGCGGACGATTTATTTTTGCTACAGTTTGACGCCAATCAGAATAGAAGTGGTTCTCGTAGTTCTTGCAATAAAAGTGGTTCTCAAATGAACCATACCCTTTATTTTAATATATATATATATATATATATATATAGGTAGAGGTTCATGTAAGAAAATATAAAAGTGTGAGAAGGATAAGAAAGATTTTGGAGGTGACACGTGTCCCTTTTTATTTTGGTAGTTTAAGGGTCTAAGTGTAATTTAATTAATAAAATCTAATTATGAAATGAATATATGTAACTGATTTTTGACAGTTATTGTAGGGATTTTCGAATTTGAAGGCATACATCTTATAAAGAAACAACACTCTAACTCATAAAAACCCTATAACATGTATATTGAAGACATACATCTTATAAAAAACAAAAATATAACAGAAACAACACCTTAACTCATAAAAACATCACAACATGTATATTGAAGGCACACATCTTATAAAGAACACCATAACATTGAATATAATAGAAATAACACCCTAATAAATCAGGACCTTTGTCCTTACATTAAACATAATAGGAATAAGATCCTAACTCATAAAAACACCACAACATGCATATTGAAGGCATACATCTTACGAAGAACAGAAATATAACAGAAATAACACCCTACAATTAAAAACCATTGTATGAACATAGAAAAAACACAATGGACTAAAACATGCAAGCGATACATAATTTTTTTCTCTACATAAATATATCAATATGGTACTCATATTAAAGATAAAAAACACTCGTTATTATGGTGTAATTTTTAAAAAAAAAGAGTTACGTATAAAAAGTTATTTGACGTTTAAAAAGGAGGGGAACTTGCATGCGCATTAATGTTAGTTTCTTAATTTAAAAATGTTAAATTTATCTTTATACACTATTTACAATATTGCTATTAATATCTCAACCATTAGATTAAATATCTAATGGTTTAGATTCTTTCTTATCCTTTTCACACTTTTATATTTTCTTACAATAACCTCACCATATATGTATATATATAAGAAATAATATTAATTGTTTGAAAATATTTAAAATATGTAAATTTATTGGTTACCTCTATTGTTTCCTTATAAAGTATCTAGAAGTAGATTTATAATTTAACTTTAATTTTAAAACACTTAAAAAAATCTATAATACATTTAGTATATTTTTGAGGAATACATAACATATCATTTACTATTCTGTCTCTATTGTGATATTAATAAAATATTTAATGAACATAATATTGAATAACATATATTTAATGACATAAATTATATAGATATGAATTTTATTTATAACTTAATATTTAATATTTATTAATTCATTAAGTTATATATTTTAATTTTTTAATTCAATTTTCTTTTGATAATACATTTTGGTCAGACAATAGATTGCGCAAGAACATGCGACATAAAAAGGTTATTTTTGTTCAGATCAGAGTAGTATTAGGTAAGACAAAGAATGTCAATTTAAATTATACTCTCCTAAAAATGCTCAATGACACTTTCCACATCGAATGAGACAACCCGCTAGTATAAATCCAAAAAAATAAGTTCACATAGTCATGCAAAAATTGAAATAAAAGACGTATATAAACAAAAGATTTTCAACATAATTAAAGGCATAAATATGGCCCAAAATTAAAACGTTTGAAATTTGAATTCGTATATGGAAAACCCATGTGGCTGATTGGGCTTCTTGATGGGCTGTCCATCATCCCCACCAAAACCCTAGCACCTCCTATTTATATTCCATCTAACAAAAGTCAAATCTCAATCAAACCCACAAAATTTCACAACACTCATCATTCACCAAATCATTTTATTTTTATTGAATTCTACGATGCATCAACGATGAATTCTGTTAATCAATCTGCGTTCTCAATACCAGATTGATTTTTTAGAGATGCAAAATTAATATTCAAAATCAGAGCCTCATGGACATGCAGGTTCCTTTGATCCAGTGGATTTTTGCGTTTTCTCGTAGGTTCAACATATTTTATTTATTAGATCTGCTGCTCGATGATGATTCGTTTTGCTTTAACCACACCGAACAGAGGCCGTTGCGTTAGAACTTAATCGGATTTAGTGTAAAAGTTCTGATTCCAATTCAAAATTGGAATTAGTTTTACCTTTTATTTTAATCCGTTCAAAGTTCAATTCATCGAGTTTCTTATGTGGACAACCCTGGCCTTTATCTGAGAGCAAATCTAAACCATTTTCTTTTTTAAGATTGATAATCCGGTTTTGAATTTTGGTAAAATATTTAGAACTAGTTTTCTGATCTTTGTTTTGTTAAAATAATTCATCTCATTTTAATTTTCATAGTTCATATCACAACCATTTTTTATATGTATTTTAGTTAAGCTTATTCATCGGTTTTAAATAGTTTTTTAAATTTAATTTTTTTATTTTTATATGTCTCGTTAAGGATTTTGAATTTCGATGGAGCAAATATGAACCAGTTGTTTTTTATACTTTTTTTTTCATTTTATTCATTTTTATTTAAAATTAAAGTGAGCAAATTAAATCCATTTTCCTTATGTTTCGTTTGATTGTTATTCTTGTGTTGGATCCAAAACCAGAGTTTATGCTGATTTGCTCCTTTCTTGGATGACTGAAACTAGATATTGTTGTTTTATTTATATTGTAATCCTGTTAGATATTATTGTTGGACAAGATGAATTGGAAATTATTAAAAGTTTTAACTAGGGTATTCATCGATGATGAAACTTTGAATTATTTGAATAAATTTTTTAAAATTTTGTTTTTACATGAATTAGTATTCAATTCAAGTAGTATTTGAAACTCGACTTCGAAATGAATTTAAACCGAATTTAAATAAATTCTAGTTATTTCCAACTCACCATAAAAAAATAAATTATTACTTTCCTTTTTTAAAATTAAATAATTATGTTGAACATATAATATGACAATCTGCAAAAGTAATTAACCATTAATATATTAAAATATTAAAATTTTGAAGATAGGTTGGTTATCATTAATGAGTTAAGTTAAATAAAAAATTGAAATAAATAATATGGACTACTTGTAAAAAGGTTTGGTAATTTTACGAATAATAAACTTTCATTTATGGAGTAATTTTATACTTTGGCTAACTTTAGAATTTATATGTTTGTGTATATACATATATTAAAAATTACAAAATGAATTTGAATTTTGAATTTAATTAAAAATTATAAAGTTGTATTTGATTCTAATTATGTTATTGTACTTGAATATGAATCAATTCGAATTCGAACATTTTTAATGGAATTTGAATTGAGTTGAATTTTTAAAATTTTAAAATCTGAATCCAATTCAGAACACCTACTTTTAACTTTTTAAAGAGTAGATACAAACGATTTAAAAATTGACAATGTGACTACAAGCAAAAATAACAGAAGTAATTGTTAAAATTTATTGGTTTGTGTTCATTGAGCATCCCATAAACAACCCGTATTAAGGACCGCCATTACCTACGACAACCCGTATTAAGGATCCAAATTAGGGCCTCTAGCAGCCAACTCAGAACCAATGTTAACTACTTGCTTCCATGGCCTTGTACCATGACATTTTTCGTGTGATAAACGACCAGGATCAAGATCCGCTATGAATTGACCTCATAACTTTTCTCCAAAGAGCGTGTTTGGTTTTGAACCTACAACATATTGATATTGTATTCTTGTACATATATCATAAAATAAATTGATTTGGATGAAAATGATTTACTTTTAAGGCTCCATTTAGTTTAACTTAAATTAGGTTGATTTAACCCACCTATAAATCTATTCAATGATTTCAATAAAGTAAGCACCACCAACCACCACCATTGTGTCGCAACATATCTCCCTTTGTACATAATCCAATTCTAACCTTTTATTTTTTGTTTCTCTTAATTTTATTCATGTAGTGTTTTGGATTTATAATCTTAAAGATTATCAAGATTCTTTTATAAGATTTGAAATATTATCTTATATAATCTTTTAAAATTGAAATATATTCTTATAAACTTCTTAAAAGTTACATTATTACTTCTTTTTCATATGTGTATTAGGCTGAAGGGTGTGAGGAGCATAGGTTGTGTCATCAATCGCCACTGGATTGCTATGCCATCCGCTTGCCTCATCCATCATGGTTGCATGGATTAAATCATGACAATCATGGGTCTTCTTTCCTCTTTCATGACAAAAATAAATTCAAATAAGAGAATAATGGTCTAGGTCATGACCACACCCTTAGGGTGATGGTTTTAGATGATGAATTAGAAGTGCGTGACATAGCGCTGATGTGGAGGGTCATGATGACCATAAGGATAATGACAACAACCTATAACCTTATTAGTTACAAGTGTCAATCGAATAAATTATTTTGTTCATCGTCAAAAGGCTTTTTACAAACTAATACGCAGTGAGTTTTTATACAGCAAGAGGTGTCCTACATGTGTTTGATCATTAAGGGTTTGCTATTCTTTTGAAAATATTATTATTTTATCTACATTCAACAAGTTGTCTCTGTCACTATTTATTTGATACGAACCGAATCACTAATCAAATGATCCAAGAAAATAAATAGAGAGAAAACCAGATAGAAAAATAGATAGAAACCAGATTTTTAGTAATTCATTTCTTCATTGATAAACCACCCAATGAACAAAACATGCCTATATAGGCTTACACGACAAACATATTTAGATGTCATAGAATTTGTTCCTTTTAGTCGAAACCAAATTTAGTCGAAAAGCTAGGAGGGTGAGTTGTGAGTCGTTGCCACTTCATAAGATAGTGACCTAATTGATAAAAACCATTTTGACAATTAGATGTCATAGAATTTGTTTCTTTTGTTGTTGATGAGAAAGAGCTTCTATGTTGTAACCTTGTGATTAATTATTTTTTGATAAAAAAATATTAAAATAAATAATCACGTTGAAATAAATTGTCCCATTAAATTATTACATTGCCCGTAATGTTGGGTTCGACAAATTGTCATATCACTTTTACTCTAATCTGATACAAATTTCCTATACTCTGTTTGAGTATCGGTAACATGTTATGAAGCAAATCTAATATTGTTACATAATTTATCAAAATGCATTAATTTTGGTAAGATTGACTATCATATCTTTGTTTCAATATATGAACATGTATGTACATAAAAGTCGAACAATGAAATCATAAAATGAATTGTTAAAGACTGACTATAATATCTTTGTTTCAATATACATGTTCAACATGCATGTACATAAAAGTCAGAACAATGATATCATCCAAAATGATACAGCAAGTTAAATTAAATAAGCATTAATAATTGATAAGTTTTGGATTGATGTTCATGTATATATATATAAACATTAATAATTCTTAAATATGTAATTAAAATTAAATAAATAAACATGAAGATTTAAAAGGGGAATTTGACTATTTTAAAGTTGTTTTGTAGAGGGGTGTATTACAAGTAATAATAAATAATAATGGATACATGTTTAGCCCACCCCTCTCTAGATGATTATTTGTAATACTTTTTAACTTAGCGTCACTACCAAAAACTATTGTCCTAAGCAAATGGCAACCAATGGTAATACTTATCACCCTACATAAAATATATGCCATGTAGCACAAGAGTCTTAAAGGTTCATGGTGTAAACACCCATTTCACGACAAGAAAAATGGTTAACATTTTAATGTCTTTCTCTCTAATTCACTTTGTCAAATATTGTTCACATATCATAAATACATTGCCCTTGTGTTATAGTTTGTTTACAACAATAAATTCCTTCTCACTATGGTAAAGCCAACATTGTTCTATGAGTGAAGACCACTTTAGTGATGCAGAAGCCTTTCAAGCGTATATCCCCACCAAACGAGATCAGAACCAACTACAAACAAACCTAAACAATTGTCCGGAACTCCACAACTGACATGTGTTGGCTCTCAATCCTTCAATGGGGATGGCAGTTAGGAAATCTTGAACATGAGGATCCTAGAGACAATCAAACACGACTTTCTGACGAGAGGATAGACCAAACTTCTATCCCAAACTCTGGGCAATTTTACTAAATAGGGCACTCACCAAAGCATCATGTGCTTTGGGGTGGGGGGTTGTTCTTATTAGAGAAACCCAAACCCCCCAAAACGAGGCCATGAAAGCGTATGTAGATACATCCTTAGCCGAAATAAACCTAAACCCCTAAAACGAGTCGGAAGAGATGCCAACTTCAATTGCAGATCCCCAAAAAACGAACCCCTACATACTACAATATCCTCTATTGCTCTCCGAAGGCCTTTGTCAAAAACCGACATAACCTACCCAACAAACATAGGTTGGCACGTCCTGAGGCCGAACAACAACTTAGCAAAACCTATGCAAGAGTGCAACAAGAGGAGCTTGCATTGACGGTCTCACAGATGTGGAAGATAGCTCATCAAATCCACTGCATGAGATGCCCTTTTCACGGCCTAACTACCGATGAACCCCGCATCCTGACTAACAACGTCCCCGATTAGTTTCATAGCCAACGCCAACCTTCCAATTTTTTCAGGAAACAAACTCTCCTACTCCTTAACTCCATTGCACGATGGCCAAAAGACTTCCGTTTTCCGGACGTTAAGTTCAAGCCTCAAACTATACCTCTCAAACCTGATCATTTCTAAAGCTTCGACTACCTATTTAGCATCTCCAATAATCGTACGATCATCCAAGTACCAAACATGGAAGAGTAACTTGCAACTATCCGATATTTGGTGAATGAGAGGATGCAAAGCTAAGTCAAAGAGAAGAGGAACCAAGGGGACCCCATGTTGAACCCTGGTGGTGGAACAAATTTGATCGTCTCCGACATATAATCTAGTCGGTTGTCCGTATAAAAAATCCACCAATAGGGAAATGGAGGGACATCGGGTCCGACCTCTAACAGGAGGACCGTCCTATCCACAGGTTGAAAGCATTAGAGAAATCAACAGTAATCATAGCGAACGACCCATCAGAACGAAACACATTTAAGAACATGTTTGCGCTATTGAGCACAATCTCAGCCCCTCTAGGAATCCTAAACCCATATTAAAAATGACCGAGATATTTAACCATCTCCTTCCCGACACCCCTCATTGCCGTCTTAGAGTAACCTCTTCCAAATATCAGCCACGGCAATAGGCCTAATCCCGTTGTCAGGTTTGAGTAATGGTGTGAAGGCATAGAAACAACAAACTCCGCCAAGACCCTCGGGCACCTCCCACCTAAGCACAAGTTAACCACTTCAGAAATAGCCCTGAGCAACCCGCCAACGATTGTCGGCCCCTATCCATAAAGAGCATCTAAAATGTGTTGGGCCCTCAACCCCCCCCCCCCCCCCCGCAAGTGGTCCCTTTGGGGAAAGATTTGATACACCCGAGCATAGTATCAACATCCACAACAAGGGGAGGCTATGAGAGTAAGGACCCAGGTATAACCGGATTAGGATAGGATGCTTAGCAACCAGCGCTTTCATAGTGTCCTCACCAAGAGGTGCAACCCCCGATGACTATAAAACTTTAACCGCCGTAGTGAAATGGCCATCTGCAACTTTCCGTAAACATTGCTCAACGTTGGTGCCCACCCTAGAATTATCTGACCCATAGAAAGGCTCATCAGGGTGCGAGACACCTCTAAGGGTTGCGAAAAAAATGGTAGAAGAGTTCAGTGAAACCATCCCTATTGCCCCATGTTGCCAGGGGCCGCTGAATTCTAAAACATTGCGAGGGCTTCCTATTCCCCGACCTGCGCTCCTGACGGTTTAAAGGCCAGAAAACCCGCAACGTACAATGTGACAACAACAAAGTCTTACCCACGCCTCAACAAACTTTGACATGCCACCACTTTGCACAAAGAGGCCGTAAAGGCTTGGGCAAAGGGCAGACGATAACTATGAGGGATGCTTTTAACAGTTTTGATAGGAAGAGAGAAGACACGATCAAGAAGAACCACGTCCACCCCCAAACCTCCCAAAGAAACCATCTCCTTTCCCACATGTGGCGTAGGAATCCCCATAATAAATTCCTTCGTATTCCTCGCAACTAACTTGATCCGTGCCACCCCATCTACAACTATTGATTTGAGGCCTTAAGAGCCTCACCAACTGAAATAAACAAACCCCAATCCGCGGATACTACATCCCACGTGCCCACTTGTTGTTATCTAAGGATAAGTGGAGTCGCTTGATATGTGGAACTAACCTTGGGAATCCCTTGGCCCCTTCCTGTATATCAGGGCATCAATGGAACCCTTTAAAAGGACACAACCAGACACCCCTCGAGGAGCCAACATCCCTATCCTCTGATGGAGCCCCGCAGATAGTTGAAGCCCTAGACAAGACCTTCACCCCTGACCCGGGCATTGACAATTCGAACTATAAATGGAGTTTAAGGAAAACTCGAGCTAAGCTGGAAAATAATTGACAAAACTTAATGGGTTAACAACGTCAATGACTAGTTGCCCCACCCTTATAATGCAAACTACACCTAATCTATTGTGAGCTTCCGAATCAGAAACAAAACTCCGACCATTGTCACATCACAACCCACTAGCAAACCATCTCAGCTGAGACGAGTTGTAGATTTGTGTTGGTTTCGTTCAGATAAACACGCAACAGATAACGTCACACCAGATTCACTCGCAACTTTAAATTGCTTGAAGTTTCGTTCGGATAAATTAACTTTTTGTTCAAATTCTATGAAGTTATAAAAATGATTTTAAACTTCTTGTTTTTCACATCTAAATTTGTTGGAATTAACTTTTCGTTCAGGCATGTGAGGTCTAAAAATAATTTTAAACTTTTTTTTTATGCACATCTAACTTTTTGAAGGAACATGGATCTCAAAGTCTCAGATCCAAAAAGTGGAAGCTTGAAACCGAAAGTTTTCAATCCAATAGCCAATGCGATGGTTGTTGTAAGGGTGCGGTTCAGATCGAAGGTGGAGAGTGGTGGTGGGAGGCGAAGAGTACTGGTGGACTAGATCTGCGGTGGTAGACGGCGTAAAGTGGTGGTGCTTCATAGTGGTGGGAGGCGGAGGGTGATGATGAGAGATAGGAGGATTCGTGATTCAGATCTATGGTGATGGGAGGCGGAGAGTGGTGGTGACTAAAAAATTTTACATATGTTTTTTACAGCAAGGATTAAAAAAAGTTGTAAATATGCTTTACCATGAATAATGGCGAATCAAAAGTTTTACACATGTTTTTTTATAGCACAAATTAAAAAAAGTTATTGCAAAAAGTGTCAAAATACAAATATGGTTACTGCGCCGTCCCTGAAAATGCGAACGCCCTATGTGACTTAGATAAAAAATTGATCACTAAATTTCAATTTATATGTAAAAAAACAAAGTAATAGGATGGTAATTGTGACAAAAATAAAAAACAAAACTATTGTATCCAAATGATCTATTTTTTAATAGTTACACGAATCGAGAAACATTCAAGTAGATTCAAACCTAAGACCAAACGTAATGGTACGTGGTTGGGCGAACGTGACGTAATGACATTTCGCATGACTCACCACTACATAAGATCTAATTAACTACTCCTAATTCAGAAATCTAATCAAGTATTCAAGTACAGCGAGAACGAAGAACACGGGCCAAACATGAATTGTGAATTGTGCATATGATAATTTTCAATTTATTAACATTGTATGTAAATAATCATGTAAAGCGTATGAAATGCTAACTAACTTCCATCCTTATTGTTAAATAAAACGGAAAGTACCTCATCAATTTACATGATCTACTTACATGGTAAAAAAAATAAATAAAAGATGTTTTACAAACAACTATAAAATATTTTTTAACAACACAAAGTTGAAAATAAGTTTGATTTTGCATGTAATAAACCCAAGTTTATATTTATCATTAGAATAACTAATATGTGAAGGTATGACTAGTGTAATATGAAAAGATGAAACACAAGTGTTATTCATTTAACTTATTTTACTCTAATAAAATATATACGAAAAACAAAAATATATGATGACAATACCAGGTTAAAATATTTGCAAAAAAACAAGTTAGGGTTATATGATGACAATAGCAGGTTAAAATATTTGTAAAAAAAAAGGTAGGGTTCAATATGATGACAATAGCAGGTTAAAATATTTGCAAAAAAACAAGGGGTTTGATTTTTGGGGCTCAATAATTGTAAGAAAAGTTAAACAATCTATCTTTGTATAAAATCTATGTAGGCCCCATTAAATTCAAGAATGTGACCCAATTTAAAAAAAAAAGACCAATTTAAAAAAAAAAGACATTGGCCAATTCACAACATTAGCCAAAAATTCTACCCACCGGAAATCACTACTTGCTTGAACAAAATGAAATAAAAAATATTGCAGATGCCAGAATCAAACCCGAATCTCTTGTATTAGAATGCTAAGCTCAAATTTGGGTCTACATGCATTTTATATATACATATAAACGAGGAAGATTTTATATTAGGCCTCTTCGGCGGCACACCCTACACATCAGGCCAAATGGTTTACAAAAATGACACATTTTAGACAATGTGTTCTACAGAATTTACATGTTGCTAAGAAATGTGATGCATAAACACTTGATTTATGTATTATATAGAGAAATCAATATTCATATGTTCATATAGTTTTATGTTACAAATGTTATTGCACCATGTACAAACTCTAAACCTTAAAAAGAACTTCCAAATGTTGGATACATTATTGTGCAGGCTGGTGTTATACAATACCATAAAACTTTGATTTTTTTTATTTTTTATTTTTGCAACAATGATGTATGTTAACTTGTTAATTACTAATGTTTTGTGATATACATAATTGAAATCACCTTTCATCCTCTTACAAACCAAATCAATTTGTATGAACACATATGAATTTACTTTCAAAAACCAATACAACCAACCGAATCAAAGTCCAAGGTGACCCAATTTAATTCGGCAGAGGAAATTCTATAACCTGATTTGATAAAATAACTCTTGATAGACCTAGCAAAATAAATTTCGATTACCTTGTGCATTCTAATATAAACCATTTGTAGCCCCTATCGAAGAAGAATCCTGGTTCAGCGATTCGGTGGCCGCCAAACCAAACTCGACTAAATTATAAATAAATAAAATCGATTTGAGAGCTAATAGCACCCTTGCTACGTTTACTTGATCAAAATTCCATTTTAAACCAAGATTTAAACAAAATTTTAATATCATAATAGGATAATGATGCATATATCTCATGATCACATAGGTCTTAATATTAGAAATAACATTTTTTCTTGAACAATTCCTAGATTTTTCTAGGATAAATACACCACAAAACATGCAGGATTGTAACACCCAACCTTTTAGTTGCGAAGTACATCACTTAACCACCCGGAGGTCCCTTTCAGGGCATTAGATGAGATTATTTAACAAGCTAAATCTACAACAAGCGCACACATTGAGACATACTAACTCAACTTAATTCTTTCAATTGGAAAACACACATTATGCAGTCCCTCCAATATCTTCATCTTTGATTAAAACTATAGAGTGTTGTTATGGGCATCCATATCCTTAACAATATTGCAAATGTAATCCATCACAGAAGTTGGATAAGGTACACTTGCATTTGGCCTCTCAAACTCCAAGGTCCAAGTAGCGACCTGCCGATCACCCTTTTGTTCAACATGGAATATGTGTTTGAAGCTCTTGTATAGCTCATCCACAAGCTCTCCTCCAATGACCTTGAACACAATCGTGTGGTTTTCCTCATTCACGGATTCAATGATCTGTTTAGATACCTTCTTCTTTCCCTCTTTTTGCATGTATAGAAATGCTCATTAATCAATATTTCACATAAGATTTAGAAAGAAACATGTAAGATATGTGATACGTACCATGAATGAAGTGCCATGATATCACCGATCCGACCGCCCCTCTCTCACCCTCATGCAACTCACAGCCATGAAGCTTTGCAGGGACTATTACAGTCATCTCGTGTGGTTTGTGTCTAAGGAGATCATGAAAGATATCACCGGTCTTACTGATCTCCACGTAACCGATTAACTTTCCTGATAGAGCCATGTTCAATATTCTCACAAAGGTTAGCAAACAATTTTTTACAAGAGATATATAATTCGTTAGTTTGTGGACAATACAGGCAGACATCGATAGGTTTATATAGAAAGTTTTGGCTACCAAATGAACATTAAATAAATGTATAATATAATTATTTACCTTACTTGCTGTATTGAGTATAATATTTTATAACAACTACTAAAATGTGACACACGCTACAGTTCGTATTGTTTTTTAAGTTTTAAATTTGTAAGGTAGGATGCAACTTAACATATATACTGATAAATCGTATACAAATCTCATTGTCGGCTAAATGTTTTTTGGGCCTAAAACGCATTCTAAAATCGGTGCCTTTTAATTAAAATATATTTGTTTGTTGCTTAGGATCCGTGAGAATATAATTCAATCACTTTTCTTTTGTTTTGTTTTTTTATATATATACGATTTTTTAAAGACATAATCACACATATTATAGCTAGGGAGCGTTTTAGTGAAAAGAAAACACTTCAAAATTATAGTGACTTTAGCACTCCCTATCAAAACCTAAACCGAAAGAAGTTAAACCTCAAAAATTGAGGGCCCCTTAAATATGTGGGACTCAAACTTCAACTTACAGCCGAGTCGCCCCAGTATCGATGCGTCTTGATCATCCAACAAAATTTTGACTTTAAAAATATAGTATAAATGTAAATAAGTTTACTTATAGTATCTTGTGTAGAGTTGGGTAGGTATGTTGGGTTGAGCTTACACTTATTTATTAGGTTGAGCTAAATAAGATTTTGTTAAATTGTAAATGGGTTGGCTAAATGACAACACTTAAGTAACCACTAATAGTTATTCGGTTTGAATTGAATTCATACTTATAGAACTAAATACCGAACCGAGAATCAAAACCAATTTGATTTCTGTTTAAAACTGAATATATATGTTGGATCTTTTGATATCGTTGGTACTATGTTTTAATAGGTTTTGGATAGTTTTGTAATGGTTAAATGTATTTTAGAAAGTTCAGGGGCTGAAAGTGTCACTACAGGAAACTGTCCTGTAGCGGCGTATTTATGCTCCCAGCGTACTTAATAAATACGCTGGGTAGTCAGTTTGTATATAAACGATGATCAATGAAACCCTAGTCCAAGGTTCTTGGACAAATTTTGGTGATTTCTCTTGTGTTGTGATTGTTGTTCTTGTGCTTAATCCGAAATATCCAAGTGCATTCAGTGATTATATCCTTTGGGATTCCATATACAACACTTGTTGTTTGATCCATACAAGAATCTTCATTTTTTGGTTTTTCTTAACTTTTACACATTCAAACAACTAATCTATAGTTGTTTGGGTGATAACAATCAAACCACTGTGATCCAAATAAGTTTTTGGGACTCACAATTTGGTATCAGAGCCTTTGTGCTCTTGATTGTTTGAGTTTTTGTTAAGATTCTTCAAGTTTGAAGGTTTTTCAAAAGTTTTCAAAGTTTCAAGGTTTTTCAAATTTTTGGACTTAAAGTGGCTTGATCGGGTGTGTTTAATCATTAGGTTGTTGTATCAGTGTCTTAGTAAACATTTGGGTCATTTTGGTACAAAGAAACATGGATTTTGAGTCGTTTTTGGGTGATTAGAGGGTTTTTGTTCGTGCTTAAACCCTGCTGGGCGTATTTAACTTTAAAGTCAGAGTAGATAAACTTGAATATAGCGTTTTTAACTTGAAGATCACATAATTTACAAATACGCTGGCATTACACCAGTGGATTTGTTGATTTCCAGCGAAATAGTGTCAGCGTAATTAATCGAAGGCGACTTCGAAGTCAGTGATAAAAATCCTCATTGACACGGTGATCGGCGCATTTAGCCAAACTCACGTTTGTTTTGCGTGTTCCAGCGGATTTAGCTATTGTCGCCAGGTCAAGTAGCCAACCATCTTCCAGCGGATTTGTTACTTGCAGTGTATTTACTATCTGGTCACTTTGATTCCAGCGTATTTAATCCTAGATCAAGTTTTTCAAACTCAAAATCAACCAAAATGTCACTCAATCAGCTTAATCCAATAGCCAAGCCGAACTGGAGACATGAACAACTACGAGACCTCCCAAGTTGAAAGGATCTGAAGACTTCAATAGTTGGAAGAATCGAATCAAAGCGTTCTTTGAGTATACCGATTATACTCAATGGATGTCTGTCACCATAGGACCGCATGTTCCCATGATAATTCGCGACGATGTTTGGACAATCAACGAAGATCCTCCAACATTCACTGAAGAGGACAAAACTCTCATTCAACGCGATCGTAGGGCTTATGCTGCTCTAACAATGGCTCTGTCCAAGGGCGAAAACAATCTGTTCGAAGAATACACTTCAGCTCACGAACTGTGGTTGGCCCTTATTGATCACTATGAAGGGAACGAAGAGTTAATGGATAACACGAGGGATATGGTTCAGAAAGAATATGATATGTTCGGGAGTGTTCGTGGTGAAAGCTTGTCAGATCATATTAGTCAATTTTTGGGCGTGCAAACAAAAATGAAGAAAGTTGGCAATCCTGTTGCAAACTGTGCCTCCATCAAGAAACTTTTGGACTCTCTCCCAAAAGAATAGAGCATGCAATGTATGATGATCAAAAGAACCTTCTTGACCAGCACTACTCCTATCACTCTTTCAGAACTGATCAATACTCTGAAGGCCTTTGAAATGGATGTACTCAAGAGAGAAATGAACCAAGCAGGATACTCTCAGAAATTTACTAAATCTGCAGCTGCTGCTGCTTCTGTTCCAAAAAATATGGCATTCCTTGCCCCCATAGCCTTGTGGTTCAAATTCTCAAAGTGCTACGACATCTTACCATAATGCTTTCGCAAGCTCTGCAAAGGCCCCATCATCTAACGAGAAGACTACTGTGGCCGGTGATGCTCAAGCACTCAAGATATCCACTGAACATGTTGCATTGTTTAACACCTTCCTAAGTAGCTATGAAGCTCTCATGTCAGGTGAGCTAAAAAGGGATTTCTCACTGCTGAAGACATGTATCAGGTAGATCCGGATGATATGGAGGAAATGGACTTGAAGTGGCAAATGGCGATGATTACCATGTGACTAAAGAAGTTTCAAGACAAAACAAGAAAGAGACTGGCACTAGGAAAAGCCGGTTGCGACAAGTCAAAGCTAAGATGTAACAACTACAAGAATCTGGGTCACTTCAAGAGAGAGTGCCCACTGTTGGAAAACGAAAAATGCTGAAGTTGTTCCCACAAGAAGGCCAATAGCTATTGAGGGGAGTGAAAACGTTGCTGATAACAACCCAAAAACATTGGTGGTGGAAGATTATGACTGGGCAGAAGAAATAGCTGAGGCAAAAGGAGAAGTCAACAAAGCACTCATGGCTAAAATCTCTACCGCACCTGCCTCGTCTTCATCAAACTGCATTGAGAAGCAAGCTGCAAGAATTCCCAAGGGCGACAAAGGTTTGAAAAGCATAATCGCTCCTACTGAACCAACTTTATAAAAGGGAAAGAAGGAGGCTGAGATGACTGAATCGAAAAAGACAGTCAAATGAGCAACAAACGACAACAAGAGTGAGAAAGCTGGAACTTCTGCAGCCACCATGAAAGAAGAGTCTGCAAAAGACAAAGAGGAAAAAGATTTGGTAAACAACATAACGTACGAATTTAAAGCAAAACTATGCTCCCAACCATGTTTGAACGTCGTGGCACATTAAAAATCACTCAACCGTGACCTGATTAGAGAAAAAGAAAAGATTTTGAATTTTAACCAAGAATTGAAAGAAAACGAAGCTGCATATCAGAGAAAGTTGAACTCAACTTTGGCTGAGATGCAGACATTAAAAGAATTCGTTTTTAGAAAAGATTTTATCATAAATGATTTAACTGAAATATTAGAAAAATCTCAAAAAGAAAATAACAAACTGCAAATCACAATTGATAAATGGAAAGTTAGTCAAAAGGCACTGGTTGATATTGAAAATTGCCAACAACCAACATTCGTGAAGGATGGAATTGGATACATGGATAAGCTCGGAAACGAAAGAAAAATCTTTCCTCCTCCGCACAGGAAAAACTATGTACCTATGCCATCTCCTCATCCTAAAAATGACTTAATTGATAAACATGATCTGTTGGCTCAAAATGTCTTTTACAAAAATGAAAATAATACTAACATTTCTGAAAGTAATGCAGATATGTGTAAGCGTAAAGATGTGTGCGATGAGGATCATGACTGTGGAGGATAGAAAAAAGGAATTGGTTACTCAGGCGACAGTTATTCTACAGTTAACTGGTTTGCCTGGAACTGTAACAAGAAAAACAATACTTCTATTCGGGATAATTGTAATTGTTTGACTAGGATGGATGACTGTAATGGCTGTATGCCTAAATTTAATATTTAGGATGACTGTAATGGCCATGTGCCTACATTTAAGACTCACAACCAAGTGCATGCGGTGGTTGAAAGTCATGACCTAAATTCTGCTTTTAATGATGAAAATGTTGTGCTTGAATCTCGTGTATTTGTCTCAGAATTGAAGAAAAACAGATTCGGAAAGTTCCTTACAGAGGAACTTCCCAAGTTTGTTCCATCATGTACAGGTACATCAAAGTCTGATAAAGATTCAACTCAAGTCAGCAATAGTGATGACTCGAGTACAACAACTTCAGAAAGTGATGAAGAAACATCAAGTGAAAATCAAGAATCAATCTCGTCATCAGATAGTGAGATCAGTGAAGAAGGCATTGAAGATGAAAATCGTCTTGACAAGAAAGTGAAGAAAGTTAAAAGTTCAAGCTATGATGCATCATCAGATAACGCTTCAAGCAGCTCTAGACTCTCATCACATACATCATCTTCTCACTCGGTGTCCACCAAAAAGAAAAGATCAAATTGCAAGCAATACTTTCGCTATGGTCATCTTGGACATATTGCAAAACATTGCAAAAGCAAGAAATTTTCTAAACCTAAACAAGATCTTATCAAAAGTTTCACTGATCAATTTGATAATCTTAAGAAATCAGTAAAAAGCATAGTGAATTCAACTTGTTTTTGGAAAAGGAAAGAAAATATTCTTGTTCAAAATCATGATAGATTAAACTTGAATCAAGTCTGGGTTCCAAAAACTAACTAACGTGTACATATTTGTGTTTGTTGTTGTATAATAGAATAAATTGCAAAAATGGCTTCTAATGCTCATGGAATATATTTGGCACGTAGACAATGGATGCTCGAGGCATATGACCGGATTGAAGAACTCCTGAAGAACTTTCGAGTCAGCGATGGGGATTTCGTATCCTTTGCAGGAGGGAAAATTGTTGGAATGGGTGACGTCGTATCTGAAGCACTTACATTAGAGAACGTAAATTATGTTCCATAATCATGTTACAATCTCATGAGCGTATCACAAGTTTGTGACAAAGGAATTTCAGTGCTGTTCAACGACGTGGAATGCTTATTCCTCAGCCTGAATACTCCGTTCCTGCCGAAATTATTATGCTCACAACTCCTCACAAAACAATACCTGCGTTCTCAATATGAAAAATGCAAAATCCAATGAGCGTCAGAGTCGGAATCACTGCTTTGGCATAGGCGTTTGGGGCATGTGAACTTCAAAAATATGAATAATCTTTCCAAATTAAACTTAGTAAGAGGATTGCCTATAAAAGAATTTCCATTTTCAGAAAAATGTATCATATGCGCCCAAGGCAAGCAACACAAAAAGCCGCACAAATCCAAAGCAGTGAATACGATATCCGCTCCATTGCAATTACTACACATGGATCTTTTCGGTCCTATTAGTGTTAAAGTTTAGCTAAAAGATCCTATTGCTTGGGGATTACAGATGATTTCTCCCGTTTTTCATGGGTATATTTTCTTGAAGCCAAAAGCGAGACCGCCTCCACGCTCAAGAGCTTCATTCCCATGATTGAAAACGTGATCAAGCTGAAGGTCAAATCAATAAGAAGTGACAACGGATTGGAATTCAAAAATCAAACATTTATCTCCTTCTGCGAAGAAAAGGGAATACGCCAATCTGCTCGAACTATACTCGTAGACTCCAAGCTTCCTATCATCTTTTAGGCAGAAGCAGTCAACACAGCATGCTATGTGTTGAATTGAGTTCTTATTGTTAAACCTCATGGAAAAACAGCCTATGAACTTCTTTTCAAAAGGAAGCATCTGATAGATTTCTTTAGACCGTTCGGATGTTCTTGTACACTCCTCAACACTGAAGGCAATCTTATCAAGTTTGAAGCAGTTGGTGATGTGTGCTACTTCATGGGTTACTCATCTTCTCAAAAGGCGTATCGTGTCTACAACAAACAAACCAAGATGGTGATTGAATCATACTACGTCGACTTTCAAGAAGGAAACTCCACTAACACTGGAAGTTCTCCAAACTGGTTTTATGATGTAGACGTTGTTTTCAACACTTTCGACATTGATGAACCACTCATTGAAACCGAGCCTACAGAAACAACCCCAATAGAACCATTGTTTGATCCTTCAGACACTGGCTTCACTCCTTTTACAACTCGTTTCACCCTAGTCTCTGCCGACCAATCCTTCCTGTTGAAGAAGTTAATGGGACACTTAGGCTAAGAATGCATCTGCATGTGATGCTTCTTCTTCACAGCCGATTGTGGATGAACCACCTAAAGAAGACAAACCTCCAATTATCTACATCGACGAACACTTCACCAATCTACCTCATCAAGTTGATACCCACACCAACGCAGGATACAAGACAAATCGAAATCATCCAATTGAGAATATTATTGGTCGCGTGGAAGATGGATTTCGAACTCTTGGACAAACATATACCATCAACACTGGATTGTATGCTGCTTTTCTTTCGCAGTCCGTACCCAGTGACATTGAAGAAGCTATTCAAGACTCCAGCTGGGTGTAGGCTATGCAGGAAGAGTTATCTCAGTTTCGTAAGCTTAAAGTCTGGGAACACGTTGATCTACCAGATGGAAAGTATCCCATCGGCACCAAGTGGGTATTTCGTAACAAAATGGATGATCGTGGTGTAGTCATCAAGTACAAGGCAAGATTGGTAGTTCAGGGCTTTCAACAGGAGGAAGGGATTGATTATGAGGATGTCTTTGCTTCGGTAGCACGTTTGGAAGCTATTATAATATTCTTAGCATATGCTTCGTACCAAAACTTCAAGGTGTTTCAGATGGATGTAAAAAGTGCGTTTTTGTACGGGAAAGTGAAGGAAGAAGTCTATGTATGCCAGCCTCTGGGATTTGAAGATCCACATTTTCCTACATGATACTATAAGCTTGACAAAACTCTCTATGGTCTTCATCAAGCTCCTCGAGCCTGGTATGAGACCTTGTCGACATATCTTTTGGAATGTGGTTATACAAGAGGTAAAATCGATATGACTCTCTCACGAAAAGAATCAGAGATAATGTGATGCTGGTGCAGATCTATGTAGACGATATTATTTTCGGGTCAACCAACGAGGCCCTATGCAAGGAGTTCGAGAAGGTTATGAAGGCAAAGTTCGAAATGAGCATGATGGGAGAACTCACATTTTTCTTGGGATTTAAGGTGAAGCAGAGAGAAGACGGTATCCTCATTCATCAAGCAAAATACATCAGGGATATTCTAGCAAAGTATAGCATGAATGACTGCAAAACCACCAGTACACCATTTGCAGCTCAGACTGAACTCACATATGATCTTCAAGGAAAACCAGTGAACAAGTCCTTCTATCGCTTGATGATAGGCTCGTTGATGTATATGACCGCAATTAGGCCTAACATTATGTGGGCTGTTTGCCTTTGTGCACGATTTCAGACGAATCCAAAAGAATCTCATGAAGCTGCTGTCAAACGAATATTTCGCTATTTGAAGGAACACCCAAGCTCAAACTGTGGTATCCTAAAGATAGTAAATTTGATTTAATTGCTTATTCTGACAGTGATCATTCAGGTTGCAAGGTTGACAGAAAGTCCGTCTCTGGAGGTGGTCAATTCTTAGGAAATCGTCTTATATCGTGGCAAAGCAAGAAGCAGACAACAGTTTCCACATCTACTGCTCAAGCCGAATATACGGCAGCTTATAGTTGATGCTCACAAGTTATTTAGATAAAAATCAGTTACTAGATTACGGAATCAACATCATGAAGACTCCAATATTCATCAACAACGAGGCGTGTCTAGGAATTGTGAAGAATCCTATCCACCACTCCAGAACAAAGCACATCGAAATTCGCATTCATGCGATCATAGATGCGTACGGGAAATGATACATTCAAGTGGTGCCTGTGGATACTATGCAACTGAAAGCTGATATTTTCATGAAAGCCTTCGACAAAACCCGTTTTAAACAGTTGGTAACCTGGTTGGAATTGTTAGTTTCCTTGAGTGGAAATGATTTTAGTCTTCATTCGATAAAAAAAGCCTTTTCATAATAAATATCTTAAATATCTCAAAAATGTGCCCAACAAAAAGATTTTCTGCAACTTTAAAAATTTCATTTTCAAGCACTGGACTCTCGAAATCAAATTTTAAAGGGGGAAGTTTTCCAGAAAATAAGCATATTTTTGAAGATTTGATCTTTCTATTGACACCTACTTTAGAAATAATAGAAAACTGCTAACACTTGGTTTGTTTTTTTTTAAAACAACAACAGAATGGTAAATCAAGATGTTAAACAAAGAAAATTGATTGAGGTGCCAAGTAACGACATGTCAGTAGATTCATCAATACCATCTAGTAAACTGCGAGTAGACAACAAAAGTTAATGCTTACATAAGAAACTGGATACCCACATTGTTGTGCAACTTGCGGTTAATACGTTGCGGCATATGGCTTAATAGTCTTAAATCTTGCGTTGATAGATTGCCAAAGTCTGAGAATTTGCGTCTTTATATGGGCTAATCATTTGGGGATATTATAATTGCTCTGCTGCTGCATCCAAATATATGCTGACCTAGACACAATTATGATATCTTTACAAAAGAGTCAATATGGCCAAAACCCTACACAGATGAAGCTCTTATTGAGAATCATTCAAGTGCTTAAATCGTACCGTCTATGGTATTTGTCTTAGCCCTCGTTAGACATTGGTCTCTCTGCTGTACGAAAGTACTGACCTGATGATCAATTGTCTATCGTTGAAATTCAAAACGAATGAAGCCTATATACTCACCCGCTATGAGGAATCTTTGTGCATACCTTGATCGTGGGGGTATGTCCTGACGTGGGATTCACAGGCTCAACATTCAAATTGTCTTGCCTGAGTGGGGTCCATTGCAATTCTTGTCAATATTACCACAACATGATAAAACGCTCTCCGAATGCATGTTGAAAGAAAGGTGCATGGTTTTAAAGGGACAAACATACTGACAGTTTTTCTTGTGCCTTGATTATTCAATATTTTCTATTACATTACAAACTGACAAAGTGTTGCCAGTATGATCTTTTGCATGAAAGTTGCAAGATCTGAATCAAAAAGAAATATGTGAAAAAGAAAGCTTCGTGGTCCTAAAATGATTTTCGGGGTTTAAATTGCAAATTTATGTATTTTCTAAACTTATTTTAGGTTTTTGCACTAATTTTAACTAAACAGGGGCACGTTTTTCCAGAAAGTTTAAGATTTTCAAGCGTAATTGGTTTTGAACTTCTTAACAAAACCTAATTCTTCAACCTACACGGCGTAATTATCCTTCCAGCGTATTCATTAAAATGCTGGAAGATTTTATTTATATATATATATATATATATATATCCAAACATGTCTGACAAGTAACTAGTATTATGTG
Organism: Scalesia atractyloides; assembly: GCA_947069175.1. NCBI lineage: Eukaryota > Viridiplantae > Streptophyta > Magnoliopsida > Asterales > Asteraceae > Scalesia > Scalesia atractyloides. Next base: position 35,146,567 of record CAMTDV010000013.1, on the reverse strand, counting down.
ATAATAATATTAATAATATATTAATATAATATAATAAATAAAAGGACACTTGTTGTGCACATTTGTGCATGAATGTATGTTTAGGCTATTGTAGGGTTAGCTCAAGTGTAGAGCAAGGGTTCCCAATAGAAAAAGAATGTATGTATATGTAATATGTCTTTATGAAAGATTTAATCATTTAAACTTCAAAAATTAATAGATGGCCACGAGTATACGACTCCTCAAATGAGTCAGCCAAACAACACTATGTATAAGTATGCTATTGTGAGAAGTTCATTTACATATTCATCCTTCTACAATTCAAAATGGTACGTAATCTTTAAATATTTTAAGTTTTTAATTATAAAATAATATAATAATATATTATCAAAAACATTTTCTTAGGGGAAATTTAGAAATCCTAAGGAGTGACCCATTGTTGGGATAAAAAAATATACCACTTAATAATTTAATAAAATAAGAACCTAAGGACTTTAGGGTAACGACTCATTAAAGTAGCGCATATAACCTACCAAAATTTGTTATTGTATGACCACTCTGATCAATAATGGTTAAGATGACTCATGAATTGTTGTCTGGACGGAACAGTTGTGCATTGTAAACGTAGTTGTTATGCGAATGGTCTATTAGAGTTTGAACATTAGTACATAGAATTAAACTAGTAATCGGATATATTGAATCCTAATAATAGTTGAAGTTGTAAGAAGTTTAAGTAAGCTCTGATGAAAATTTGTTCAGGTGAGTTAAACTATTTTAAAAATCTAATACTTGCTCATAAAACAATTTCGACCATGATTGATCATGTATTTTCATGGCGTATATAGTGTGGCATCCAAGGTGATATATATATATATATATAGATATATATATATATATATACATATATATATATTATATCGATCATTATATTTCGAGAGAGGTAGACACTTAATACAACAACAGACGTGTATAAGGCTATATGTATGAAAATATAATGCTGACATGCAATGAGCTCATACTTAATCAATAAAATTTTTATTATGGCATGCCATGCAATGAGCTCATACTTAATAGGAATAATGGATTTTAATAATTCAAACTATTAGCCGTTGGCAGACAATGATCCCAATTTAAAAAATAACCAGTGGTGGTTCCATCTTTTCAAATATTGTAAACTAATGGACCTTTACTAATAGAACTTTAATTTCTTTTTGTCTCCTTATCCTTTTCTGTTTAGTAAAAGTCTATTGGTTTACAATGTATGAAAAGATGGGTCCACCACTAGTTATTTTTTAAGTTGGGACTGTTGCCGGCCAACGACTAATCGTTAGGATTATTAAAATCCATTTCCTACTTAATACAACAACAAATTATGAAGTTGGTGTTAGTTTTATAAATGCGTCGGTTTATGTGACTCACCTACCGTGTGCTAATGTATTTTTTCACTCGAGCATGTATTACAGGTTGATGAAGTAAGGACCGAAGATTACTAACTTAGTTTCGAAAGACTTTTGATGTCTCATCTTATTATCATTACGCTTTGTTTCATTTTATTATACCTTTAGTACTATACCCTGTAACAAATGCTTAAGTTTTATAATAAGATTGCGTTCCGCCATAAGTTTGTGCCGACTGGTCACTGTAAGTACCCCAATCTTGGGTGGGATGAGAGAAGTATCACACCTCGACCCATAGCAGAATGGTACGGCATGATTGATTGTCCAAAGCTTATAATAACTATTGATAGTGGCATCTTATACCCAAGAGAAAAGCTTTGGGCTTGCCTTCTTTCTTGGCTTTTACATTTGCCACCAGGTCCAGCAACAAAGTATTTGAAAGTTTATAATTCGAATTGTTAAAATGGCATACCCTAAATACTGAGTTTTTAAAGAAATTTCATTAAAAGCAGTGGTTTTTTGTGATAAACAAATGAGTAAGGTATGAAAGAAAAATTTCATGGCAGGTGAAAATTTGTTTTATAGATTGTTACTTCTGCCATTTGTCCATCATTCCCTCTCTCGATGAACTCAAGATGAAGATCCCTTTTTGGAAAATAAATCACTACTTGTCTCATCGTTTAGGCTGAAAGCGGCGGGAATCAACTCTGGTGTGATCTGAATAGCAACATCATTTACTGTTGAGATGATGGTAGAGCACTTTTTGTCATGAAGCAAATAATTTGACTTTGCCCAAAAATCTTCAATATTTTCTAAATAAAGAGGTGCATCAGCGATAAGGATGTTGTGATATTTGGATGAGGTGATGATGTCAATGATCGAATGAAACTCTGTATTTGCAGAGGATTTGTCGAGATATGGAAGCTAATTGTGGGGTGGTTTCAAGGAAAGAGCCATCGCGAAATTAGGTTACCTCTTTTGAAAATCTTTTAAGCAGATAATCTTTTGAGTGTAAAACAAAATCTTTTAGAAGATCGATGAATCGATGATCCTTTTGATTATGGAGAGAATATTTTGTTTTTTGAAATACAAGTGTTTATCACACAAGTAAGGATAACCTATGTTTGGTTAGGGTTTTTATAGGGTCCATCAATGGTATGACGTGGCTAAACGTTTACTTTTTTGGTGAACATGGCGGGTTTATATTTGTTAGACCAAAACTCTGTTTGATCAAAGCTCTGTTTAACAAAACCCTTTGATGAAGAAATATAAGACCTGTTTTCAAAATATCTGTTTGAAACCTTTGTTGTGCCCAACAGACCTTTGAATAACAAAATTAGTGGTTTGAAACGCCAGTTTGACTTTTAGTAAACAAAGTTTTGAAAAACCTGTGTTTGAAACCTTTGTAGGGTTAAACAGAGTTTTGAGTGACAACAGTGGTAGGGTATGATAAGACAGTGGCTTTGTTTGACTTTTGAGTCAAACAGTGGTGTGATGAATCTGTGGTTCTTTTACCTTCAATAGTGGTTATCCACACATAAACAGACTTTTGAACCAATAAACAGATGTTTACTCTTTTGAACAGAGTTTTGAATTTTGGTGATTTTATCAATCTTTTCTGTGTTTTAGGAACAATTTTTTGTTTTTTCCAAACAACATTTTATTTTTTTTATTTAGAAATACTAAAAATACTTTCAGTCTCTATTTATCATCCCAATTCTGGAGATCAATCTTTGAAAAGTAGATGCGTCTAATGCTTTTATGAACACATCTACTAATTGATCTTAAGTGGTAAAGTGATGAATTGAAATCCATCCCTTTTCGTAACCTTCTCTTACAAAGTGATGACGAATGTCAATGTGCTTTGTTTTTTAATGTGACACTGGGTGCTTGATAATGTTTTCAGCTACTTGACTGTCCAAAATTATTGGTGTCTTTAGAGCAATTATACCAAATCAAGCAATTGATTCTGAAGCCACATGAGTTGTGCAATGCAACTTGCAGCAGCTATATACTTTGCCTCTCATGTGGTGTTACAGACTGTTGTTAGCTTTTTTGCTCTACCATAAGACCAAAGCATTTCCTAGGAATTGGCATCATCTTGATGTTAACTTCCTTGTTTTGTGGCAACCAACAAAATCACTATCTAAGAAACCTGAAGGCTCAATATTTCCATTAGTTGGATGCACGATACTAAGTGTGGGAGCACCTTTTAGGTATCTAAATATCATTTTTACAGCTATTAGGTTTGACTTTCTAGGTGATGCTTGATATCTTTCACAAACACAAGTTGCAAACATAATATTAGGCCTTGAGTACATTAAAGTACATCAATGACCCAATCATACATTTGTAAAGTGCCTGATTTATCAAGTCATCTTTCTCATCAGATACGAATAGTTTTGATGTACTCATGGGGGGTAGCATATGGTATACAATCATTCATTTCAAACTTTTTCAAAATAATTTTGACATATTTGTTTTGATGAATGAAAGTTCCATTTTCAGGTTGTTGAACTTGGAGACCAAGAAAACACGGTAACTTCCCAATGGCACTCATTTCAAATTCAGCCGTCATCAATTTTCTAAGATCATCACACAGTTTATCACATGTGGATCCAAAATGATATCATCCACATAAATCAGTATAATTAATAGATATTTCCTTCCTATTTTAGAAAAAAGTTTTATCAATTTTACCTCTTTTAAATTTGTTGGATAAGAGAAAAGTGGATAAGGTATCATACCAGGCTCTTGGTGCTTGTTTCAGACCATACAAAGCTTTCTTTAGCATGTGGAGATAATCAGCATGAAATGAGTCTTTAAATCCAAGTGGTTGACATACATAGACCTTTTCTTAGATTTTTCCATAGAGAAAAGCACTCTTTATATCCATCTGACACACCTTTATGTTGTGGTTGACAACAAAAGCCAAAAAGATTCTTATGGCTTCCAACCTTGCTACAGGAGCAAAGGTTTCATCATAATCAATTTCTTCTTCTTGTTTGTACCCTTGAACCACAAGCCTTACTTTGTTTTTTTAAAACAATTCCTCTTTCATCAGTTTTGTTTTTGAAGACCCATTTTGTACCAATTGGACAAGTGTCCTCTTGTAATGGTACAAGTTCCCATACTTGTTGTCTTTTAAACTGAAGAAGCTCTTATTGCATAGCTTCTACCCAACTGTTATCTTTTAACGCTACTTGGTATTTAACAAGTTGAGTTAGTGATTGAAAGCCTGCAAATAGGCAGACATTGGAGGTTTGGCTACTTGTGAGCACACCTTTATTGATATCTCCTATAACTTGTTCTAGTGGATGAGATCTGTGGATGTCAGTCCCGGAAACCAGATCTTACGATATCACACTTAGCTTGAAAGGTGGCAGAATCACACAAACAAACTAAGAATCAAATGAAAGAAATAAGATGAAAATAGAAAGGTTCAACTTGCATACAAATCAAGAATTTGTCTAATACAAGTGAAAATCAATCAAGGAGCCCCCAACCCTAATACATCATTATCTATATATACTAGAGGGTTTGTGCTCCATAACCCTAAACCCCTTAGGCCCAAGGGCTTCCCCAAGTCCATTACAACATAATGTTCCATTCCCTAAAAGATACCAATGCATAAACCTATTAGTGCCTTACAATCTCCCCCTATGTTTACTGCATTAGTATTAGCCTTACGCTTCATGATTTCCAATCTTTGCTGCCTTGAACTGTGGATCAATCATGTGAAAAAAGTTTGTTCTGAATCATTGTTGCCACCGCACTTGTCCAAGATTTCGCATATTCTTCATATCTATCACTTGCTTGAATTTGATGTGCGCCAAGCATCAAGATGTCCTCCTCATGAAAGCTAATTAGATCCGAAGTATCAGCCAATCGGAATGCCTTCTCTTTTGTAACAACCACTGCCTCAGCCATTCTCGGATCATAAGCCTAGTAACAGAGGCTGTTTAGCACACCCTTTGGGAATTTTGGAGCAACAGGAATGACCTTATCTTTGTCGGTTAGTGGCCAAATAACGTTCTAAAGACATTTATGTATATGAGGATCTCAAATACCGGGGCATTTCTTCATATATGACTCAGCGATCTTCATAGTTGGGAAGTTGTGAGATACTTCATGTTCAAGTTTTGAATGAAATGCCCATCCCAGACCGCGTTGATTTGGATCTGTGTTAGAATAATGAGCCCTTAACTGACTTTTCAGATCTATCTTCGTCCATGACTCAAATTGTGTCTGCTTGGAGTAGTATTCTCTATGGCCGCTCTCCCTCGTGACTATCCATAGGTTCCTGTCATGCTCGTATCTCCAACACTTTACCTCTGACTTGTTTCCGACCTTGTCATAATGGCTTGATCCTAGCTCCATGACATATCGATCCAATAATTTGGATGGATATTTTGGTTGGAAGTTTTCATCGAGGGCATTTACGTCTTGATTCTTTATTACAAGAATTTTCTTGTTGTTTGGATTCTTTTTCTGAGGCTGCTTTCTTTTCTTTGATTTTTCAGCTGTTACATAGGCATTCAATCCTGCTTCATATTCTGCACCGGTTGCAGTCTTTTCCTTTTCGGTGCGCTCATGATGTGCTACATTCTGAGGATCATCATTCTTATCTGCAAATTCACCACCAAATTTCTTCTGCAACTTAGATTTCATTTCATAGATCTCTGTCATTAACAAGCTCACATCACCCTAAAGTTGCTGAATAGCTTGATCTGTGATTGTTATTTGATTTAGTAAGGATGCTATCTAAGGGTTTTTCAATTCGTTCTCTTGTTCCAGCAGCACCACTCTTCGTTGTAGCTTGCCAATATCCACCACTTCATCGTCATCACTATCAGACTGCTCAATAAATTTTATCTTTTCAGCAGCCATTCTCATTGCAGCCTCTTCATGTTCGGACAAACCACCACCAGAACTGCCTGCTTCACCACGAACTCCACTTGAACTTTCTGGCTGTGAGATTGGATCAGGAATTGGACTTGGGCTTGAAGGATTGAGGCTATCAAGGGCTTTAGCTGCTAATTTTTCTCTGTTTTAGCTTCTTCAGACTACACTTCTTTGGAAGGAACGATGCCAGGATGAGGGATCCTAGAATCACCCTTAAGTGATGCAAGTGGTGCTTCAAGGTTCTAAGCAGAAATTGAATTTATCTCTCTAACTATTTCCTCAACTATCTCTGTTTCAACCTGAGCAATCACTTTTTCTTTCTCTTTGTCTGAAACAAGATCTTCAACGACTGGTTCTGTCTGACGTGGTTCACTGACGATCTAAATGTCGTGTTCTTCAGCTATGAATGCATTCACAGGTTTTGGTGCAGATACAACTTCTTTAAACTTTCCATGTTTAACCAGCTCATATCTTCCAATAAACTTGACCTTTGCAGTATCACGCTATTTGTAGGCCGCTTCAAAATAGCTTGGTGCTAACAGCTTCAAATTCAGATGGTTTGTGCCCTTTATCAACTCTAGATAATTATTATCAATGATCATTTGCACGAACCTCAAATATAACAAAAACACCTTCTTCTTTGTGCTCTCTAACATACTATTCATATTGTCGAAGATGAAAACTGAAAAGTTGTAGTCCCAGTCATTTACCAAAGCAATGAGTGCCGCTGTTTGTGTCTGATTCAGCTGATCCTGTCCACCTTTATTCTCATAAATGCACTGTAAGAAAATGTGAGCGAGACATATCCAGTAAGGTGGAAATATTTTCTTCAACACTGTCGGATATGTTCCTTTAATGCTTTCATCACACTGTTTCTATCAAATGCTGTTGGATGACGTTCATTATCTCCAAACTGCATAGCTTCTCGTACATCTGCTTCTGAAACCTTGATCTCTCTTTCACCAATCTTTGATTCAATGTAAGCACCACCTCCTTTGACTTTAGCGTTAGTCCAGAAGTCCTGAATCATGTCTTCGTCAATGACTGGATTTGTCCTTAAAGCATGAGTAAGTCGACAGTTGCTCAGTCCGTCTATCAAGGAGTCGAATCTTTCACGATATTCCGGTTTGAGGCTCAGATAAATAGAAAGCTTGATTGTGAAAGGCCTCAACTTCCAGCTTGCGTTTCTCCATCATTTTCTGCGCCATTTTCTGCACTTGAACAAAGATGTCGACAATTACCGCAAAAATTAACATTAATTGACCCTCTTGACCGTTTAACAGATCAACTAGTCGACAAGTTAACATTTCAGGTGGAAAAGGTCAAAGGTTCAAAACAAAGTTAATATTTCAAGGATCCACACTAGATTGAACTGGTCAGATAAACTCGGATGAATTAGGTCAAGACATCTCGGGTGACAAGGGTTCAACTCAACGACCCCTTATTATCCGAGATACATAAGGTCTATATAAGTTCATCCGAGATGCATCCGAGATGCAACCGAGATGCATCCGAGATGCATCTGATATGCAAGAGTTCTACCTATGAGTCCGAGATGAGAGAGATCGAGAGAATCAGATGTTCGAAATGACTCGAGATGGGCTTATAAAGACTCGAAATAGGGCCAAGCCCATCTTCGAACAGTAGTTCGAGATAGTTGGGCCTGGTTCATCTCGAAACAATATTCGAAAACAGAGTGGGTCCAATCGAGATGAGTGGGCCCAATCAAAATAGTATTTTTCTAGAAATATTTTGATCTTTCGGCCCGCGCATTTTTACCGGTCTTGAATAGTAACACCTTTTGTCAAAATCCGCGATTCAACCAAGCAACCAATTTTATTACAAAATAAGGAAAAATAAAAAAATAATTAAAGAGATAAAAGGAGAGTTGCCATGGGATCAAACTAATTCTGAACCGATTAAGGAACATTTTTCCGCATGAGCTTGGTCAAACGAGTCCATGCGATTACCAATATATTTGTCTGTCTAAACTTATCGCGTCAATCTTCAACTTTCAACCTTGCAACTTTATCAAGTGAGTATGCGATAACATCTGTGTGTCCCATATCAAGGCATACCCCCGCGATCAAGGTAAGGACAATAGGTCATCGTCACAAGTGAATATACCAATATCATCCTTTCATTTTACAAAATCCGACTTGTTGGTGAGTAGGTCGGTACAACATACTGCAAAAGAGACCAAACAATATCAGACTAGGGTTAGGCATAATACCTTATATGTTCTGAGTCCCAAATCAGATTCGGATCACAGTGGTTGATTGTTATCCCCCAAACAACTATAGATTAGTTACTTGAATGTGTAAAAGTTAAGAAAAACAAAAGATGAAGATGAAGATTCTTGTATGGATCAAACAACAAGTGTTGTATATGGAACCCCAAAAAATAAAATCACTAAAAGCACCTGGATGTTCAGATTTAGCACAAGAACAATAATCACAACACAAGAGAAATCACAAAAACTTGTCCAAGAACCTTGGACTAGTGTTTCATTGATCAGCATATATATACACCCTGACTACCCATTGTATTTATTAAATACACTGGGAACTTTAAATACGCTGCTACAGGTACAATTACCAAAATTACACTTTTAGCCCTTCTAGTTTTACTAACTATTATAATCAAGCTACAAACTATTAAACTCAAGTATCAACGGTCTCAAAACGTCCTAACAATATCCCCCCTAGACTGTTGCATACTTGAGAGTCTTCATTCTTCGTTCTGAGCTTCAGGGCTTGCGACAGCCTCTTGATCATTTCTTGGTGGTGCAGATTGGTTAAGGGTAGCTTCACTGGTTGTTGGTTGGACCTCCATAGTGACTTCATATGTGGATGAAGTCGGAGGTGGTGGAATAACTTTAACATCTGAATCAGAGGATGGATTTTTGGGTTGTGGAGAGGAGGGTTGTGGAGAGGATGATTGCGGCTCAACAGCTTTCTTCTTTGTAGATTCATCTTTTTCTTTTTGTGTGTCGATTCTGAGCATAATCTCTATCTTTTCTATATTTCGTGCCCTTGCTCGCTCGACAGCTCTCTGAAACAGCATCCCTTCCTCTAGGTACTCATTTCCATCGCCAATATGTATCTTGTTTCCATAAAGAATGTTCAGATCAAATAGACAGAACATGAATACATCCATCGGATCCAGAATGTGGATATCTTCGTTAGAGTTGGATCTGATAACTGCTTCACCAGTTTTACCGTCATAGAACCATTTCTTAAAGTTGGTGAGAGTCACATGTTGTTCTAGAGGAGGTTTCACCCTTGTCACCACTTTTGCTAGATTGATTACCCACGTCACTCTACCTTTTCCTGTAATTAGGTCTTTGGTGGTTTTTGATACTCGTCTTCTCAGGTGCTTGGGTTTAAACACTGTGAATCCACGCACGCATTCTTGTAGGATGAGTCTTTCAAAATCTGCTCCAATGCTACTATTCGTAGGATTTATCATTTCAAGTTTTCCCAATTCACGAACATCCAAAGGTGGTAGACTTTGCATGTCAGGGCCCGCTTGAAAGTGTTAGATTAAACTGCCCCTTTGCTTTACTATGAAAATCCCTTTCAGGTTATAGTACTTCCACCCAATGATTTTGTCAGTAACTTCAATTTTCTCAACGGTGACCACTTGGTAGAAGTCAGGCAGCTTTTCTTGTTCCTTTTTGAACCACTCAGGGTGTTGAGGAGCCACTTTCTCACCTCCATCAGTTTCATACCCTTGTAGCAGTCCAAAATATCTTTCTTACTCAGTCTCATTGGATCTCTGGAATTATATCTGAGACTTAGCACTTTTCAAACTCTTTCTTCTGTCATATTCACTTGCTTATTTTGAACCGTTGTTGTGACAGTTTTCATTCCGTTTATCGTGTTAACTTTTGCGGTTCTCCAGAACTCTTCTATGTGTATCGATAGATTATCGGATTCGCTTGAACAATATTGCTTATCTTGCTTCTTGATAGCCAATCAATCGCGTCCTCAAAATCTTCTTCTGGCGAAACTAGTGTGTTTGGTTGATTGTGCATCTTTGTTCCATCCCATCCTATTTGTTTCGCCATTTCTGAAACACGGAAACCAGCTAAGTGAGATGTAGGTTCCGAAACGTAACTATTAAGTTAGATTTATATTTACAAAAATACCGAAATTTAAATTAAATTAAAATGAAAAAATTAAAACTATGAAAAGCATATATAAGTCATTAAATATTTACGCCGACAACTTTTAAATCGCTGATATATATACATATCCTATTCAATTGTGTCGGTTATATAAGGTTATTTTGTTGACTATGTGTCTGTAGGTCCCCTAGTCCGTATGGATCTTGACAGAATTGTCTATCCAACCTAGAGTGCGGAATCCCCTAGATCAGATTTAACAGAAAAACACGAACACGAACAAGAACATGAACATAATTCCTTCAAACTGTCTTCTATTCATTATCAAACACAATTGTTTTACAATCAATTCAAGACTCTTCTCTCAATCTCTCTGAAGCAATTCTTGCAGCAACTGAACAATAGAACCAGCAACTAACTGAGCAACCTTAACCCTAATCACAACCTCCCTATATATAGAGATAAGTTATGCTCATGGGCTAGGGTTTCCTACATGGACTGCTAATGGGTTTAAGGCCCAATTCGACTACCATGCACTATTCTATGTCTAGTTCAGCCCAAATGCTTCTAATTAACTATTACAAAACTAAACCCGCTAACCGTATATCATTTTACTAATTACAAGATATCCAAAGACCAAAACTAAGCTGTTGTCACAAATATGTACCAACAAACTCCCCCGTGACAATAGCTTCATAAAATAACTTAGTCTTCAGACTTCTTGCAATCTTTAACATCTTTGAAAATCGTTGGTCTTTGGATAGCTTCAGCTTTAATAGCTTCTGTCAGTAACAGACTCCCCTAAGCTGATGTATCCAATCACCAAAACTTCTAAATCGTTAGCGTTTGAGTAAACTCCAGTTTTGTCCTTGCATAGCAATCTTCAAACTCTTCAACTTTCTTTGTCTGCAATGTAGAAAGGAGGTGCTACCATGCATCCAAGCAAACTCCTCTTTACCAAACTTCTCAGCAACACACTGCTACAATCTGTATACTATAAAACAAACATCTCGAGAAACCATAAGAATTTTGCAAAACAAGTTAAACAAATTTTATATTATTCAAGAGATAGTTAAATTGTATCACAGATTAAGCGCTTCTCAACTCAAACCATATACTCAAAATTTTAAGCACACAGAACCCGCAAGATCGTAAAAAAATTTTGAACTCAGCTTCTAACATCGTCTCCCCCTATCGGTAACAACTCCTCCACGTACAACCAATATCCGTACAATAAGAATTTACAAGAAAATGAAATCTTTTTGGATTTTTATATTTTCTGAAAGCAAGTAAATAACGAAATAATAAACACTATAATTTTGTGAGTATCACCGGTAAGAAGATCATATCAGCAACATCAAACTGTTTTCACACTATCTGATTTTGCTTTATATTCATGAAAGCAGTCCAAGACGATTACCAGTATTGTTTATCCACATAAACAAAATACATGAACATTTCAAGTTCCATTACCTCGTGATCTGTTTAGTTAAGTGATACTGATATACTAGTGTGTCCCACTTTAGGACATACCCCCGCGATCAAGGTATGCACAAAAATTCATCGTAGTAGGTGAGTATACCGAAATTCATCCTTTTGAATTACAACGTTAGATAATTGGTGACCAGGTCAGTACTTCCGTACAGCAAAGAGACCAAATATCCAACGAGGGCTAGGACAAATATCAAATTTTGGTACGAATAATCCAATTTGCACATTTGAATGACTCTCTAGGAGAGCTTCTTCAATTTATGGGATTTGGCATTTTATCTCTTTTAAGATATCGCGGTTGTGCCTAGGTCAGCATATATCTGGATGCAGCAGAAGGACAACCTTGATACCCCGGATGAAATAACGATATAAAGACCTAAAACCTTAGATTTTGGCAATCTATCAACGCAAGATTTAAGGTTATAAAACCATACGCTACTGATATGTTACCCACTCATACATAGTTTATTATAATATTTTGTATCACAAAGGTAAGTTGATTATTTCATGCGTTTTGCCTACTAGTACATCATATGATGAAGCTGCTATCACACTTAAGCAATTTTCTTTTAATTTCAGTGTGACAGTCTAACTTGCTGATGTACTATCATTTCTTCTTTTTCACACAGTGAAAAACTCATTTTGGATTTTCTATTTTTTTGTTGTTTTTGATTTTTGAAAAGCAGTAAATTATTTACAAACTATTTTTATGGAAAAATGGTTATTCAGGATTCCTCATCCCGTTGAGATCGACTAAATGTTCAAAGCGAGCCCTGTCAAATGCTTTTGTGTAAAGATCTGCCAAGTTATCTAGTGTGTCGACTTGATGCAGTTCAATTAATTTCTTTTCAGCACAATCCCGTATAAAATGATGACGAATGTCAATATGTTTTGTGCGACTGTGTTTTACGGGATTGTTGGTGATTGATATAGTGGCATTATTGTCTATCATAATAGGAGTACGATTGAAATTCAAACCGTAATCGCGCATCTGCTGTTGGATCCAGAGAACCTGAGAGCAACAGCTACCCGCAGCAATATATTCAGCTTCACACGTCGAGGTAGACATCAAGACTGCTTCTTGCATTGCCATGACACGAGCCTCCCTCCTAAGAACTGACAACCACCAGTGGTAGACTTCCTTGTAGATTTGCATCCTCCAAAGTCCGAATCAGTAAAAGCAACAAACTTCAAATCACTAGCAGCTGGATACCATAACCCAAGTTTAGATTTCCCCTTCAAGTAACGAAGAATCCGCTTCACCGCTTTCATGTGGGACTCCTTTGGATTCACTTGATATCTGGCACAAAGACATACTGCGAACATGATGTCGGGTGTTGGAGCAGTCAAGTACATCAGAGAACCAATCATTGCCCTGTATTGAGTTGGATCAACATCTTCCACACTCTCATGATATGGACCAAGATTGTGATTCTCACAGATAGGTGTGTTGAAAGTAGGGCAATCCTCCATTTTGAAACGAGACAAAATGTCATACACATACTTCGTCTGATGTATAAACATCCTATCCTTCTTATGTTCAACTTGTAAACCCAGAAAGTAGGATAATTCACCCATCACACTCATCTCAAACTTGCTCTTCATCACCTCTTCGAAATCATGACACATGTTCTCATCAGATGACCCAAAGATGAATGTCATCTACGTATACCTGTACCAGCAGAAAGTCTTCCTTTTTCCTTTTAATGAACAGTGTACTATCAATCTGTCCTCTTTCGAAACCATATTTTAGCAAATGTGCTGACAGTGTCTCATACCACGCCCTGGGTGCCTGATGCAATCCATACAATGCCTTATCAAGTCGATAGACTCGATCTGGATAGTCTGGATCAGTAAACCCATCTGGTTGTGAGACATACACCACTTCTTGGACTTTCCCGTAAAGAAATGCACTCTTCACGTCAAGTTGGTAAACTTTGAAGCCCTTGAATGAAGCAAAAGCTAGGAACAACCGAATTGCTTCCAACCTTGCTACTGGTGCAAACACTTCATTATAATCAATCCCCTCTTGCTGATTGAACCCTTTTACCACCAACCGTGCCTTATTCCTTATCATGATCCCTCGGTCGTCTTTCTTGCACTTAAACACCCACTTAGTGCCTATTTCTTTTTCTCCATCAGGTAGATCAACTAGCTCCCAAACTTTCAACTTCTTGAACTGAGCTAGTTCCTCCTGCATAGCTTCAACCCAACAATTGTCTTTTAGAGCCATATGAACATTCTTTGGCTCCTCTTGGGCAATAAAGCAGCTATACAAACATTCATTTATCAACCCAGTCTTCTGAATTGAAGTAAACAGACAGTAACCTTCGAGCACGCCTCTTCTCATCTAAACACCTGCAGTAGCATCACCAATGATGTTTTTAAGTGGATGATCTCTGTGTACACAAGTTGTAGCAATGGTGTCAACAACCAGATTATCTCCCATATTAGATCCAACCTCCCCCTGAATATTAGCAAATGGATTAGTGAAATCCTCCCCCTGAATAGGTTCAGACGCACTATCACTGGAGTCTTCTGGAACTGCACTAGAAGAAGTTTCTGGAGCATCTGTCATCGAAACACTCGATCTAGGCATGAAGTCACATTCTCCATCTTCACTGATCACAGTATGGATCACTTGAGACTCATCTGCATTTGAAACATCAGGAATATTAAATGATTTAAAGACACTTTCATAATCATATAATATAGCACGACCACTCGTTGATTGTTGAGGTGAATAACTAATGATTTCCATGTTAAACGCCACCTCAATTTTACCAATTTTTAGATTAAAAACCTTTTATTCGGTGTTCCAGGCATATAGCCTAGAAAGTAACCCTCATCAGCTACCTCACCGAACTTTTGCTTATCTTTGTTTCGCACAATGGTGCAGGGTAATCTAAATGGTTCAAAGCCTTTTAAGTTTGGTTTTCGGTTAAACAATAGTTCGTGACATGTTTTGTTAAACCGTTTAACCATCAAAACTTTGTTCAGGACATAACAAGCTGTGTTCAGAGCTTCTCCCCAAAAAAGAACTGGAAGCTTTGAATCAGATAGCATAGTCCTTGCAGCTTCAATCAACGTCCTGTTCTTCCTCTCAGCGACTCCATTCCGTTGAGGTGTATAAGGAGCAGAATATTGATGCTCAATTCCCTTGCGAAAACAATAGAGATCCAGAACTTGATTCTTGAACTCCGTGTCATTATCACTCCTTATCCTCTTGATCCGTGCATCATGGACATTTTCCAATTTTGTAAAAAGATCTATCAGTATCTCCGCTGTCTCATCTTTTGTACCTAAAAAGAAAACCCATGAATATCGTGAGTAATCATCTGTGACACAAAACAATAGTACTTTCCACCTATGCTCCTTACGTTCACTGGACTGAATAGATCCATGTGAAGTAATTCATAAGGGGCATCTATGGAATTTACTGTTTTAGACTTGTGAGGTTTCTTATGTTATTTTCCCTGTTGACAGGGAAGACATTTATCTTCCACGTGAAACCTCTGCACTGGCACCCCTTCCACTAAGCCATTTTTAATAGTGTAATTCATTTTTCGGTAGTGGATGTGGGCCATGCGTCTGAGCCACAGCAATAACTCAGCCTTAGATGCGTTTGATAGTAAACACGCCACCACAGAAGACGAGTCCTTGGCACCCATGTCCATGACATAGGTGTCATTTCTCGTTGGTGCTCTCATCACTATCCAGTCATCCGGTATCACCAAACCAGGTTTCAACACCAAAGCTTCAGACTTCGTAAAAGTGGACCGAGTGACCCTTGTCACAGACTTGAGACACGCTGATCAGATTGTGCTTCAGCTACTCAACATAGTTCACTTTGTCCAGTGTGATCTTCCTGCTAGTCACTTTTCCTCGACCGGTAATGTGCCCTCCTTTAGCACCTGCAAAATTCACGTATCCACCATCTATATCCTCAAACTCAGTCAGCAACCTCGCATCCCCCGTCATGTGCCTGGAGCAGCCACTACCAATACCACAAGTTGATAATCCTCCTTAACAGCTCCTGCACCATCCAACAAAATTAGTTAGATTGGGGGACCCAAGCCTTAATGGTCTTGGGTCTTCCAGAGTCATCAATCATAGGAACATCCATCCAGTATCCATCACTCCTAACAGGAGTCTTGGATCTTAGACTTGTTGATGGAAATGCTTTTTGATTTCCACTAGGTCTGTGGTCCTGAGGTTTCCTAACTAAGTTTGGACTTTGCGACCTTCGGAAATTATGATTTTGGTTCCATGAAGTTAGATGATGATAATTTCTAAAGCCATCGTTATAAAAATTTCGATTACCATCATTCTTGTATTGATTTTGATATTGACCTTGACTTCTGAAATTATTTGATGGACCACTAAAGTTATTCATTCGTGGTGAACTACTTCTAGGTCTATCATATCTACCTGATGTTGATGCAGGCTGAAATCTTTGTTGATTTGTTTGAAAGCGAGGAACTTGAGGAGTTCCTTTTTCAGCCTTATCTACACCAACAGCAACACTCTGTTGCCTGGTAGCAGATATCTTTGGTGAGTTAACCTTCTTCTCACCATCACCACTTTTCTCTGGTGATTTTTCTCTCTGTTTCTCACTTACCTGTGCTTCACTCTTTTTGTTAGAACAGCAGCTAGCTACATGTCCTTTTTCATGACATTTGAAACACAATTTTCTAGCCGAAGACTTCTTAATTGAAGTCTCTTGCTTACATTCATCAGGCGGTGATGATGATGATGCCTTCGAAGGATCTTGTTTAGCTTGCTTAACTTATGATTTTTCTTTGTTTTTATTTTTAGCAAACTGCACATTAGACTCTTTAGTAATAACATGGATCTCTTCATTCATGTCACTCCCTTTAACAAAATTAACATTTTTAACAAAAATTTGTTTTTGATTCTTAGGGTGTGCATTCTTTGTTTTCAAAATTGGTTCCCTATTATTATCCTTCTTGGCATTTTCAGTCACATCACCATCCTCTGATGTGGAACTACCAGGTGTAGTTGACACAAAGTCTGTAAGCTCTTCTTCATCTGGCAAGAAAGAATAGTCGTGACCAAGAGCTGGTGGAACATCATTCAAACCTTTGAAGCCCACACAAGTCTTGTCATTACTCTTCTTTAGGCCATTCATCATGTGTTTCATGACAAAAGACGACTCTCTAAATTGGTTTAATTTCTTTTCAAGTTCACAGATTTTAAGTTGTGCTTCAGACAACTCTTTGCACTTTTCAGAAACCTCTTTTGTTTTCTAACTCATCGTATCATGAGCTAAGTCAATAACTTGAAGTTTTTTGTTTAGCTTACAGGTTAGAATATTAATTTCTTCTTCATAACCTTTAATTTTATTCAAGTATAATGACTCATTTCGTTTTACGAAAAAGTTTGATTCTTTTAAGTTTGAGAGCTCATTAGCCAGACTTTGGTTTTGTTATGTTAATGTGTCAACCTCACTTTGCAGTTCACAACATTTCAAACAAACAGAACTACCAGAGTTAGAACATACCTCGCCTGTTGACTTGCTTAGATCAACCATGAAAGCATCAAAGTTAGCAGCCATCTTCTTCTCTGTAACAGTCTGTTCTCCATCAGCCTTCTTAGCTACCTTCTCTTGCTCTCCCTCAGCATCAACTTTCACTTCTTCATCAGCAACTGGAGCTATCTCAGCCATGAACGCCTGTGAGGCTTTGTTATCACTCTCCAGATGAACACTCCAATCATAAGAACCCTCTCTAGCAATAGAAATCAGGGCCTTTGATCCAGTGTTGTTTGACGTATTCCTGATGTTTGAACCATGACCAGGATAATCTTGAAAGGATGAACTAGGATGAGATTCAGACTTAGCTCTTTGACACTCTCTAGCAAAATGTCCATAGTTGTGACAGTTGTAACACTTCACTTTTGACTTGTCAAAGCCCACACTCTTGCCAACAAACTTCCTGCCCGTTCTATTCATGAACCTCTTCACCCTTCTAGAAATCATGGCCATCTGCCATAGCAAATCCATCTCCTCTAAGTTATCAGGGTCGATCTGATCATAATCTTCATCAAACGTAGCAGGATCAGATATTTTACCCTGAATATAGTTCTTGTAGGAAGCAACGAAAGAAGCAAGCAATGCCAGGTGATCTTCAGCACTTTTAACACTCAGAGGCATAGACTTAGAAATGCTGTTACTTGATTGTTGTCTCTTAGCCCCTGACGAGCCTCCTGAAGCAGCAACGAAACATACTTCTCCATCAGAATTTGTCACTATCTGTTCATTCTCACATGAGAGAAACGCAGTTGCAGTGTCACTAGAAGCATTGTTGGCAGATGAAGGTGTAAGACCTTTATAAATCCCCGGATCTTGAACCTGATCATAACCCGTCTCCTTCTACTTCATATTTAGCTCATAAGCTCTCAATTTCCCAACAACCTCTTCCAAGTCTTTCTTTTCGTAATCAGCTTCACCCTTTATCATCTACGTGTAAATATCCCACTTTGCAGGTAAAGCATCGAGCAACTTGTCATTTATCTCCACATCTGTGTATCCCTCGATGTCATAATTATCGATTTCTGACATCAGATGATAATATCTCATGATAATATCTTCTAGGGTTTCATTTCTCATTCCTTTGAACACAGCAAACTGTTTCTCCAGCAGATCAACCTTATTCTTCTTCACATCTGTATTGCCCTCATACCTCTTTTCGAGGGCATCCCACATCTCCTTTGATGTTGTATAACGCTTGAATGTGTGTTTGATGCCATCAGGTAATGACATCTTGATAGCAGCTAAGGCCTTCTTTTCAGATTCATACATCCTCTTTTCAGCTTCAGACATATTGACATAAGCAGTAACACGCTGTCTTCCCTCAAAATCATGCGTTGGGTTAGCGTAACCATCTTGAATACAGATCCACATCCGTGTGTCCTGATATTCAATAAAGGATTGAAATCTATCCTTCCAGGTAAGATAGTTCTCCACCTTCAACATCTTTGGAGGTTTATTTGTGGTACCAGCCTCATGCTCCATCCTCAACAGCTCATTTAAGTTTGACATATTCGACATTTTTACCGAACCGGCTCGTTAAAAACGTTAAAACTTGTCCAAAATGAGTGGTTACCAAATTATACTTTTAGACTCGTCTCGTCGATACGATTCTAACGATATATAATGTCCGATTATGGTTACCAATTTTTTTTGTCCTAAAAATCAACCGAGTCTAACTGCCCAATCGGTTCGTCAAAATTGTCTATGGATCAATTTCTATGTCCGAATACGTTTAACTCTGGTTACGTCGGCTGGTTAAGTTTCCACCTTTTTCTGTGTCACTCGGAACAGTGTAAAATCCAAAATGGAAACTCTGATTAACAATCCGAGATGAAAATCCGGAACAGTAATCCGAGTTAACAATCCGAAATGATGATCCGGAATAGCGATCCGAGATGAAATCCGGAATCCACTGTTATGATCCGAAATGGGAATCCGGAATGAACTACTCTAATCCGAGATGGAATCCGGAATAGTGCTCAATCCGAGATGGAATCCGGAATGCACTTCTGATCCGAAATTCAATCCAAAATAGCTTCTGATCCGAATTTCAGTCCGAAATGGAATCCGAAATGGCCTATTCTGATCCGAATTGCACTGTTTTCCAGATCCGAAATGCAGATTCTGGTCCGAAATTCAAGTCTTCAATCCGAATTACTATGCTTTTCAATCCGGAATGCAAGTCTTCAATCCAGAATGCCTGCTGCCAATCCGAAATCACTGCAGAAAATCCAAAATACCTGCAAAAACCCTAAAACGGCCGTCAAACACTCCAAAACAGCCTCCAAAAACGCCAAAAACGCAGATTTTTCTGCTGTTACAATTCTGAACCGAGCAATAATCAAGAGCCGAATGCTCTTATACCAATTGTAGGTCCCCTAGTCTGTATGGATCTTGACAGAATCGTTTATCCAACCTAGAGTGCGGAATCCCCTAGATCAGATTTAACAGAAAAACACGAACACGAAACAAGAACAGGAACATAATTCCTTCAAACTGTCTTCTATTGATTATCAAACACAATTGTTTTACAATCAATTCAAGACTCTTCTCTCAATCTCTCTGAAGCAATTCTTGCAGCAACTGAACAATAGAACCAGCAACTAACTGAGCAACCTTAACCCTAATCACAACCTCCCTATATATAGATATAAGTTTATGCTCATGGGCTAGGGTTTCCTACATGGACTGCTAATGGGTTTAAGGCCCAATTCGCCTACCATGCACTATTCTATGTCTAGTTCAGCCCAAATGCTTCTAATTAACTATTACAAAACTAAACCCGCTAACCGTTTATCCTATTACTAATTACAAGATATTCAAAGACCAACACTAAGTTGTTGTCACAAATATGCACCAACAGGGTCGCGTAATTAAATACGTCGCCTCTTTTAGAAACTTGAAGTAATCTTCAATTCTAAGAGATCTAAACCAAATACGCTCGAAAATTTTAAACTTTCACGAAAAACGTGCCCCTCCTTTTTTTACTAAAATTTGTGCAAAAATTTAAAATATGTTTAAGAAAATCAGAATTTTGCAATTTGGACACCGAAATTCATTTTCGAACTGAGGGACCTCCTTTTTCACAACATTCTTGTGTTTGAAACCCCATGACATTCCTGTAAAAGATCATACTGGCAACACTTGTCAGTTCGTTATTTCAAAAAAAAATTGAATAATCAAGGCACAAGAAAAACTGTCTGTATGTTTGTCCTCTTAAATCCATGCATCCTTCTTTCAACTTGCTTCCGGTGAACTTTTTATCATGTTGTGGTAATATTGACAAAAATTGCAATGGTCCCCACTCAAGATAGAAAGTTAGAATGTTGAGCCCGTGAGTCCCACGTCAGGACATACCCCCGCGATCAAGGTATGCACAAAGATTCCTCATAGCGGGTGAGTATATAGACTTCATTTGTTTTTGAGATTTCAACGATAGACAATTGGTGATCAGGTCAGTACTTTCGTACAGCAGAGAGACCAATGTCTAAAGAGGGTTAAGACAGATACCTTAGACGATACGATTTAAGCACTTGAATGATTCTCAATGAGAGCTTCATCTGTGTAGGGTTTTGGCCACATTGGCTCTTTTGTAAAGATATCATAATTATGTCTAGGTCAGCATATATCTGGATGCAGCAGAAGAGCAATTATGATATCCCCGAATGATTAGTCAATATAAAGACCCGAAATCTCTGACTTTGGCAATCTATCAACGCAAGATTTAAGACCATTAAGCCATATGCCGCAACGTGTTACCCGCAAGTTGCACAACATTGTGGGTATCCAGAATTCTTGTGTAAGTGTTAACTTTTGTCGCCTACTCGCAGTTTACTTGATGGTATTGCTGAATCTACTGACACATCGTTGCTTGGCACCTCGATTGATTTTCCTTGTTCTAAGAACAAACAAAGTATCAGCAGTTTTCTATCATTTCTTAAGCATGTATCAATTGAAAGATCAAATCGCAAAAATATGCTTATTTTCTGGAAATCTTCCCCCCTAAAATTATTTTTGAAAGTCCAGTGCTTGAAAATGAAATTTTAATGTTGTAGAAAATCTTTTTGTTGGGCACAGTATTAAGAGACGTATTTATTATGAAAAGTTTTTTTTGTCATTTCCACTCAAAGAAATTGACCATTTCCAACCAGGTTATCAACTGGTTGACACGAGTCTTGTCAAAGGCTTTTGTGCGAATCAGACACGTCATATGCTCATTGGATTTTGCGTTTTTTTTAAGATTAAGAACGTAGGTGTTGTTTTGATGAGAAGCTATGAGCATAATCATTTCGGTAGGAACGGAGTATTCGGGCTTGAGAAAGACACATTCTGCATTGTTGAATAGAACTTATATTCCTTCGTCACGGACTTGTGATACGCTCATAAGATTGTAGCACAATTCTAGAACATAGTTAATGTCTTCTAGAGTAGTTGCATCTTAAATGACGTCTCCAAATCCAAATATCTTTCCTCCTTTTTCATCTCCAACAAAACAATACTAATTCACCATAGATGAATCTAAAGTTCTTTAGAAGATCCTTCAAACCCATCATGTGCCTTGAGCATCCACTGTCCACACGCCAGATGTATTCCTTGAGCATTCGAAGCCATTTTTTTGCAGTTTATTCTATTTTACAACAACAAACAGAAATATATACAAATTAGTTAGTTTTCGAAACCCAAAACTTGCTTAATTTTCAATTTATCATGATCTTCTTTGATAATTTCATCTTTCCTTCTCCAAAAATAATTAGTTTTAACGAAGTTTTTGACTGATTTCTTAAAACTATCGAATTGTTATGTGATGTTTCTAGCAAAATATTGATCTGGTTTAGAACATTTCTTGTTTTTGCAATGTTTCGTTATGTGTCCTAAATGACCACAACGAAAACATTTAATGCAACGTGTCTTTTTCCTTTTAGAGGTTGATGCGTTCGGATATGATGTATGTGATGAGAGTCTTGAACTGCATGATATGTTGTTCGATGATGCAGTGGATCTTGAACACTTGATTTTCTTTATTCTCTTGTCAAGACGACTCTCATCTTCTATGCAATTTTCATCGTCCTCATTGTCTGTTGAAGCATCTGATCCTTGATCTTCACTAGAAGTATCTAATCTTTGATCTACACTTGAGCTTCCTTTTCCAGTTTCGGAAGTTGTTGTGCTTGAGTCTTCAATGCTACTTTCTTCGTTTGATTCCTTGCTAGACTCTGACATGCCTGTATGGAACAAATTCTGGAATTTCCTCAGTGAGGAACTTTCCGAATCTGTTTTGTTTCAACTCTGGAACAAATACAGGAGGTTTATGCACATCATTTTTATCACAAAAAGCAGTTTGTAAATCAAAGCATTCAACCACTACATTCTCCTGGTCACAGGTTAAAGATTTAGGCTTAGGCCTCATATAGTCATCCTGAATAGGAGTCTTGTTTGTTTTATCACTGTTCCAGGCGAACCTGTTAACAGTAGTGTAAATGTCGCCTGAATACCCTATCCCTATTTTTGTGCCCCCACATTCCTCATCGCACACAGCCTCATCACGCTCAATTGCATCTGCAATGCTTTCAGAAACATTAGTATTTTTGTCATTTTCACAATCGAAACTTTGAGTAATTAAGTCATTTTTATCAATTAAATTGTTTTCTGGATGTGGAATTGGCATGGGTACATAGTTTTTGCTGTGAGGTGGGGGAAATATTTTTCTTTCATTTCCGAGCTTATCTTTGTACCCAATGCCATCTTTCACGTATGCCGGTTGTTGGCAGTTTTTAATATCAACCAGTGTCTTTTTGCTTACATTCCATTTGTCGATGGTGATTTACAATTTTGTATTTTCAACTTCAGATTTCTCAAGTTTTTCAGTTAAATCATTTATAATGAAATCTTTTCTGAAAACAAATTCTTTAAAGTTTGCATTTCAGCTAAAGTTGAGTTCAACTTTCTCTGATATGCAGCTTCATTCTGTTTTCTTTCTTTGTTAAATTGCAAAACTCTTTCTTTTTCTCTAATTAGGTAACGATTGAGGGATTTATAGTGAGCCACAACGTTAACACAAGTTGTGAGCACAATTTTACTTTGAATTCGTAGGGTATGCTATTTACCAAGTCTTTTTCTTCTTTCTCTTTGGAGGACTCGACTTTCATTGTTGCTGCAAGAGCTTGATCTATTTCCTTCATGACACTGCTACTAGCTTCCTCCTCTATAGCTTGAGCATCACCAATCACAGTAGTCTTTTCGATAGACCGTGGAGCCTTTGTAGAGCTTGCAGAAGCATTAAAGTAAGATGCACTAGTACTTTGAGAGCTTAAACCACCGGAGGTTATGGAGGCAAGGAATGCCATGTTCTTGGGAGCAGCAGCAACAGTGGATTGGACGGATTTTTGAGTGTATCCTGCTTGATTCATCTCTCTCTTGAGCACGTCCATTTCAAAGGCCTTTAAAGTGTTGATCAAATTCGAAAGAGCGACTGGAGTTGTACTGGTCAAGAAAGTTCTTTTGAACATCATACACTGTAAGCTCCACTCTTTTGGAAGAGAGTCCAAAAGCTTCTTGATTGAGGCATAGTTGGTGACGGGATTACCAACTTTCTTCATTTTTGTCAGTGTATTTAGAAAGCGGCTGATGTGATCTGACAGACTTTCTCCGCGAATACTTCCAAACATGTCATATTCTTTCTGAACAAGATCTTGGGTTCCAGTGTTGGTTTCAAGTTCAACTTGTGCAATGCGGGTTAACTGATTTAGAAACATTTTGATTCGGTTTTAAGTTCAATTAGTTAACAGCAAGATAATTACTCAGGTTAACTGGAACTGGGCACAAATACTCTGCTAATTAAGCTGATATGTGTTACGAGGCTTAATTACACTGTTAATTACGCTGGTCAATCAGTTCTAAGTCCGATCAGTCAAATGTCCTCAAAAATTCATTGTCGCTGGTTTGAGTGACAAGTCTCTTGGACCGGCGATAAAAACAATTATGCTGACAGATCAGACACACACATACTTGGCTAAAATCGCCGAACACCGTGATAAAATCGCAAAAGATTTATACCACTGACCCCGAAGTCTCCTTCGGATAAATACGCCGACTCTCGTAATTACGCTGGCTTTGAAGTTGGTGTAAATATAATTACACTGCCTTCAAGATTAATTACTCTGCCTTCAAGTTTAATTACTCTGTCTTCAAGTTTATCTACACTGCCTTCAAGCTAATTACTCTGCATTCAAATTAAATACTCTGCCTTCAAATTAAATACGCTGCCTTCAAACACAAATACTCTGCCTTCAAACATAAATACTCTGCCTTCAAATTAAATATTCTGGCTTCAAATTAAATACGATGCCTTTAAATTAGATACTCTACCTTCAAGTTTATCTACACTGCCTTCAAATTAAATACGCTGACTTCAAACTAAATACGCTGGCTTCAAATTAAATACGTTGCCTTCAAATTAAATGCGCTGCCTTCAAATTAAATACGTTGCCTTCAAACATAAATACTCTGCCTTCAAACATAAATACTCTGCCTTCAAACTTAAATACTCTGTCTTCAAATTAAATACTCCGCCTTCAAATTAAATACGCTGCCTTCAAACTTAAATACTCTGCCTTCAAACTTAAATACGCCCAGCAGGGTTTAAGCACAAACAAAAACCCTCTAATCACCCATAAACGACTCAAAATCCATGTTTCTTTGTACCAAAATGACCCAAATGTTTACCAAAACATTGATTAACAACAACCCAATGATTAAACACAACAGATCAAGCCATTTTAAGTCCAAAAATTTGAAAAACCTTGAAACTTTGAAAACTTTTGAAAAACGTTCAAAACTTGAAGAATCTTAACAAAAACTCAAACAATCAAGAGCACAAAGGCTCTGATACCAAATTGTGAGTCCCAAATCAGATTCGGATCACAGTGGTTGATTGTTATCACCCAAACAACTATAGATTAGTTACTTGAATGTGTAAAATTTAAGAAAAACCAAAAGATGAAGATGAAGATTCTTGTATGGATCAAACAACAAGTGTTGTATATGGAATCCCAATAGATATAATCACTAAAAGCACCTGGATGTTCGGATTTAGCACAAGAACAATAATCACAACACAAGAAAAATCACCAAAACTTGTCCAAGAACCTTGGACTAGTGTTTCATTGATCAACATATTATACACCCTGACTACCCAGCGTATTTATTAAATACGCTAGGACTTTAAATACGCCGCTAAAGGTACAATTACCAAAAATTACACTTTTAGCCCTTCTAGTTTTACTAACTATTACAATCAAGCTACAAACTATTAAACTCAAGTATCAGTGGTCTCAAAACGTCCTAACATATGTTATGTTTGATTTTTCAAGCACATGGGATTTTCTCGTGATGAGATTTCCCTCCTTTTTTTAAGGTTTTGACCCTTCTATTTTGGCTCTTTTAAGGATATCCTGACTATGCCTAGGTCAGCATATATCTAGATGCAACAGAAGGGCACCCTGATATCCTGGATGACTCATCAGCATAAAGACTTGAAACTTCATATGCTGATGATATGTTACCCACGAGATATATAGCTTTTCAAAATTTGTCATTTGGTATCTTTTTTACTTTTGAGCGATAAGCCTATCAACACATCGCAAAGGATCCATGCTTTCACAGAATCGATACCTTACATGTGTTAACCAAATTCATTAGATTGAGCATGAAAAGTTTATTTTCCTAAAACATTAAATATTTCTCCCCCTAAATTTGTGCAAACGTAGAATACTTTATGCGCAAATTTAGTTATTTTGTTGAAAGAGATATTTTTAATAGAAAGGTTGCTTAGTCGGTGTAACGCATCATTTTTAAAAGGTCCACAAGCACCTTGAATCTCGAACTGCTGACAGATTTTGTAAGTGTGGATCTGTTCAAGTTTAATTAAACCTCTTTCGAAGCAATCTCTAATAAAATGAACTTTGATATCAATGTGCTTGGTTTTAGAATGAAAAACAGGATTTTTGACGATTTGGATAGTGGCATCATTATCATAGTAGATAGTAGTGTTAAGATAAGTCAAACCATAATCCTCGAGCTGATGTTGCATCCAAATAACCTGGGAGCAGCATGCAGATGCTGCAAAATATTTTGCTTCTTCAGTTGAAAGAGACACCGTTTGTTGCTTCTTGCACCCCCATGCAATGAGCGTGTCTCCCAAGTATTGGTATCCAACCGACGTGGACTTCATATCCTTGTCCGTCCCTCCAAGGTTACTGTTAGAAAAGGCAAACAAATCAAAGTTCGAATCTCTAAGATACCAGAGGCCCAATTTTGGAACTCCCTTGAGGTATCTAAAGATTCGTTTAATGGCTGAGAGATGAGAAAGTTTGGGATTAACCTGATATCTGGCACATTAGCAGACAACAAACATAATGTCTGACCAGCTCGTATTAAGTACATCAATGAACCAATCATGGATCGGTATAATGTTTGATTGACTGGATCTCCTTCAGCATCCTCGTTCAGCAGTGGTCGTTCAGCAATGGGTGAGTCGATGGGCTGCGAGTTTCACATGTCGAATTTTGCAAGAATGTCCTGAACATAATTTCCTTGATGAATCAAGATTCCTTGACTACTCTAACAAACTTGTAAGCCTAGAAACATAGTCATTTCACCCAATGAGCTCATTTCGAACTTCTCATCACCTCTTTGAATTCTTCACATAGCTCTTCATTGGTAGACCTGAAAATGATGTCGGCGACATAGATCTGAACAAGGATAAGGTCCTTTCCAATGCGTTTAATGAATAGCGTTTGATCTATCGTCTCTCGTGCATAACCATGAGCAAGCAGATGCTCTGTTAAAGACACATACCATGCTCAAGGTGCTTGGTGCAAACCATACAAAGCTTTATCTAACTTATATGCATATCCTTGCTTCTTAGGATCTGTAACTCCAGGGGGTTGAGCGACATAATCTCCTCCTTGACCTTCCCATACAGAAACGCCGTCTAGACATCCATTTGATAAACTGTGAAACCCATATAGGATGCATATGCCAAGAAGATGTGTATGGCTTCCTAACGAGCTATTGGTGCGTATACCTCATCATAGTCAAGACCTTCGATTTGTTTGAATCCCTGAACTACCAGCCGGGCTTTGTTTCGCAAGATCACTCCAGTATCGTCTTGTTTGTTTCTATATACCCAACGAGTACCAAGAGCTCGTTTCCCTCCAGCAGTTTTACTAATTTCCACACTCCTAGCTTCTCAAACTGATTGAGCTCTTCATGCATTGCATCGACCCATCCAGGTTCCTGCAAAGCGACATCAAATTTCTTAGGCTCAATCTGTTAGATGAAACATGAATATAAACATGTGTTAATGGTTCTTGATCTACTGCGGGTCTGGACACCAGCAGATACAGGACCAATAACATTTTAATCGGATGGCTTTTCTGAACACGCTGAGGGATTGCTACATCAGGTGCCTGCAAGTTAGATTCCAAGTTAGAAGAACTCCTGACACTATCCTAGATTGCTTCCCCTCATTTGATGAAGTAGTAGTGTTGATTACAGGAGGATCCACTATGCAATCTGACGGAATCGGCTTCGGAAACAATGAAGCTCTTTGAACAATAGTAATTGAGGGCCAACAATAGTTTGCTGTGCAGAAGACTCGTTGTTGTAAACAGCAGTAGGTTCAAGAACCGACTCTAGAGTTTGTGAAAAAGGATGCGTTTCTGGAGCAACTTCATGAAATCCCGGTGGATCCACGGTAAGCTTCTTGAAAGAGTCTTGATTAGGGACAACATCATCTTCAGCTATGATGGGAATAGGTATCACGGTACTTGAGACATCTGCAGCAACAATCACATCAGGTAGAATATTAAATGTCTTAAACAAGGAAGAATAATCATATAACGAATCAGGTCCAAGTTGTGCGTCTTTGGGATTTTCTTCTAGCCAATCCACATAGTACGTCTCCATGATCTCCTTCTTGATTTTGTTGTAAACTCGATATGAAGTGTTATTTGCAAAGCCGATGAAGTAGCATGGATCTCCTCTTGCTTCAAATATTCCCTTGGCATTCATGATAAGGAGAACACAAGGACAGCTAAAAGTGTGAAAATGTTGTACAAAGGGTTTCTATCCTTCGACTATTTCATACGGTGTCTTCATGTGACGTTTGTTGATGAGTGCATGATTTTGTACATAGCAGGCGGTGTTCACAGCTTCTGCCCAAAATATCAGTGGAAGGCCGTAATCTATCAGCATAGTACGGGCTACTTCGATGAGAATTCTATTGCGTCTTTTTGCAACTCCATTTTGTTGAGGAGTTCGAACTGCACTGTATTGACGATTAATTCCTTTTGAAGCACAAAAATTGTTCAGCTCGACGTTCTTGAACTTCGTCCCATTGTCGCAACGCATAATCTTCACTCACTCGTTTTCTTGGTTCCATGAGAGTGACAAATTTCTTTATCAGACCTGCAGTTTCACTCTTCTATTCCAAGAAAAATACCCAAGTGAAACGAGAGTAGTGATCAGTGATGACCAAGCAATAAGCTTTTCTTCCAATACTCAGCACATTGACAGGACCAAAAAGATCCATGTGAAGCAGTTCTAGAACTTTGGATGGTTGTGTGCACGAGCTTGGGCTTATGAGGCTTACGGTGCTACTTCCCACGGGTACAAGACTCACATTTTTCAATCTACATAAAATCCTTGATTGGTAAGTTTCTGACCAGACCTCCCTTTGCAGTCGATTAAGATTCTTCATGTTAAGATGGCCAAGTCATTGATGCCACAACATTGCATCATGTTCAGCAATTTCAGAGAATAAGCACGTAACTTGATCAGTGGGGGCTTTGTTCATGTCGATCACGTAGGCGTTTCCCCGATGTTCAGCTCCAATCAAGTACCAATCCTCTAGTATGACAATTCCAGGCTTCAAAACCATGCATCCACCTTTTGTAAACAAGACCTCTAAACCGTTGTCCCACATTTGAGAGACGCTGAGAAGACTGTGTTTGAGTTTAGGAACATAGTTGACATTAGAGAAGCTGAGGACCCCATTTCTGACTGTGCCTTTCATAGTAATTTCCCATTTCTCCACCTGCAAATGTGACAAATCCATCGTTGAAGATTTTGATGTCGTTCAACCGGGAAATGTCCCCTGTCATGTGTCTGGAACAACCATTTTCAATAAACCGAAGTCTAACGACAACCCTCCATAGTCGTTCCTACACACAATGAGATTAGTGAGAGACGGGAACCCATATCATTTTCACTCTGGGTTAATAATCACTCTTCTTTCGCAAAGCCTCACAGAAGGTCACATAACGGTTAGTAGATTTTGAGGTTTGAGAAGACGAGGATGTAGAATTTTGCAAGTGAGAACACTCTGACTGAGATCTAGCAATCTTTTTAGGTTTCCAAATCTTAACTCTTTGTTGTTTGAAAGGACATGAGATGATGTTGCGTTTAATTTTTTGTACTGATTTACGAAACCATTTGCGTTTGAATGATTTTTTGATTGTTTTTTTTTTTTTGTTAGATTCCAGTCTCCATCAAAGGGCTTTTGATGTCCATGATGTCGATGGTGCGAAGCCGTCTGATGGATGGAATTTTTGGATGGATAAGACCCGAAGGGACAATGAACACAGTTTCTAGTTGTGTGCCCCAAAATTCCACAATTGAAGCAAGTCTATCTTTTCGAGAAAAAGACTCTTAATTCTGCTTGTGTTATTCTGGGGAGCTGATTAGGTCTCTTCTTTCCACTAGGTGTTGATTTCTTGTGTGCATATTTACTCTTGGATGAAACCTGCTCACAATCATCAACACAAAAGTGAGTATCGATAGTTTTACCCTTCAACCTTGATTCAGTTGGTCTTTGAGTTGGGTTTTTCTTTTACAGCACTTGAGGAAACTTCCTCTTGAATTTTCATTTTGTGTTGTTTTCTGGTTCTTCTAGATCTTCTTTTCTTTGCAGGAGTGGATTCTGTAGGCTTAGTTTCATTTGAAACCTTTTCTTCAGAAACTGAGCTTTCTGAAACAACTGTTTAAGTTTCTTTGGAAGTAGTTTCATTTGACCCTGAGCTTTCAGAATCTATGGATTCTTGGTCACCGGATGATGAGCAAGTTTTGTCAATATTTTAACTGTCGTAGCCATCTTGCTCATTATCCGATAAAGTTAAAATCTTCAGTTTGATTCCCAGAAATATCAGACGTCTCCTATTCACAAGCAATTTCATTCACATAGTCCAACACAATAATATTTTCAGTTTCACAAGATTAGGAAATATCTTAGGTATCCATTGAGGTTACAGAAGAACTAGAGCAGTTTTCTGAATCACTCAAAACTGAAGTCTCAAACTCCTTTGGACAACCAATTAAATCATAGTCTGAATCAAAAACCATATCATTCAAAGTTTCAGTTTCAACAACACCAGAAAAACCTTGAGTGTCAAAAACCATAGACTGAACAAAAATCCAAACATATGTTTATCACATAAAGAAACATTCGAGTCATCAACAGCAACTGGATGAGGTTCATCATCCACTTTTGACCGCTTCTCATCTATCACTAAATCTACACATACACTAAAATAGTGAACCCTTTTTACATAATCAGAGGTAGAAATCATTTTCTGTGGTTCTTCGGATGGAGTTTTTGTTGACTCCTTTTCACCTTTCAAATTTTCAACTGATTTATACAAGCACTCTTGATTTATAATTTTTACAAAACTTACAGGCTTTTGAAAATTAGTTGGTTGGGTATTCTTATTCTTGAAAGGTTCCCAAGGAACATAGTCACTTGGTTTGCCATACGTCATTTTATCATAATTTTCCAATTCTTGCTCAGTGAGCGGCATTCTTGAATAATTATGATTATATGGCGGAGGAACTTGTGAATAACCAACCCTTTTCCCTTGTTCTCTTTGTATGCCATTTGTATATTGCAAAGATTACGAACAGTGTCACCAGAAGTATCATATTTTTTAATATTCAACTCATTTTGTTGAAACTTTCCAGTGAGAAGTCCTAGTTCAACTCTTACCAAGTCGCATTCCAAGGTTTTTGAATGTGGTTTGGTTTTATAATCATGGGCCTAACTTTTTTGTTGGTTTACGTCCCGGTGGAGTTGAATAATGTCCTTCTTTAGTGCATCAATATTTTCATAGAGAATCCTATTATTCTCTCGAAGACCGATGTACTTTGACATGACACTGTTGTAATCACTAATGAGATTGAAATTATGTGCTCTCATTTGTGCCATTTTATTTTTGCAATCTTCAGAGCATAAATAAGAGTTTACTATTTTGGAGAGAGATTTGGGCTCCTCAGTTTGAGCCATCAAGCATTTGAGATGATTTTCAGCAACTTCTGCAATCTTTAGAGATTCCACTTGAGCTGCAGCATCAACCTAGCTAAAACCATGCTGCTCTTGCACCATTAGTGTTTTCCCGCTCCTGAGCCTCCTTGGCTTGATGAGGTTGAAGTTGACGTCTGAGCTGAAGTAACTAGAACCATGGACCTCTCTGAATTCCTTGCGGCAGGAGCAACAGTTGCTTCATAACCCGCGGGTGTCTTCTTGCAATCTCTGGCGAAGTGTCCGAGTTCATGGCATCCATAGCATCTCAACTTATCTTTGACAAACCAAGTGCGAATGTTTGACATTGGATGGCTCCCGTATCTCTTTTGAAACTTTTCTGCTAGAAATGCGGCCATAGCCAGATTCCATGAAGCATCCAGTTCTTCAATACCTTCTTCAACCACTTGATTCATCTCAGTAGCAAACATTGAAGGAGGCAAGAAATCACGTGCAAGAAAAGCATTCAAAGTTTTGAGCATGGATGCTGCTAGAGCCAACTTCTCTTCATCCTGTTTAGTCAGAAATGCTAGATTTTCGGTGGAGGGTGTAGATTGAGCATTTTGAGAAGCTGAGAGATAAACAGGACTGTAGACTACGTTTGTGTGCTGTTGTAATTGTTGAGCAGTAACAGTAGTCGGAATAGCTAAGTTGTTTGGAAGAGACATTGTAGGTCCCCTAGTCCGTATGGATCTTCACAGAATCGTCTATCTAATCTACAGTGCGGAATCCCCTAGATCAGATTTCACAGAAACAACAAGAACAGAAACACGAACACGAACAATTAATTTCAACTTGTCTTCTATTGATTATCTAACACAAAGTGTTTACAATCAATTCAAGACACTTTCTCTAAACCAGCAACACCAGCAACTGAGTAATAGAACCAGCAACCTAAACCCTAATCACAACCACCCTTTATATAGAGATAGGTTATACTCATGGACTAGGGTTTCCTACATGGACTGCTAATGGATTTAAAGCCTAATTCGCCTACCATGTGTTGTATTGTGTCTAATTTAGCCCAATTACTTCTAATTAACTATTACAAAACTAAACCTACTAACCGTTTATCATTTTACTAATTACAAGATATCCAAAGACCAAATCTAAGCTGTTGTCACAAATATGCACCAACAAACTTCCCGTTGACAATAGCTTCATAAAATAACTTAGTCTTCATTCTTCTTGCAATCTTCAACATCTTTGAAAACGTTCGTCTTTGGATAGCTTCAGCTTTAATAGCTTCTGTCAGCAACAGACTCCCCCTAAGCTGATGTATCCAATCACCAAATCTTCTAAATCGTTAGCGTTTGAGTAAACTCCACTTCATTCCTTGCATAGCAATCCTTAAAACTCTTCAACTTTGTCTACAATATAAAAAGGAAGTTCTACCATGCATCCAAGCAAACTCCTCTTCACCAAACTTCTCAGCAACACACTACTACAATCTGTATACTATAAAACAAACATCTCGAGAAACCATAAGAATTTTTCAACACAAGTTAAACAAATTATTATTATTCAAGAGATAGCAAAACTGTATCACAGATTAAGCACTTCTCAACTCAAACCATATACTCAAAATTTTAAGCACACATAAACTTCAAGATCGTAAAATTTTTGAACTCAGCTTCTAACATCGTCTCCCCCTATCGGTAACAACTCCTCCACGAACAACCAATTGTCACACCCCGACCCGCAGCGGAAATAAAAGTCAAGGCATAATTGGGTTACCACTAAAGCTCATGAAATTTACTAATAAGTTTCCTATTTATTAAATTGAAATTAAAACTTCAAAGATTCAAACACAACGAGTCATACAAGCACAACTAAACAAAACATTGTTCAGAACATAATAGATTGGCTTAATCTTCTAAGGGCATTCCTATGTGTTTCTCTCCTCAGCTTGTTCACATGTATCATGCGTAAAACAAAAGATTGGGTCAACAAAAGTTGGCGAGGAATCTAATTAAAACATTTAAACATTTGTTATATTAGTTGTTTAAATAAAAATTTGTGCATGAAGCATAAGTGACCATAAGTATATACATAAACCATCACAAACCAAATAATATCCACAATGAACACATGACATGATGAATGATGAACTTGAGATCAAGGCTCAATCAAACAGAGCCGATCTAGTGAGACACCCGATGCTCAACTCGTGTCCCACGAGGAACTGATGGGCCTAATGAATGATTGCACTGAAATGATAAAATGTAACCACACATAACCACACAAACAAATATACACCTTTGATCATGAAATGATGTTAGCACAAGTGTTTAAATAAATAAAAGATGTACGACACGTGATACACCCCAAAACATGATTTAAAAAGGGGAATTTGCATAGATTCACTCACAGTGGATGCGTTTTCCTGATTGGCGAAAGATGCGCACGAATTGAGGATTTGAGCGACGAACGAATACTAACCTAAAAGATAATAATACGATAATCGATAAATAAACAATTTAATATTTTGAGTTAATACTTTTCATTTGGTTTTTAGATTATTTTGTGACATTAAATGAATTTTTTTAATCTATATATAATTGTAAGTATTTTAACCATAAGAAGTACAAAATATAATAAAAGAAGAAAAATTATTATTATTATTATTATTTCTTCTTTTTTTATTAAAATAATAAACAGTAAAAAAAATTTGGGCCCTGACAGGCTTGTCAGGCCCTGACCGGTTCGCATGAGTATTGGATGCGTGTGACAGGATTCGAACTCGAGACCTCGCGGTTGCGTGCACGCAGCTCTTCCAACTGAGCTACGTGTCTAACCCGTTAGATTACTATCTTTAATTAATTTTATATACTGATTAAACCAACTGCCTTTTTGTTTTATTTTCTAAAAACCATTCTTTTTATACATATATGCAAAACCGATCATGAGTTGGGATCGAACTTGCACTTTCACCGAACGTTGCACACAGCCCTACCATCTGGGCTGTGTGGCTAACCCGGAGAGACTGATATTTAAATTAACTATATATACTAACTGGGGTTAGTATATATAATTTATAAAAACTTTTAGAATAATTCAAGAACCGGTCGCGTTACGCAAGGATCGAACCCGAACTTGTTTTGCACACAGTCCACCACTGGACTGTGTGTCTAACCCGGACATAACTTAAAATTTAATTATACTAATACACTGTTCGGATGTCTTCTTCTTTGTTTAAAAAATAACCCAGAATATCTTCCCGATTTGAAACTGGTTGATGCTTGATTACCATTCCTTATTTACATTAACAAGAGTATACGAATTGAATGTAGAAAAAGAAACAGGAGGTAGAGGGTTGTTACCAAATAACGGAAACTTTAAATTTTTCCGACGGTATCTCCAGCGACAGAGCAATTAAATTCTGACCAAAACAGTGAACGTGAGCAGAGGAGTTTCAAAGAAATTCTTTTGGACGAGTTTGAGATCGACACTCGCTGGGTATTTATAGGCTATACTGAGCTTCGATTTTTATATTCGAAACTGAAATATTTGATTGATGATGAATATAACAGTTGGTCATAATTGAATTTGATTGAGATTTGAACGTTATTTGACAGTTAAAACTCGATTATTTGCATAATCGAAATTGATGATTAGTGATTAACCACTAAATCAAATGGACGGTTACCGATTCTGAGGTTTTGAATTTGCAGAGGACACGCTTGACTTACTATATCAATTATTTGAGTTAGAAACCACACAATAAGTGTGTGTGACTCAGTGGTGTTTGGTGCGTGTGGTTGTACAATAGACCCGGGTTCGACTCTGGTTCCCCCCCCCCCCCCTTTTTATTTAATTTTTTTTGTTTTATTAACTTTAAATGTTAATTACTTTCTTATGGTTTTATTTATAGATTATGGTTTAATTTATTAATTAAGGTTTTATTTATTATGGTTTTAAATTTTAACAACATTTACTAATTTCAACAAAATAAGCGACAAAAATACGCGACGAACATTTAGTCAACACTTGATTAAAAACAGTGCGGGTTTTTGAAACCCTAATTACCCGAATGTTACACCAATATCCATACAATAAGAATTTACAAGAAAATAAAATCTTTTTGGATTTTTATATTTTCTGAAAGCAAATAAAGTACGAAATACTAAACACTCTATTTTTGTGAGAATCACCGGTAAGAAGATCATATCAGCAACATCAAACTGTTTGCACACTATCTGACAATTTATATGCAATATTCATGAAACGCAGTTCAAGACGATTACCAGTATTGTTTATCCACTTAAACAAAATACATGAACATTTCAAGTACCATTACCTCGTGATCTGTTTAGATAAGTTATACTGATATACTAGTATGTCCCACTTCAGGACATACCCCCGCGATCAAGGTATGCACAAAAATTCATCGTAGTAGGTGAGTAAACCGAAATTCATCCTTTTGAATTACAACGATAGATAATTGGTGATTAGGTCAGTAATTCCGTACACCAAAGAGACCAATATCCAACGAGAGTTAGGGCAAATACCAAATTTTGGTACGAATAATGCAATTTGCACATTTGAATGACTCTCTAGGAAAGCTTCTTCAATTTTTGGGATTTGGCATTTTTGCTCTTTTAAGATATACTGGTTGTGCCTAGGTCAAAATATATCTGGATGCAGCAGAAGGACAACCTTGATACCCCGGATGAAATAACGGTATAAAGACCTAAAACCTCAGATTTTTGCAATCTATCAACGCAATATTTAAGGTTATAAAACCATACGTCACTGATATGTTACCCACTCATACACAATCTATTAAATTTGTATCATAAAGGTAAGTTGATTATTTCATGCCTTTTGCCTACTGGTGCATCATATGATGAAGTTGCTATCACACTTAAGCAATTTACTTTTAATTTCAGTGCGACAGTCTAACTTCCTGATGTACTATCATTTCTTCCCTTTCACACAGTGAAAATTCATTTTTGATTTTCAATTTTTTTATGTTTTTGATTTTTGAAAAGTAGTAAATTATTTACAAACTATTTTTATGAAAAGATGGTTATTCAGGATTCCTCATCCCGTTGAGTTCGACTAAATATTCAAAGCGAGCCCTGTCAAATGCTTTTGTGTAAAGATCTGCCAGGTTATCTAGTGTGTCAACTCGATGCAGTTCAATTAATTTCTTTTCAGCACAATCCCGTATAAAATGATGACGAATGTCAATATGTTTTGTGCGACTGTGTTTTACGGGATTGTTGGTGATTGATAAATGTGGCATTATTGTCTATCATAATAGGAGTACGAGTGAAATTCAAACCTTAATCACGCATCTGCTGTTGGATCCAGAGAACCTGAGAGCAACAGCTACCCGCAGCAATATATTCAGCTTCACACGTAGAGGTAGACACGCAAGACTGCTTCTTGCATTGCCATGAAACGTGCCTCCCTCCTAAGAACTGACAACCACTTGTGGTAGACTTCCTTGTAGATTTGCATCTTCCAAAGTCCGAATCAGTGAAAGCAACAAACTTCAAATCACTAGCAGCTGGATACCATAACCAAAGTTTAGGTTTCCCCTTCAAGTAACGAAGAATCCGCTTCACCGTTTTCATGTGGGACTCCTTTGGATTCGCTTGATATCTGGCACAAAGACATACTGCAAACATGATGTCGGGTCTTAAAGCAGTCAAGTACATCAGAGAACCAATCATTGCTCTGTATTGAGTTGGATCAACATCCTCCACACTCTCATGATATGGACCAAGATTGTGATTCTCACAGATAGGTGTGTTGAAAGTAGTGCAATCGTCCATTTTGAAACGAGACAAAATGTCATACACATACTTCGTCTGATGAATAAACATCCCATCCTTCTTTTGGTTCAACTTGTAAACCCAAAAAGTAGGATAGCTCACCCATCGCACTCATCTCAAACTTGCTCTTCATCACCTCTTCAAAGTCATGACACAGGTTCTCATCTGATGAACCAAAGATGATGTCATCTACGCATACCTGTACCAGCAGAAAGTCTTCCTTCTTCCTTTTGATGAAAAGTGTACTGTCAATCTGACCTCTTTCAAAACCTTCTTTAACAAATGTGCTGATAGTGTCTCATACCACGCCCTAGGTGCCTGATGCAATCCATACAATGCCTTATCAAGTCGATAGACTTGATCTGGATAGTCTGGATCAGTAAACCCATCTGGTTGTGAGACATACACCTTTTCTTGGACTTTCCCGTAAAGAAATGCACTCTTCACGTCGAGTTGGTAAACTTTGAAGCCCTTGAATGAAGCAATAGCTAA
Organism: Scalesia atractyloides; assembly: GCA_947069175.1. Lineage (NCBI taxonomy): Eukaryota > Viridiplantae > Streptophyta > Magnoliopsida > Asterales > Asteraceae > Scalesia > Scalesia atractyloides. The sequence goes on along the minus strand of CAMTDV010000013.1, from coordinate 35,108,481 downwards.
GAACAAACGAATTGCTTCCAACCTTGCTACTGGTTCAAACACTTCATAGTAATCAATCCCCTCTTGCTGATTGAACCCTTTCACCACCAACCGAGTCTTATTCTGTATCACGATCCCTCGGTCGTCTTTCTTGCACTTGAACACCCACTTAGTGCCTATTTCCTTCTCTCCTGCAGGCAAGTCAACTAGCTCCCAAACTTTCAACTTCTTGAACTGAGCTAGTTCCTCTTGCATAGCTTCTACCCAACAATTGTCTTTTAGATCCATATGAACATTCTTCGGCTCCTCTTGGGCAATAAAGCAGCTATACAAACATTCATTTATCAACCCAGTCTTCTGAATCGTAGTAAACAGACAGTAACCTTCGAGCACACCTCTTCTCATCTGAACACCTGCAGCATCATCACCAATGATGTTTTAATGTGGACGATCTCTGTGTACACGTGTTGTAGCAATGGTGTTAACAACCAGATTATCTCCCAGATTAGATCCAATCTCCCCCTGAATATTAGCAAATGGATTAGTGAAATCCTCCCCCTGAATAGGTTCAGACTCACTATCACTGGAGTCCTCTGGAGCTGCACTAGAAGAAGTTTCTGGAGCATCTGTCATCGATACACTCGATCTAGGCATGAAGTCGCACTCGCCATCTTCACTGATCACAGTATGGATCACTTGAGACTCATCTGCATTTGAAACATCAAAAATATTGAATGATTTAAAGACACCATCATAATCATATAATATAGCAGGACCACCCGTTGATTGTTGAGGTGAGTAACTAGTGATTTCCATGTTAAACACAACCTCAATTTTACCAGTTTTTAGATTAAAAACCCTTTTATTCGGTGTTCTGGGCATATAGCCTAGAAAGTAGCCCTCATCAGCTACTTCACCGAATTTTTGCTTATCTTTGTTTCGCACAATGGTGCAGGGTAATCCAAATGGTTCAAAGCCTTTTAAGTTTGGTTTTCGGTTAAACAATAGTTTGTGACACGTTTTGTTAAATTGTTTAACCGTCAAAACTTTGTTTAGGACATAACAAGCTGTGTTCGGAGCTTCTCCCCAAATAAGAACTGGAAGCTTTGAATCAGATAGCATAGTCCTTGCGGCTTCCATCAACATCATGTTCTTCCTCTCAGCGACTCCATTCTTTTGAGGTGTATAAGGAGCAGAATATTGATGCTCAATTCCCTTGCGAAGACAATAGAGATCCAGAACTTGATTCTTGAACTCCGTGCCATTATCACTCCTTATCCTCTTGATCCGTGCATCATGGACATTTTCCAATTTTGTAAAAAGATCTATCAGCATCTCTGTTGTCTCATCTTTTGTACCTAAAAAGAAAACCCATGAATATCGTGAGTAATCATCTGTGACAACTAAACAATAGTACTTTCCACCTATGCTCCTTACGTTCACTGGACCGAATAGATCCATATGAAGTAATTCATAAGGGGCATCTATGGAATTTACTATTTTTAGACTTGTGAGGTTTCTTATGTTGTTTTCCTTTTTAACATGGAAGACATTTATCTTCCACGTGAAACCTCTGCACTGGCACCCCTTCCACCATTTTTAATAGTATAATTCATTTTTCGGTAGCGGATGTGGGCCATGCGTCTGTGCTACAGCAATGACTCAGCCTCAGATGCTTTTGATAGTAAACACGCCACCACAGTGGAAGAATCTTTGGCACCCATGTCCATGACATAAGTGTCATTTATCCTTGGCGCTCTCATCACTATCCAGTCATCCGGTATCACCAAACCAGGTTTCAACACTAAAGCTTCAGACTTTGTAAAGTGGACCGAGTGACCCTTGTCGCAGACTTGAGACACGCTCATCAGATTGTGCTTTAGCTGCCCAACAGAGTTCACTTTGTCCAGTGTGATCTTTCCATTGGTTACGTTTCCTCGTCCTGTAATGTGCCCGCCTTTAGCACCTGCAAAATTCACATATCCACCATCTATATTCTCAAACTCTGTCAACAGCCTCGCCTCCCCCGTCATGTGCCTGGAGCAGCCACTATCAACATACCACAAGTTGATAATCCTCCTTAGCAGCTCCTACACCACCCAACAAAATTAGTTAGAGTGGGGGACCCAAGCCTTAATGGTCTTGGGTCTTCCAGATTCATCAACCACAGGGACATCCATCCAATATCCATCACTCCTAACAGGAGTCTTGGATCTTAGACCTGTTGATGGAAATGGTTTTTGATTTCCACTAGGTCTGTGGTTCTGAGGTCTCCTAACCATGTTTGGACTTTGCGACCTTTGGAAATTATGATTGTGGTTCCATGAATTTTGATGATGATAATTTCTAAAGCCATCGTTTTAAAAATTTCGACTACCAACATTCTCGTATCGATTTTGATATTGACCCTGGCTTCTGAAATTATTGGATTGACCATGAAAGTTATTCATTCTTAGTGAACTACTTCTAGGTCTATCATATCTACCTGATGTAGATGCAGGCTGAAATCTTTATTGATTTCTTTGAAAGCGAGGAACTTGGTGAGTTCCTTTTTCAGCCTTATCTACACCAACAGCAACACTCTGTTGCTTGGTAGCAGATACTTTTGTGGAGTTAACCTTCTTCTCACCATCACCAATTTTCTCTGGTAATTTTTCTCTCTTCCTCTCACTTACCTGTGCTTCACTCTTTTTGTTAGGACAACAGCTAGCTACATGTCCCTTTTCGTGACATTTGAAGCACGATTTCCTAGCCGAAGACTTCTTAATTGAAGCCTCTTGCTTAGATTCATCAGGCAATGAGGATGATGACGATGCCTTCGAAGGATCTTGTTTAGTTTGGTTAACTTCTGATTGTTCTTTGTTTTTATTTTTAGCAAACTACACATTAGACTCTTTAGTAATAACAGGGACCTCTTCATTCATTTCACTCCCTTGAACAAAATCAACCTTTTTAATAAAAACTTGCTTTTGCTTTTTAGGGTGTGTATTCTTTTTTTTCAAAAATGTGTCTCTGTTATTATCCTTCTTGGCATTCTCAGAACCATCAACATTTCCTGATGTGGAACTACCAGGTGTAGTTGACAAAGTCTGTAGGCTCTTCTTCATCTGGCAAGAAAGAATAGTCATGACCAAGTGGTGGTGGAACTTTATTCAAACCTTTGAATTCCACACACGTCTTATCATTACTCTTCTTCAAGCCATTCATCATGTGTTTCATGACAAAAGATGAATCTCTGAATTGATTTAATTTTTTTCAAGCTCACAAATTTTAAGTTGTGCTTCGGACAACTCTTTGCACTTTTCAGAAACCTCTTTTGTTTTCTCACTCATCGTATCATGAGCTAAGTCAATAACTTGAAGTTTATCATTAAGCTTACATGTTAGAATATTGATTTCTTCTTCATAACCTTTAGTTTTCTTCAAGTATAGTGACTCATTTCGTTTTACGAAAAAGTTAGATTCTTTTAGGTTTGAGAGCTCATTAGTCAGACTTTGGTTTTGCTTTGTTAATGTGTCAACTTCACTTTGCAGTTCACGACACTTCAAACAAACAGAACTACCAGAGTTAGAACATACCTCGCCAGTTGATTTGCTTAGATCAGCATGAAAGCATCAAAATCAGCAGTCATCTTCTTCTCTGTAGCATTCTCTTCTCCATCAGCCTTTTCAGCGACCTTCTCTTGCTCTTCCTCAGCATCAGCTTTCACTTCTTCATCAGCAATAGGAGCTATCTCAGCCATGAATGCTTGTGAGGCATTGTTATCACCCTCCAGATGAACACTCCAATCATAAGAACCCTCTCTAGCTGTAGAGATCAGGGCCTTTGATCCAGTGTTGTTTGACGCATCCCATTGCATGAACCATGGCCAGGAGAATCTTGAAAGGATGAACTAGAACGAGATTCAGACTTAGGTCTTTGACACTTTCTAGCGAAATGTCCATAGTTGTGATAATTGTAACACTTCACTTTCAACTTGTCAAAGCCCACACTCTTTCTAACGAACTTCCTACCCGTTCTGTTCATGAACCTCTTCACCCTTCTAGAGATCATGGCCATCGGCCATTGCAAATCCATTTCCTCTAAGTCATCAGGATCCGATCTGATCATCATCTTCATCAAACGTAGCAGGATCAGATATTTTTCCCTGAATGTAGTTCTCGTAGGAAGCAACAAAAGAAGCAAGCAATGCCAGATAATCTTCAGCACTTTTGACACTCAGAGGCATAGACCTATTGCTGTTGTTATTAATAGATGGTTCTAATGATCCCAGATGTTTCTGAGATGGTGATGATGATCCCAGATGATTCTAATGATCCCAGATGGTTCTAATGATCCGAGATGGTAATGATGATCTGAGATGGTTTGAAGATGGAGACAAACTTCAACACTAATGATCTGAGATAGATTCGAGATGCATGTTCATCATTAGAGTCTTCAAGAGTTCTTTTCCCGAGATGCAGTTCGAGATGGTTCGAGATGCAAGCCATTGATCCGAGATAGTTCGAGTCTTCAAGATATTCATTCCGAGATGTGAGACTTAGATCCGAGATCTTCAAGAAGATGATCCGAATTTGTCCGAGATGATCCGAGATAAAACATAAATTCAACACCAGCTCTGAAATAGTAGCAAGTACAAACTGAACACGTGTGATATCAGATCTGAGCCTGGAAACATGTTCAAACAGGCTCTGATACCAATTGTAAGTCCCGAAAACCGGATCTTACGATATTACACTTAGCTTGAAAGGTGGCGGAATCACACAAACAAGCTAAGTGTCATACCCCGATAAATCATCAACATCAGAGTTGGGCGTGATCTGAACTGGTATCTTCATTACACGGCGGAAGTAAGTATGAGTGCTAAGACTTCTAGTAAGTGAATGCCCGCTAAGTACTCGAATCCCCATGGGTTCCACTATTCTAATCGTGCCATAGTTTGAAATTGTAACATGAGAAAGAAACATGTGAAAAATCAACATAATGTTGGCGAGTTCATAGTTTGTCTGTTTTGTATCAAATGAATCTTAAAACATTTGAAAATCTTGCATTTGGAAACCGGTTTGTGAGATCATAGTATCCCAAAGCATTTGAAATGTCGTATCTGTATAATGGTATTGAAATGTTTTATGTGCTGTGTGTAAACCGATGCATATAACTGTTGTGTTTGTAAACCGGTAATAAAATGTTTTCTATCGTATCTGTAAACCGGTATTGAAATGTTTTCTGTTATGTTTGTAAACCGATACATGTAACCGTTGTGTTTGTAAACCGGTAATGAAATGTTTTCTGTCGTATCTGTAAACCGATATTGAAATGTTTTATGTTATATTTGTAAACCGGTATTGAAATCATAATATATAGGATGCCTATGGAATCTAAGGATCAATCAGTGTGTAGCTAATACACTGACTTATGTGCCATAAGTAAGTACCAAAACAAGACAACTTTGACATCATTAGGATCACAAAATCACCCCTAAAGGGTTAACAAACCAGGAGTAGGGCGCCCCTCAAACTCGATAGATCTATACCTTTTGCACCTTGGTCACTACGTGATTAATGGTTACTCTTGTCATCATCCTACTTACGCACAGTGATTTGTCATAATCTAATCCCATAGCTACATACGATTGTTAAAAATTTGTATTTTCGATGTGTATGAATGGGCCTCCCCTTCATATGATTTTCGTTCTTCACACTTTTGATATTAGCCCTAGTCCATGTCATTCGTGTTATTGGGCCTAGCCCATGTTATTAATAAAATTGGGGCCTAGCCCCTAGTTGTGACTAAGACAATCCAGTCACTAGTCATAAAAGTCACGCATGTTTCGAAAACCTTGTATTGCTGTGAAAACCAGTAAATTTAACCTAAACCATTCATAAATCATCGTGTTTGTTGAAATTTGTTTGTAAAATGGTTTAGAAATATGTGATTATCGTTTATCGAAACATTGTGTGCTTTTGCAAAATTTGCATGTCTTTCAACCCCCGAAAACATTTATAAAAATGTAAAACAGTAAAAAGTGGGGGTTATGAACTCACCTTGATATCCTTGTGCAAAGCTAGCTTATTGTGATTCCATAATGTCATTTCCACAACGTGACTTGCTAGCATGCAATCTAAAACATTCCTAAAACGGAATAACTCATAAGTTTTTAAATATAACATAGCTAGCTATGTGTCACTGAGCTCTACCGAATCGCTAACCATACGATTCTATGAAAGTGTTATTGTCTTGTTTCAAAATAACCAATATATGGTTTTCTTGGAAACGACTTAGTTTCCGAGAGATTGAAATATATATTTATATATAAGCATAAATATATTTTATGAAATCGTATTAGTCGTCTCGACTAGAAACATGTATATGTAATGAGTATATGGATGAAAAAATACGTTGTATACTCGTATAATGAATTTACGCATTTTTCCGGATAGTCGTCATATACGTTGACGGATAATAGTACGACTCGTAGTATTTCGTAAGATGTAGACATACATACTCTTAGATATACCCATATACGTAATACATTTCGTATCCGATCAATAGTCTTGCGTATCATTTATAATTAATAAAATAATTATACAATCATATGCTTGTTATAATCTTACGGTATTGTGTCGTACTTCGTTTAGGCGTTTGAATCGAATATAACAAGTATATTATTGTTATAAAAGCATTTTGAAAGATAATGCCCAATTCCGACGTTTGAAATAAATATACACATTATATTTATCTTATATAAGTACTCGAAATCTCGGCGTTCGGAATAAACGTAAACACTATATTTATTTTTGCAAAAGTGTTCGGAAATCTTGACGTTTGAAATAAATATAAACATTATATTTATTTTACAAAAGTATTCGAAGGTGTTCGAATCATCCATGTTTGAAATCTGCTTTCCGAATTTCTCTATTTAGTAACTCCGTTCGTTTGAGAGGTTATAAATTTGTTGTACGAGTTATAAAGTGTCGTCGAGAATAAATATACTCTTATAATTAATTTTATATAAATTGCTCGAATCCAATAGGCTTTGTCTTTGAAATGAAACGTATTTCATATTACGTATTTTTACGAAAAACGGGCAGAGTTTCCCCTGTTTTTAGGATAGCCCTGACGACACAAGTTGTTGATAATTTTCAAAACTCAACAAGTCAATGTAACAATATATATAATATTCCGTCATGCATTCAAAATATCGATTTTTATCGAATACGAATCCAATATATGTATTCGTATATAATATATACATACATACATATACATATACATATATATATATATATATATTATATTATATTTTCACGATATGTCGGTCTTTTTTTTTCAACTAATATATATACACGTGTAACATACATCGGTTCGATTGTTATTTTATGGTTTTGTTATTCGGTTCGGTTTTAGAGCTCTGTTTCGCGCTAAATAATATTTATATAAAATAATATAATTGAATTTCACATCGTTAAAAATTTACCGAGTCGTGGGTTGACCCCTTGACTACCGTAGTTGACCGTGTTGACTGAGTTGACCGGGTTTGACCCATGTGGACTTAGTTGACTCGAAGACATCTGATGTTTACTAAACAGACTGAACCGAATCGGAATCAAGACTAACCACGTTGACCATCTTTGACTAGTTGACCAAGTTTGACTGAGTTAACCCGGGTTGACTGAGTCGACTCGGTGTTGACCAAAACAAACCCAAACTTGAACCGAACCCAACCATCCCCACTACCCCTGCCATCACCGCTGACCGGAACTCCAATCGCCACCGGTTACAGTGTTACCGCCGCGTCTTCTCACGACACCCTACCACTACCGTCGTCGGCTTCCGCCGAATGACGGCTTCGTTCATTCGTTGTCGGTGACCGCCATAACCTAGCCGGAGTCACCACCGCCGCCACAATCCGTCACAACCTGAAACCACAAGCACTAGCCAGGAGAGTCGCGGATCTACAAAGATCTGAGGAAGAGAAGGGGAGTTAGGTGGCTTACCGGAGGAGAAGACAACTTGAATCGCGGCTGCCGAACTTCAAACTTCTATCCACGTTGCTCAAAACAAAAAATGTAGGCTGGAATTGCGTTTGGGAGGTACGATTTAGGGGTGGTCCGCTCTGAACCACCACGAAATTCCATCGCTGCTGCCGCTGCCAGCGGCGGCGCCGCCGTCGCCGTCTCCACTGTGGTTGTTGCCGTGCTCGGTCGGTGGCCGGCCGGAGTTCGGTCGCCGGATGTTTGCCGGATGTTCTAGAGAGAGAAAGCTGGAGAGAGAAGTGAGGGTTAGAGAGAGAAAGTGTGTGTAAGAATGGTGTTGTGTGTATGTGTGTGGCCCATTTTATAGTTAGGGTTTTGTGGTGGGTTGGGCCCAAGGCCCACAAACCCGTTTCTAGTGTTTTGAGCAGCGCAAACGTGTCCACGAGGCATGTTTTCGAACCTGAACTTCATGGAACATCGTATAATATTATCTTAGGTTCAAAAACATGTAAAATGATGTCGTAAGTTTGCGTTTGTCGCGTACAATGCGTTAAAATCGCGTAAAATGATTCGGTTGTCGTTTCTTGTCCGTTTTTCAATCTTATTTCAACTGCGAATACTCAAATTCGAACACGAAGCTAAAATTATCATAATATTCCAGTTTTGAAGGTGATATACGAGTCCGATGCTTTCGTTTCGTTGTAGGTGCGTTTCTTCAGTCACGTTTTTTGTTCACGTAAGTGTTTTGTGACGTTCGAAAGCATGATAATTCATCAAACCCAATTCATATGTATAAATTATACGTGTGACATTCGTATTTGTCGGCGTTGTCAGTATTTTGTCCGGTGTCAGTTTGTTACCGCTTATCGTTCAGCAGTCTTCCCGCAAATCAACATTCGCGTACTGTGAAGCCAACAAGATGTTCCTAGGCATTCCTAAGGCCTGATCAAGTTAATTTACATCTAATTATGCTAGTATTATTGTCTTAATGTTTGTTATTCACGTAATTACAACCACTAATTGCCGGTTGTCACACTAAGAATCAAATGAAAGAAATAAAATGAAAATACAAAGGTTTAACTTGCATACGAATCAAGAATTTGTCTAATACAAGTGAAAATCAATCAAGGAGCCCCCAACCCTAATACATCGTTATCTATATATACTAGAGGGTTTGTGTTCCATAACCCTAAACCCCTTAGGCCCAAGGGCTTCCCCAATCCCATTACAACGTAATGTCCCATTCCCTAAAAGATACTAATGTATAAACCTATTAGTTCCTTAAGTGGAAAATGGTGTTTCAGTGAATGGAAAGATGGAATTTTGTGGTGAGGGGCATAGTAGGGAATTTTCTAGTGAAATCTCTGTTGCCATTGTAATATGGTCAACAGTGGTTTGAAATGGTGGTGGTAGGATCAGCCCAAGTGGTGGGTGATTTGATGAAGTGAATAGATCAGTGGTTTGACCACGAGCACCATCAAAGGTTTGGGGTTGACTTTGGTAAACCGTGGTTCCAGTTATTGTGGACTGATTGTAGCTTTGTGGATCAGAAGACACTTTGTATTGAGATGGTATCTCAATGTCAAATCTGTAATCCTATTGTGTTGCATTGTGTTTACCTGTATCAACCTCAACCTTTGTAGTAACTTCTTCAAAGTTGAATTTATCAAGATCAAAAAGTCATGCTAGATTTTTAGGGATTTTCAAGTATGATAATTCATTAAATTTTGCATTTAATGTTTGTTCTATAGTCACGGTCCTTGTGTTAAACACTTTACAGACCTTGGCTATAGAAGAATATCCCAAGAAATACTCACAATCCACTTTAGCTGCAAACTCAGAAATCGAATCTTTGAGATTCAAGATAAAGCATGGACAACCAAAGATTTTGAAGAAAGATATTAAGGGTTTTATTTTGAACAAAATCTCATAGGCAGTCTTTTGAGGCCTAAGATTTATTAAGACCCTGTTTTGAACATAACATGCAATATTCACAGCCTCTGCCCAAAAGGACAATGGAAGACCTGAATCTACAAGCATTTTTCTTGCAACATCAATAAGGGTTCTGTTTTTCTTTCATCAACCTCTTGGTTCCTGAATTCTGTCCCATTGTTACTTTTGATGGACTTGACAGGCAGATCATACTAATTTTCTAATTTTGTGATAAATTCATTTTAAATTCCTGCAGTCTCATCTTTTGAGTGAAGGAAGAATGTCCATGTGAACCTAGAAAAATCATCAGCTATCACCAAGCAATAATGCTTTTCCTCAAGCTCATGATCTTTACTATGCCAAACAAATCTATATGTAACAATTGTAAACATTTGGTTGTTTTGGACTCTTCAATGGGTTTGTGTGATACTTTGTGTTGTTTTCCTTTTAAACAGGAAACACAATGTTCATCACATTTGAATTGCTTGGTTGGTAAGCCTCGGATAAGCTTTTCCTTTGTCAGAGTGTCAATTGTTTTTAAATTAACATGTCACAACCTTTTGTGCCATAACTCTGTTTCTTTTGTTGAGGCAACATAGAAGAGGCAAACATTGGATTTTGGGTTTTCTTTAGACATGTCTACCACATATACATTGCCACTTCTATGTGCAACAAGTTGTAAAGTACTTTCAGCTATAATTTTGTCAATCTTTTTGACAACCTTCGGTCCAACAATTTTTATAAGTTGTCTTTGTAAAAAAATGAGCCATAGCCTTTGTCACTCATTTGTGACACGTTGAGTAAATTAAATTTTAAATTATCTATCAGATTAACATTTTCAAATTTTAGCTTTCTTGTTTGGACAGTCCCTGACCCCATCACCTTTCCTTTAACGTTATTACCAAAGGAAATGTCACCACCTCTATGATAATGGAAGTTTGGCAGTAGAGTTTTGCATCCAGTCATATCCCTGGATCCTCCACTATCTACATACCATAGGTTATCTAGGCATGTAGATACTCCCATTTTAGTGGCCATGAATGCGCATTGGCACTTATTCTCATTATCAGTTGTATTCCAAGGATCACTGTTTTTTACAACACTATCATCACCCTTCTCATAAATTGTTGTTTGTACAGGGTTAAATATGTTCTCAACACATTGTGTGTTAAGAATTTCCTGGTTGCTTTTAACAGTTTCCTCAGATTTACTGAATTTTTCTTCTAACTCATCCCATATCTCTTTTGCAATATTACAGTGTAATAGCTCTGAATAGATCTCGTTTGGTAGAGCCTTTGCAATTATAATGAGAGCTTCGGTATCTATCTCCAACTTTTTTAAATCAAGCATAGAGTAATCTTCTGGTTTCTTTGGCTCATATACATCATGATTTTCGACACAAGGTGTCATTGGAATGTGTGGTCCATACAAAATAGACCTCCAACATCCTAAGTTTTGTTGAGCTAAATAGTGTACCATAAGACGTTGCTAGGTATTCTAATTTGATCTGTCAAGCGTTGGTGGTTTTCTATCACAATCGGAGACAAGGAAATCATAGTTATCAAAAGACATTCTCTTTTAATCTTTTAGAAGAAGAACAAAGTATGTTTCTGACACCCTTTTTGAGTTTTATACTTTTCTACTCTGAGCTAGGAATAGTATTGGATCTCTGTTGAGCTGATCTTTGTATGTTAAATTGATTGTGAATTCGAATTTAACGTGACCGAGATTTAATACCAATTGTTAGGATCTAAGTTTGATACTTGCAAACAAATACTGACAAACACAACATAATTCACAAATAGAGAGATATTATCAGAAACAGTTTTTCAATTGATTCAAAAGTTTTACAAAATTGATTCTACAATCTCCCCCTCAGCTTATCATTCACTAGAACTATTTGTACAAAAGAGAATGTGTGAAGCGATAAAATAGATCTCTAACAGGTGATATCCATTTATACTAAGTACTAAAGCTTTCTTTGTGATATGCTGACATCACCCTGATAGTGACATCTAACATTCCTAACAGAAAAGATTCCATATATGTTTGCAAACATCTGTGCAAATTTATCATCTGTTTAAACTAGTCTAAACACTTTTACAAGATAAATATTGTTACATTGAGAAACCACTGTCTAAGCTATCCTCTGTTGCAGTTATCTAAACATCTGTTTGGCCATACAGATGTTTGGTCTTCTTGATCAGACCTTTGACTTCATAGTGTTTTGGTCTTCAACAGTCTTTAGCTTTCAACAATTGTTGTTTCTTCTTGAACAGCGGTTCCAAGCCTTTTGAACAGATGTTTGCTTTGTTCTGGAATAGATGTTCGGATTAGGTGTTCAAGATTCACTATCTTTAGGTTGAAAATTGCTTCATCCACTATTTATTTCTTGATCTTTGAGTCATGTCTTGGCTTTTGGATATCATCTGTTTTTATAGGTCCAACAAACAATAATATTACTTTAGATATATATAATATATCACAATATAACATGTAGCATATAATACTAAGCATGTGACAATTAAAGTGATCATGTGCATGTGTATGCTTTAAATAAATATAAGCTAATACAATTAATCACATAAGCACATAAGGTACTTAAAGTACCTACTAAACTACATTCTAAGTCTAAGGGTCTAATAACTTAAACCTAATTCCTCGTAATAATTGACTCTGATACCAATCTGTCACACCCCGACCCACAACAGAATGATACGGGGCATGATAGATTGTCCAAAGCTTATAACAACTATTAATTAATAAGTGATAATATTTGAAGCATCATATTTTAAACTGTCACACATAACATAGAATTCAAATATTAATACAATAGTCCAAATAAAGACATAATAAACCCAGTTTATTACTAAGGCAACCCTATGTGTCTTCAACTCGGTTTCAGCTCACCCTTGTTGGAAAAAGTACATAAACCGATATTGTGGGAATCATGATTGTTTTGTGCCATTCATTTGGATCTTTTGTGAAAAAAAAAGTATGTAAACTAATATTATGGGAATCATGATTGTTTTGTGCCCTAATTTTGATCTTTTGTGAAAACAAAGTACGTAAACCTGAATTTAGATACAACAATCAGATTTGGTCTCTTTGTGAGCTAATCTTTCAATATTAAAATGATTAGGAAATAGAGTATAATATGACCAAGCTCTAATACCAATTATAGGATCTGAGTTTGTAATACTTACGAGTTTAAGCAATCAAAAGACAAACAATCATAAATTGTAATGCAAATAATATAAACACACAAGCAGGAAGTTATATCAAGACTGTTTTTTATTGAAATATGATTATTACAATTACAGTACAATGATTATTCAAACTCCCCCTCATCCTGATGGCACACTTTGTTGTTCGTACAAAAGGAATAAATGTTATACTTAGATCTCTAACAGGAGAGATCTATTTATACAAGCATGAAAGCTCTATTTGCAATCAGCTAACGTCACCCTGATAGTGACATCAATCATTCCTAACAGAAAAAATTCCACAGTTGTTAGCAAACATTTATAGGAATCTAACATCTCATCTAGAATATCCAACATATGTTCTAAGCTACTATTATATTGATTAAACCTTTGTTCTTCAAGCTAGGGATGAGCATGAAATCGATACCATACCGATCCTGAAAAATTTCGGTACGGTATGGTATGGTACCGGTATCTGTACGATGTTGGTGTCTGAAGGTAAAATTTGGTATTTTACCGCTACCATACCGAACCGGTACCGATCCCGAAAGTACCGACACCGACAATGCCAAAAAGTGGATACCGAATCCGGTACCGAAGAAATTAGGTACGGTAATTTCGGGATCGGTACAGTACGGTATTTGATACCAAATGCTCATCTATAGCACCCTGCAAAATCGTGTCCAATAATATAGTGACACGTGTTGTATTTTTATATATAGTCTATTAAAGACTAATATGGACTAAAAGTAACAATATGCTCAAACTGAGCCTCTGAATGACTTTCTGATGTCAACATGCATAAACCTAGCCTCTGAACGGCCATTAGTGTCGTCATGCATAAAACGTAGCCTCTGAACGACCATTAGTGTTGTTATGCATAAAACATAGCCTCTGAACGACCATTAGCGTCGTCATGCATAAACTTGGCCTCTGAGTGACTGTTGTGTCAACATGCCTAGCCTCTGAGTGACATCAGAGTCAACATGCTTACACTGAGCCTCTGAGTGATCCTTTACGTAGTCCTAACTCTCATATGTCTCGTTTATTGGACGAGAGTGATTAAATCCATTATTATATGAAGGTTGGATAATGGAGGGATTAAAAGTGTCAACATATTAATTTATACCTCTGAGTGACCTTTTAACGAACCGCGAACTCGACAATGTCCGAGCATAATCCCGAGTATGCCAAGTATTGTCTACGGAGGGCTAATTATGCTAAAAAGGTGTTTTAGAAGGCTTTTATAAGCTTTTATAAGTTAAGGGGGCTAAAGTTTCAAAGTTTTAAAGTGGCCGTGGGGCGGTCGCGGGCCGCGAGAGACATGACCTGTATCTCTCGCAGGGCACGAGAAGCCCTCTACTGCAGAAAGTTTGCTTGGCTTCCAAACAACAAAAACCATTAAATCGAAACCATGGCTTCCCAAACTGCTATGCCACGTTTTAGGACACTTGTAAGCTTCTTCTTACACCCCTAAACACCTTGCTTCACCTCCTTTGAGTTCTCCAACTATAAATAGGTGCTTAAGTTCACCATACCAACTTGCACCTTTCTCATTTATTCACTCTTCTCCCTCCTCTGGAAGTTCCTTGCTAAAAGGATCATCCAACATATTTCTTTTGCACCTTAGGAATCACTGGTAAGTGTTCCTTCTTTGTGCATTTTCGTTTATAGGCTTTGATAGCCAAAAGTCAAGCGTTTTACGAAAAACGCTTTGACTTTTGGTTAAGACCATTATGGTCTAGCCATTGTTCAAAATGAACATGGCTAAGTGATCTCAATAAGGTAGGTGTCAATCCCTATAAAGGGCACCTCCTGAAGATCACGTTCGCTAATTGACGGGTCAAAGTTATGATATTAAATGTCAAACATGCCAATTTTCGGAAAAATCATAAATTGATCTTATATATGTTAATGAAACCTGTTTTGACACTTAAACAAGTTGGTAATAATTACTAAAACATGTAAGAACATGTTCGGCTCGTCAATTTCAGTCTAGGGTCGGTTCGCAACCGAAAGTCGTGAAGTTTGACTTCTGTTTGACTTTCGATTCTGACCCGATTTAGATTAGTCACCTACTGATCTAAAGTTGCATTATGATCATAACATAATGTAGCATAACCCTCTGAGAGGTTATATTACATGATCATAATCAGAATCTAAGTTCATGCACAAGTTCCATAATTATGCCATCTTTGACCAAAATGTCCTTTTTGCATAAAACAGGGTTTTAAATAATAATGAACTTGAAAATAGTTTCCTATTGATGAAATATCATAAGTAGGATTATTTGGGATGTTAAACCAAGTTATAAATTGAGTTTTCAATCAGGTCCTTAAAGTATGTCGATAAATGATGGTTTTAGCCCTTGTGGCTTATAAAACGATTTTAATCAAATCTTTTCAAGGTAAATTATTTACCTACTGATATGTTATATTAAGTAACATATTTAAAACATTTTAATCTAACCTTAACATCAGTTTTCATAAACATCGCATAAAGACGTCATTTTACGACATAAGCGCCGTTTTGGCGCATAGTATGGTTTTAAACCATATTATTGACTAAGACTTGATACCTACTAATTTTAAAACTTATTTTAAACATATTTAGAGTAGGTACATATTATAAACTCAGAATCCCAAATAATTTATAGACTATGTGTAAAATGACCAAAATACCCCTTTCGGTGCATAGTTTGGTCATAAAAGATAAAATACACATATAATTAATATCCTACTGACATTATATCATAAATAAAATATTTTTCCAGAATACTCATGATTTTAAACTTAAACTTAAATTATATTCAAGTTCCTTTTATACGATATGGAATTACCAAAATGCCCTTATGAGGCATAGTTTCGTTTTAAAACCTTAAACGGGTATGTAAGTTGATATCCTACTAATATTTTAACTTATTTAAAATATAATGGCATATAGAACTTGTCCATGACTTATCCAGTTACCTGATATCGCTTTTATGTGTACGGTTAAGTATATATAACTATTTTACGAAAATTAACCGAAACGGGTTAAACCTTGTCATTTAAGTTTCAAAATCCAGAATGTTTATAGTTTACCCATATTATACAAGTCAAGTACTTGTCGGGATTAAAATACATTCTATCCGATCATCGTTTAGTCAAGCATTATACGTAATGACATGTACACTATTCGGTTTATGAAACCGTTAGTATTTAATTGGCTAGCTTATGCCATAATCCAGACTAGAGCCTTGCCGGTAAATGCTATCTGCACTTGGTACTTTTGTATACGGATGATTTATTTAAAAATAAAAGAAGAAGACTAGCTCAGATAAATATTCTCGACTTATTTTCCCTATATGGGCTTGGGATACGGTAAATTATTACCGCTTAGTCCGAGATAGGGTCAATCGAATGCCCGTTTGTGGCTAGTAAACCCGCATATTCCGTTTTAATCAGTTTTGTTTGATAACTTAAACATCGGGGGTTAAATTACAGTGTCCTGGATATCCTCAGCTCAATACATTAGTTATTGGCCACGACCTTAGCGTGGGCTGTAGGCATACACCTGACAGACGCTCATATGCAAATTACCCAAGACGTTGGGGATAACTCCTTTGTGAGTTCTAAGTGGTGTGTATTTAATCATGTCTCGAAATCTGTACTTGGCTCTGTATGTATTGGCAAACATGTGAATCTGATACAAGGTTGCAAAGTCAACTTTCCCAAGATAATAAAGGATTTTGTGCCGTTTCGCACCTAAAAATCATTTTAAAGTTTTCAAAATGAGTCAGTTGGGTGTATTACCAGCGTAAGCTGACGTATCGTCCAAAGGCTAACTGTAGGTACAATACAAAATAGGTCAGATGCTGTTCGGTAGTGAATAAGAGGATCTTGCAAATCCTTAGATCTGCCCTAAAGTCTATTTTATATTCTTTCTTGTACATTTTATGATCCGCATGTGGATCTTCTATTACAAGCCAGTATATTATTTTATATTTCGAACATTCAGTTTGTAATAGTAATTTTACTCCAAGACTTCCGTTGTGCTATGTTTAATTGACAATGATGTTACAACTTACATCACAATACTCCCCACCCGGGCCCACCGGTGTATGGATTTCGGGTTGGAAATCCGGGGTGTGACAGGTTGGTATCAGAGCCAACGTTTGAGAGAATTAAACACTAGCCTTTTGTGTTTAATCTCAAACTTACACGAGCACATTCCTTAGACTTTCGAGTCTAGGCATTGATCTAGGATTACTCATTTCATTATTAAGTTACTAGTGTTATTTTGATTTGAATTCTAACAGGAAAATGTCGCCGCGTGTACGAGGACAAAGTGGAAGAGGAAAAGGTCTAATGAGGGGAGGACCATCGGGGTGCATTCCCCCTCAACCTCACAATTCAGACTCTTACCAAGAATCAGGAGATTCATCTCCTTGGCAACCAGCGAGACGTTCTGTCTCTAATAGACACTCGCCCCCACATTCCCAAAATTCTTACCGCTCTCACCACTCCTATCAGTCACACCATTCTCACCATTCCCATTCACATTCTTACCATGAAGAATTTAACCCTAACAATTACTTTAACACACCTCCAGCCAATCAAAATCAGATGGACCAGCCAAACCCTATGGACGAGGACTCCGACCCAGAGATGCCGTCGTCGGGATCGAATGTGCATCCCATTGAAATCTCAAGTGATTCAAACTCTTATGCCAAATCGCCCTACCAAGGTCCTAATGAGTGGGACCAATACTAGAACCAATTCACCTTCGCCCACACTCCTTCTCATCTCTCTCAACCACCCCCAATACAAGAAAATGTCCACATGGAACCTGTGGACCAACCTCAACCACCACCTAAACCACCAAGAAGGAAGCGTGGAGCACGTATGTCGGTACGTGCCGGACAAAGGTCGGGATCGCTGCCACCTTTGCCCAATTCCTACCCTACAATTCAAGAGGACCCATAAATGGGTGGACCCTCAACACCTCACCTGTGGTGGAACCAACACCAACACCTGCAGCTCAACCACCACCATTAGGTTATACTAACCCAATCCCCACATATCCAGACACGTCTGGGTATGATCCTTTTAACCCGTCTACACCGGTAGACTATCAAGCGTGGTCGCAAGACCCATATATGCAAGCAGTTATCCACAACGCACTTTACCCGTCTCCTTTCCCACCTACTTATCCACCGACTGGATATCCAACTTATGGGTACCAGTATCCGGTGATGCCACAACCACAACCTCCGCCACCACTTGAGGCCATCAATGAGGCCTTAGAAAGAATGAAAGAAATGCAACAGCAAGCGGAAAAAACGGAGAATAAGACAAACAAGTTCTTCAAGAAACTCTCCAAGTTGGTCAAAGGAAAGAAGGACGAGTGAAGTCTCTTCTAATTATATGTAGTCCCTCGAGGACATTGTTATTTCTTTAGTCCCTATGTGGACATGTTTATTTCT
The DNA here is from genome assembly GCA_947069175.1 of Scalesia atractyloides. Taxonomy (NCBI): domain Eukaryota; kingdom Viridiplantae; phylum Streptophyta; class Magnoliopsida; order Asterales; family Asteraceae; genus Scalesia; species Scalesia atractyloides. The sequence continues at coordinate 35,089,921 of CAMTDV010000013.1, read as the reverse complement.
TTAAAGTCCTTGCATGGATAATTTATTTCATTTTCTAGTATTGTAATTTCTAATTTAAAATTTAATGAATTATTTTGGAATTATATATATGTATTCATCCTCTTCAAAACGAGCGTCTCGATTTTACTCGAAATTTATGCTCTGCGATATAATTCCAAAAAGATCTTAATGGTTTTGATTTAGCCAAGTGGCATAGACCACATATTTGGCAAAAATATATAATGATAGTTAAGAACGAAAGGGTCTTCTATCATGATAGTTAAGGGAAGTTATCCTTCAATCTAGAGGTGGTGGACTAAGTTCAAGCCTCCAAGTCATTAAGGTCAATGCGACCGGGACTATTAACCAACCATTAAAGGACCTCTTATGATAACATTTAAAAATGTTCATACTCTTGGTAGTGTGACTTGAGAAATCACACTAGCCTTCAAGGTAATGGACTATGTCCTAACCTAATATAGCCCATGTGATCTATTTGATCCTGGCTAATATCACTAGTGCGGTGATGAATAAAACATCCTTAGTGATGTATTACCCGTTTGGGTTAAGATTAATTTTATATAGCCCATGTGATCTATTTGATCCCGGCTAATATCACCAGTGCGGTGATGAATAAAACATCCATTAGTGATGTATTACCCTTTCAGGTTATGATTAATTTTATATAGCCCATGTGATCTATTTGATCCCGGCTAATATCACTAGTGCGGTGATGAATAAAACATCCATTAGTCCCGGCTAATATCACTAGTGCGGTGATGAATAAAACATCCATTAGTAATGTATTACCCTTTTGGGTTATGGTTAATTTTATATAGCCCATGTGATCTATTTGATCCTGGCTAATATCACCAGTGCGGTGATGAATAAAACATCCATTAGTGATGTATTACCCTTTCGGGTTATGATTAATTTTATATAGCCCATGTGATCTATTTGATCCTGACTAATATCACCAGTGCGGTGATGAATAAAACATCCATTAGTGATGTATTATCCTTTTGGTTTATGATTAACTTTATATAGCCCATGTGATCTATTTGATCCCGGCTAATATCACTAGTGCGGTGATGAATAAAACATCCGTTAGTGATGTATTACCCTTTCGGGTTATGATTAATTTTATATAGCCCATGTGATCTATTTGATCCTGGCTAATATCACTAGTGCGGTGATGAATAAAACATCCATTAGTGATGTATTACCCTTTCGGGTTAAGATTAATTTTATATAGCCCATATGATCTATTTGATCCCGGCTAATATCACCAGTGCGGTGATGAATAAAACATCCATTAGTGATGTATTACCCTTTCGGGTTATGATTAATTTTATATAGCCCATGTGGTCTATTTGATCTGGCTAATATCACTAGTGCAGTGATGAATAAAACATCCATCAGTGATGTATTACCCTTTCGGGTCATGATTAATTTTATATAGTCCCTGTGATCTATTTGATCCCGGCTAATATCACTAGTGCGGTGATGAATAAAACATCCATTAGTGATGTATTACCCTTTCAGGTTATGATTAATTTAAAATAGCCCATGTGATCTATTTAATCCCGGCTAATATCACTAGTGCGGTGATGAATAAAACATCCATTAGTAAGGTATTACCCTTTCGGGTTATGATTAATTTTATATAGCCCATGTGATCTATTTCATCCCGGCTAATATCACCAGTGCGGTGATGAATAAAACATCCATTAGTAATGTATTACCCTTTCGGGTTATGATTAATTTTATATAGCTCATGTGATCTAATTGATCCCGGTTAATAATACCAATACGGTGATAAATAAAAATCCATTAGTGATGTAGTGCCTATGCGCCATGTTTTAGATGTCCCTTGTGACAAGCCTATGTGCTATACAATTGTCAAATATGACAATGACAGTTGTGACATTACGATCCACTGTCTAGTAATATATGGACCTTGTACAGATTGTAAATTGCCTATAATGGTTCTATTAAGACCTAGGCCAAATATAGATACTTTAAGCCTAAGAGTTGTGATGTTATTCACACTAGCATGATTAGGCGATGGATTTTTACATCCAATGTTTAAAGCTAAAATGATTGGTATAACATGGCTAAGGCAAATTTTATCTATTATATAGAACCAAAGATTTGAAGAATGACTAATTCAAATGAGGCACAAAGTAGCCATCAGAACGTCAACTCTAAGGACGCTGAAATTGTGGCCATAGATAATAATGATTTCCAAGCGCGTATTGATGTGGTTGTGGAAAAGGCCATGGGTAAGGCCATAGAAAAGCTAAGAGAATTGAGTGCTACTCGCTCTAAACCACTGTCGATTACCCCATCCTCAGCTCGTAAAGAGAGCTCTGTTCACTCATCAAATGCAAAGAGTGAACCTAAGAGGATAGACTATGCTGATAGGTCCCGTTCTTCTAAGGACGGATGCACCTACAAGTACTTTGTCTCATGTAAACCCTGAGACTTTAATGGGGAAAAAGGAGCTGTAGAAGCCCTAAAGTGGCTGGACGAGATGGAGACCATTGTAGACATCAGCGGTTGTGCTGAAAAGGATGTGGTCAAGTATGTATCACAATCCTTCAAGGGCGATGCCCTAACTTGGTGGAAAGCCATGATTCAGTCCATAGGTAAAGTATACTTGTATAATCTGGGATGGTCTACGTTTATAGACCTTATTAAGGAAACCTATTGCCCACCCCATGAGGTGGAGAAAATAGAGACAGACTTCTTATCTCTTTCCATGAAAAACCTAGACTGTCGGAAGTATATTTCCGATTTCAATTCCCTATCTAGGTTAGTATCCTACCTAATCACCCCTGAATCCGAACGCATTGCGCGTTTTATCAATGGATTAATGCCCGAGATTAAGGGCATGGTAAAGGCTGCTCAGCCTAATACCTATAGGTCTGCGGTAGACCTATCTCTCTCTCACCCTTGATCTTGTAAGGCAAAAGTCAGTTAAGCCAGAAACTGACGGGAAAAGGAAGAGAGATGAAGACAACTCCCAAAGATTTAATAAGAAAAATAAAGAGAGATTTGGGTTCAAAGGGAACCAAGGCAAGTCGGCTGTAATGCCATTTTGCAAGACTTGCAACCGCAAACACTGGGGACAGGGTAATTCTGATTCACAAGCTAAACCTTGTGGTATATGTAAAAGGAGAGGGCATAAGACCCTAGATTGTAAAGATCTTAAGGATGTTGTATGTTATATTTGCAATGAAAAAGGGCACATCGCAACTAACTGCCCTAAGAATTCAAGGAATAATAATCCGAAGCCTGGAGAGGCCAAGAAGGGGAATGCACGCGCTTTTCGACTAACTGCTAAGGAAGCTGTTAATGACAATAACGTCATAACATGTATTTTCCCCATTAATGATATTTATGCTAGAGTTCTTTTTGATTTGGGTGCAGATAGATCTTTTGTTGATCATAAGTTTAGTAAACTATTAACCTGCCCGTAAGAACTCTAGATAAAACCTATGAGATAGAACTTGCTAATGGAACGATAGAATCCACATATTCCATTCTTGATGGATGCTCTATATCCATTAAGAATCATTCCATCCCTATCTCTCTTCTGCCAATGAAATTGACGAGGTTTGATGTTGTCTTAGGCATGGATTGGTTATCTCACCAAGCCCGCATTGCCTGTGATAAAAAGCTCATCGAAAGTAAGACCCCATCTAGTGAAATGATCACCATCCCCGGAGACTCACACTATGGATTGCCAGACAAGGTGTTGTTATTTTAAGGCATCCAAGTGTTTGAGAAAAGGTTGTGTCATCTACATGGCACAAGTAACCATATATGAACCTAAGCCAAACCATCCCCGGAGACTCACACTATGGATTGCCAGACAAGGTGTTGTTATTTAAGGCATCCAAGTGTTTGAGAAAAGGTTGTGTCATCTACATGGCACAAGTAACCATATATGAACCTAAGCCAAACCTTGAAGATCAACCAGTTATCTCGGAGTATCCCGATGTTTTCCCTGAGGAATTACCAGGCCTACCTCCAGATAGACAAGGGGAGTTCAAGATTGATATTATACCAGGATCAGCACCCATAGCTAGAGCTCCATATAGGCTAGCACCAACGGAAATAAAGGAATTGAGAACGCAACTCGACGAACTTTTAGAGAAAGGCTTTATTCAGCCTAGTCCTCGCCTTAGGGAGCTCCTATCCTCTTTGTAAAGAAGAAGGACAGTTCGATGTGAATGTGCATCGATTACCGAGAGCTAAACAAGTTAACAATCAAGAATAGATATCCTCTGCCCAGGATCGATGATTTATTCGACCAACTTCAAGGGGCTAGTTACTACCCCAAGATTGATTTGAGATCTGGATATCATCAATTGAATGTTAGGAGTGAAGATGTTCCTAAGATGGCCTTCAGGACCCGTTATGGTCATTTTGAATTCTTGGTGATGCCTTTTGGGCTCACCAATGCACCAGCAGCATTCATGGATCTCATGAATAGAGTCTGAAAACCGTATTTGGATAAGTTTGTCATTGTCTTCATAGATGACATACTTATCTATTCTCGTAATCAAGCTGATCACGAGAAACATCTTTGGTGCATCCTAGAATTATTAAGACAAGAGAAACTTTATGCAAAGTTCTCTAAATGTGAATTTTGGCTTAGAGAAGTCCAATTCTTTGGACATCTTGTAAGTGAACGTGGTATCCAAGTGGATCCCACTAAGATAGAAGCCATAATGAATTGGGAAGTTCTCAAGAATAGCCACTCCTTTGACTACCCTGACCCGTAAGAATGTGAAGTATAATTGGGGTCCAAAGCAACAAGAATCTTTTGAGGTTCTTAAACACAAGTTGAGCAATGCTCCTGTGTTATCTCTACCTAAGGGTATTGAGAATTTTGTTGTTTATTATGATGCATCACACACCGGTATGGGCTGTGTGCTAATGCAAAATGGCAAGGTAATTGCCTATGCATCACGACAGTTAAAGGTGCACGAAAGGAATTACACCACTCACGATTTGGAACTGGGTTCTATTGTATTTGCACTAAAACTATAGAGACATTACTTGTATGGTACGAAGTGTATTATATACACTGACCATAAGAGTCTCCAACACCTTTTCAATCAGAAAGAATTGAACATGCGACAACGACGTTGGATGGAAACATTAAATGATTATTATTGCGAAATTCGCTACCATCCCGGCAAGGCAAATCTAGTTGCCGACGCCTTAAGTCGCAAAGAAAGAGTTAAACCTATTAGGATTAACGCCAAGAGCATTGAGCTCAAAAATAGCTTAAGTGAAAAGCTATTAGATGCGCAAAAGCAAGCCTTATTAGAGGCTAATATTCCTAATGAGGGAATAGGCGCAACTGTTGATCAGTTAACGCCTGGAAAGGATGGAATCCTAAGATTTAATGATAGAATTTGAGTTCCGATCTTTGGAGGACTTAGAGATCTAATCCTCCAAGAGGCGCATAGTTCAAGATACTCAGTTCACCCAGGTGGTGACAAAATGTATCAAGACTTGAAGAAGAATTATTGGTGGATGGGTCTGAAGAAATTCATAGCCACATATGTAGCTAAGTGTCTGACGCGTTCACAAGTTAAGGCCGAACATCAGAAGCCGTTAGGACTTCTACAGCAGCTGGAAATTCCCACATGGAAATGGGAAATGGTAACTATGGATTTGATTACCAAGTTACCTAAGACCAAATGTGGTAATGACACGATTTGGGTCATCGTTGATAGGCTGCTAAGTCAACCCATTTCTTGCCAATTAAAGAGACTTATAGTTGTGACAAATTGGCTAAGTTGTACGTGGACAAGATTGTGTCCCTACACGGTGTGCCGGTATCTATTGTTTCTGACAGAGATACTAGATACACGTCTCACTTTTGGAAAAGTTTCCAACAATCGTTAGGCACACGATTAAATTTAAGTACGGCTTACCATCTGCAGACTGATGGTCAAAGTGAGCGTACTATCCAAACTTTGGAAGACATGCTTCGGGCATGTGTGATTGATTTAGGTGGAAGCTGGGATGACCACTTGCCCTAATAGAATTCTCCTACAATAATAGCTATCATGCTAGCATCAAGGCTGCTCCTTTTGAAGCCTTGAATGGGAGAAAATGCAGAACGCCCGTGTGCTGGGCAGAAGTTGGGGAAGCCCAACTATCAGGACCAGAGATTGTCGTGGAGACCACGGAAAAGATTGTGCAAATCCGTGATCGTCTCAAAGCTGCCAGAGATAGGTAGAAGAGCTATGCTGACAAGAGGCGTAAACCTCTTAAATTCCAAGTAGGGGACAAAGTCATGCTAAAGGTATCACCCTGGAAAGGTGTGATGCGCTGTGGAAAAAAGGGCAAGTTGAGCCCAAGATATATTGGACCATTCGAGATAGTCGAATGTGTCGGCACTGTAGCTTATAAGCTCAGGTTGCCAGAGGAGCTTAGTGGAATTCATGACGTATTCCACATATCTAATCTTAAGAAATGTCTAGCTGATGAGTCGCAAGCAATGTCGCACGAGGATGCGCAAATTGATGAAAACCTGAGGTTCATTGAGAAACCAATTTCGATCGGGGATCGACAGGTTAAGAAGCTACGAAGAAAGTTGAGACCTATAGTAAAGGTTAAGTGAGACGCCTTTAGAGGTCCCGAGTATACATGGGAGGTTGAGTCCACTATGCGACAAAAGTACCCCCATCTTTTTTAATAAAATCTCGAGGTCGAGATTTCTTTTAAGGGGGTGAGGATGTAACACCCTGTAAAATCGTGTCCAATAATATAGTGACACGTGCTGTATTTTTCTATATAGTTTATTAAAGACTGATATGGACGAAAAGTGACAGCATGCTCAAACTGAGCCTCTGAATGACTTTCTGATGTCAACATGTATAAACATAGCCTCTGAACGACCATTAGTGTCGTCATGCATAAAACATAGCCTCTGAACGACCATTAGCGTCATCATGCATAAACTTGGCCTCTGAGTGACCGTTGTGTCAACATGCCTAGCCTCTGAGTGACATCGGAGTCAACATGCTTATATTGAGCCTCTGAGTGATCCTTTACGTAGTCCTAACTCCCATATGTCTCGTTTATTGGACGAGAGTGATTAAATCCATTATTATATGAAAGTTGGATAATGGAGGGATTAAAAGTGTCAACATGTTAATTTACACCTCCGAGTGACCTTTTAACGTACCAAGAACTCGACAATGTCCGGGCATAATCCCGGGTATGCCAAGTATTGACTACGGAGGGCTAATTATGCCAAAAAGGTGTTTTAGAAGGCTTTTATAAGCTTTTATAAGTTAAGGGGGCTAAAGTTTCAAAGTTTTAAAGTGGCCGTGGGGCGGTCGGGGGCCGCGAGAGACATGACCTGTATCTCTCGCGGGGCACGAGAAGCCCTCTACAGCAGAAAGTTTGCTTGGCTTCCAAACAAAAATGCCAAAAACCATTAAATCGAAACCATGGCTTCCCAAACTGCTATGCCACATTTTAGGACACTTGTAAGCTTCTTCTTAAACCCCTAAACACCTGGCTTCACCTCCTTTGAGTTCTCCAACTATAAATAGGTGTTTAAGTTCACCATTCCAACTTGCACCTTTCTCATTTATTCACTCTTCTCCCTCCTCTGGAAGTTTCTAGCTAAAAGGAGCATCCAACATAGTTCTATTGCACCTTAGGAATCACTGGTAAGTGTTCCTTCTTTGTGCATTTTCGTTTATTGGCTTTTATAGCCAAAAGTCAAGCGTTTTACAGAAAACGCTTTGACTTTCGGTTAAGACGATTATGGTCCAGCCATTGTTCGAAATGAACATGTTTAAGTAATCGTAATAAGGTAGATGCCAGTCCCTATAAAGGGCACCTCCTGAAGATCACGTTCGCTAGACCAATTGACGGGTCAAAGTTATGATATTAAAATGTCAAACAGGCCATTTTTCGGGAAAAACCATAAATTGATCTTATATATCTTATGAAACCTGTTTTAACACTTAAACAAGTTGGTATTAATTATTAAAATATGTAAGAACATGTTCGGCTCGTCATTTTCAGTTCTAGGGTCGGTTCGCAACCGAAAGTCGCGAAGTTTGACTTCTGCTTTGACTTTCGATTCTGACCCAATTTAGATTAGTTACCTACTGATCTAAACTTGCATTATGATCATAATATAATGTAGCATAACCCTCTGAGGTTATATTACATGATCATAATCAGAATCTAAGTTCATGCAAAAGTTCCATAATTATTCTATCTTTCACCAAAATGTCCTTTTGGCATAAAACAAGGTTTTAAATAATAATGAACTTGAAAATGAGTATCCTATTGATGTAATATCATAAGTAGGATTATTTGGGATGTTAAACCAAGTTATAAACTGAATTTTCAATCAGGTCCTTAAACTATGTCGATAAATGACGGTTTTAGCCCTTGTGGCTTATAAAATGGTTTTAATCAAATATTTTCAAGGTAAATCATTTACCTACTGATATGTTATATTAAATAACATATTTAAAACATTTTAATCTAACCTATTACATACTTAGAAGAAAAGTAAGAGTTTAAATTTTTGTTTGAGGCGGTAACGTCCCTTGTAAGGGTTAAGTACCCTATTACAGGAATCGCTTTTTGTTGCCTACTGTAAAAATATTGATAAGCAGAGTTGATTCGCTAAATATGATATCATACATAAGAGTTTGGATATGTTTGGAAGGATATGGTTATATCCTAAGGCAAAACTTCTAATACTACAACCTACATGGAACTTCTCATAACCATCTAACAATACCTCTGATCCTTTGACAAGAATACTTATATATAGGAAGTACCAGCGGCGTATCCACCATATTCTTGTCAAATTTTCATTGGTTTTATCAGTAAGTTATGATTGGTCCTATGATGTAACTCTAGAACATAAATAACACAACAACCAATATTTGAATCCACATTCTGATAGCATATAGGTTTGAGTGGTGACAGTTCCTCTCTCGTTTGTTATGATGGAGAGGTTAGTTTATGTAGAAATAGAACACAGTCCAATTTCTTTAAATGGCGAGATGATATGAATGTAACACAAATTTCAACCAAGGCAATACTAAATCCTACATGGAACTTCTCATAACCGCCTGATAATGCCTCTGATCCTTTGGCAAGAATACTTATATATAGGAAGTACCAGTGGCGTATCCACCATATTCTTGTCAAATTTTCGTTGGTTTTATCCGCAAGTTATGATTTGTTACCAAGAAACTACTAAATCCTACATAGAACTTCTCATAACCGTCTGACAATGCCTCTGATCCTTTGACAAGAATACTTATATATAGGAAGTACCAGCGGCGTATCCACCATATTCTCGTCAAATTTTCATTGGTTTTATCAGTGAATTATGATTAGTCCTATATGACTCTACAACCAATACAACAAACACAAAATACTGAAAATAAAAAAAATGTCTGTGCGATCAAGGCTCAATCAAACGGAGCCGATCGTATTGCATGTACTGAAAATGAAAATGTCTATGCATCAAGGCTCAATCAAGCGGAGCCGATCGTATTGCATGTACTGAAAATAATAAATTTAATCTAAACAACAATCACACAAACAGCTTATACATGGAACCTCTCATAACCGCCTGATAATGCCTCCGATCCTTTGACAAGAATACTTATATATAGGAAGTACCAGCGGCGTATCCACCATATTCTTGTCAAATTTTCATTGACTTTATCCACAAGTTATGATTAGTTCTATGTGACTCTACTACAAACACAACAACCACAAGATACTGATAATGAAAATGTCTGTGCGATCAAGGCTCAATCAAACGGAGCCGATCGTATTGCATGTACTGAAAATGAAAATGTCTGTGCGATCAAGGCTCAATCAAACGGAGCCGATCATACTGCATGTACTGAAAATAATAAATTTAATCTAAACAATAATCACACAAACAGCCTATACATGGAACCTCTCATAACCGCCTGATAATGCCTCCGATCCTTTGACAAGAATACTTATATATAGGAAGTACCAGTGGCGTATCCACCATATTCTCGTCAAATTCTCATTGACTTTATCCGCAAGTTATGATTAGTTCTATGTGACTCTACAACAAACACAACAACCACAAGATACTGATAATGAAAATGTCTGTGCGATCAAGGCTCAATCAAACGGAGCCGATCGTATTGCATGTACTGAAAATGAAAAATGTCTGTGCAATCAAGGCTCAATCCAACGGAGCCGTTCGTATGTGGGCACGCCGGGTTCACGCTCATAATGAAATGGGGAACATGCTCAACGCTCATAATGTAATGGGGAGCGGCGGCCTATGAAATTGCATGTACTGAAAATAATAAACAATAATTACTCAATCAGTTTACACATGGAACCTCTCATAATCGCCAGATAATGCTTCTGATCCTTTGACAAGAATACTTATATATAGGAAGTACCAGCGGCGTATCCACCATATTCTTGTCAAAGTTTCATTGGCTTTATCCTTAAGTTATGATTGGTTCTTTGTGATTCTAAAACATAAAGAAGAACATAAAACTAAACGATTGAAGTTGAATCTGGATTTTCGGTGAAGAGGACTAGTTGGGTATCTTCGTTTGGGCCGTCATTATCTTCGACAGGATTGGCGTTGATGTTGAAGACTCTTCCTCTTGCTGGTGGCCTAGCGGTTAGGTTTTCTTGGTTTACTTGGTTAACTGGATTTGATTGAGCTTGAGCGTTGATGATGTTAACCAATCGAGGGCACGTGTTTCTAAAGTGGGTAGGGTCGCCACAATTGAAACAAGCTCGAACATATGGGAACATGGGGTATTGGGGTTGTTGATAGGTTTGGATCATGTGTTGAGTAGGGGGAGAGATTTGGTTTTGAAAGGTGCGGCAAACCTTGCTCAAATGACCATAGCGTCCACAAGTTGCACATAGTCGACAAGGTAAGGTAAGGGGATGGTGATAAAAACAGTTGTTGCATCGAGGGTGAGGTCCAAGATATGGTTTCTTATTTGGGTAAGTTGAGTTGGGTGCCACTTGAGTGATTGGGATAGCTTGGATGGGTATGGCGTGTGAAATTGGTTGATTTCGTTGGATAGCAGCGAAAAGTTACCCGTCTCTTTTTCTCTTAGAATTGGGTTGAGAAGGGGATTCGGTTTGGGTGTAGTCGGAGGTTTCAGTCGATGCTTTATCCTTCTTCTTCTCCTCCTTGAAGTCTTTGTTCCGGATTCGGTTCTCGGTGAGCGCTGTTGCTAGCTCCATTGCCGCTTCCAAAGTTGCAGGCGTGGTACTTATTACAGAGTCTTGAATCTTTGACGGAAGACCACGAATGTAGTGCTCGATCAAACGATAGAGGGGAGTGAACATGTTGGGAACCATTTGATGTAACTCGAGGAATCTTTTGTTGTACGTGGTGTGGTCTCCTTCCTTTTGCTTCAACGAATAAAATTCATCTTCTAATTTCTTGATTTCGCTCCTTGGGCAAAATCGTCTGGTCATGATTTCCTTCAATTCATTCCAAGTTAAAGTCATAACATCTTCAACACCTCGTTTGGCCTTCTCTGTATTCCACCAAGTAAGTGCTATTCCATATAAACGACCGGTAGCATATCGCAAATTGTGGTCATCAGTGCAATCACAATTTAGAAAAGTGTTCTCCATCTCTTCAAACCAATGGAGGAGAGCGGTGACGTCTTCAGTTCCTTTGTATTTTGGAGGGTCGTACGATTTGAAATGCTTGTAGGTGCATTTAGTGGTATTTGGGGGAGGGTTGATAACGTTTTGATTTTCTTGATTGGCAGGATTAGCGGTAAGTGCTTGTTGTACTTGGATTACAATGTTGGGTATTACGGCAGCCATTTGTTGAGCGATTAGGGCAGCCATGCGCTCGCGGGCTTTTCCTGCTCTCATCTTCCTACGGGCGAGGTTAGAAGACATCTACAAGGAATACATGTCAAGAGTATGAGTTGGATGCTTTTGGGATCATGGGTCGCACTAGGAATGAACATTCATAAAATAATTATAGAAAAATAAATCTACTACATCCATAGGATGTCTTGGGCTTTGCTCGTCATTAGGCCCTACATGCCGCCATACTTCACCTTCGTAATCATGTGGGCCCCCATGAATACCGGGTTTTTCATATGGTTCGCATGTGTTAGCCTGGTTACGTACACTAAAACCCGGAGAAAATCGAGAAATATGTATACAACGTGTGATATTCGGAATGTGTCCAGGTGTAGACACGGTGACACCTCAAGGTGGGGTTAGTTCGAACGACGTTTGGTGTGACATGCTTTGGCCTAATAGGTCCTTCGTACTCTCATCGTTAGTCCCCCAGGTAGGCAAACTGGTCCGTTATATTGGATTAATACGAATGCCAACCTAGACAGGACGTTCCGACTACCGGTACTTGTACCCTTCCAGTTACTACATGCCCGTCGCAGAACTTACTTTGATGAGATTTGAAAATTGCAACAAAATCTTTGAATAACAAATGTATGAAGATGAATTGAATATATGAACATTGATATATGTATGATAAATGTGTATATAAGTATGTATGTTTGACTGTAAGTATAAACAAATATGAAACAAATAAATATCATAAGTTTGTATGTAACCACCTAATCAATTAAAGTTTAGGCAGACTATAGTATAGGCTCTAAGGGTCTAATAACCTATCCTATATCCCTATAGTCATGGCTCTGATACCAATCTGTCACGCCCGACCCGCAGCGGAAAAGGTGATCGGGGCATGATTGGGTTATCATCAAAGCTCATGACATTTATTTTAACGTTTCATATTCATTAATACACTTTAATGGAAAATTACAATCAATATTACAACATGTCCTAAATATCAATCTAGGCTTCATTGTTTTCTTCTAAGGCATTTCCTATGTTTTCCTTGCTTCATCCTGTTCACCTGTATCATGTGTAAAAAGGGTTTTTGGATCAACAAAAAGTTGGCGAGTGAATCCTATGGAAAACATTTGAACAAGTTTATTTAACTGATTATAAAATAAGTGCACAACCACACATGAGTAAAAATAGATGTAAACTTATTCACCAATCAATTTAATAATAAACAATACACACATGAACAATAATGGATCGTTTAGAGGCACGCGTTGCTCAACTCGTCTCTCACGAGGAACTGATGGGCCTAATGAATGAATTGCATAAACTTGACAATATAAAATACATAACTACAAACAATATAAACTCAATAATACACACATGAACAATAATGGATTTGCTTTGAGGCACGCGTTGCTCAACTCGTCTCCCACGAGGAACTGATGGGCTTAATGAATGACTTTCATATAAGTTGACAAAATGAAATACATAACCACAACAATATAAACAATCTAAGTTTAGATCACAATATGGTATGGCACAAGTTTAAATAAACGAGTTAATTATTTTGTGACACATGACACACCCCAAAACGTGTAATTAAAAAGGGGGAGTTGTAAGATTCACTCACATTGGGTGCGTTCGGTTGATGATGTTGAATGCGCACGAAGTGGTTTTAACCACGAGTGAAATTAACCTGGATAAATAGCATTATGGTTCGGTAAGTAAACGGATTTTATTAATCCATTTTAGTAGGATTGTTGGGTGTATTTTTGTGAGTTTAAGGCTATTTTCTAACCTTAAAAATGTTATTTTTAAGTATTTTTAATTGATTTTTAATTAAAATAAATAAATAAAAATAATAAAAAAAAGTTGACTTTTTTGACCGTTGACCGTTGACTTTGACTTTGACTGTTGACCGGTTCGTATGTGTTATTGTGTGCGCTGGGTGAGGCTCGAACCCGAGACCTCCCGTACGCGTGCACGCAGCTCTACCAACTGAGCTACGTGTCTAACCCGAAATATTTCTGTTTTTAATTATATTTATATATTAATTAGATTAATCCGAAAATCAACTTATTTCTAAAAAGATTTTAATCAGTGACTCGGTGCGCTCCACAGGTCTCGAACCCGGGACCTGTGGTTTAGGTTAACACACAGTCCACCGCTGGACTGTGTGTTTAACTTGTTATATAACCTGATTTTTATTATACTTATATACAATTAAATAATTTCAGTTCCGCCTTATTTAAAAAGGTTGGATAATTGTCCGGACCGGTACGGTAGTCCGGATTCGAACTCGTGACGTGTGATTAAACATTCACACAGTCCACCACTGGACTGTGTGTCTAACTTGGTTATTATTCCGGTTATTAATAAACTTAACATGTAACAGCGGTGACTCCGGTTCGGTTAACAAAAAAAGGACATTTTTATTAAGGCAGCATGCGTGGGACAAGATTCGAACTCGAGACGTTTGCGTGTTTAGTGTGCACACAGTCCACCGCTGGACTGTGTGTCTAACCCGAGTTATATCTTGATTTATATTAAACTTAAACACTACAGAAACGTCGTCTTCTTCGTTGAATTTAACCAGAATCGGAAGTCCGACTGGTTCGATGTTTTAATCATGATCATTAGTGTCTGGTGGTTAATTACATGTGAGATTAAATAAAAAGAATGAAGGATTTAAGCGTAAGGTATACCGACTGAACTCCTCTGTTTCTCCGGCGAAACTCCGGTGACAGCAGAAACTTCCGGCGACGTGTGTCCTGCGGCAGAGAGTCTTCAGCAAGCTTGAAATGGATGTGGGTGACTTCGGTATAAGCTCTGGGGGTTCAGTAAGGTTTAGAAGTGAAGGGTTCGGTTTTCTGGCGAGGTACAGAAATTTTCCGGCGAATGGAATTACGTCGGGTAAAGGTGCGGTTTTGAGCGAAAAAGCTTGCAGAGGTTCGAGGAGGTATTTATAAGGCAGGTTATCGATGAATTTGGTCCAATTCCCGACTTGATTCGTCGGTTAGAAACTCTCCGGCGGTTATAGCTTGTGTCGCGGACTCAGGCGTCGGTTATAACCGATGCAGTGTTTAAGGTTTACGTTATAACTGAAGTAACCGTCCAATCTCGCGAGATCGCCGGGATTTCCGACGACTGCATTTGGGCGCGCCGATTTTGAATTCGAGAATCATGATATGAATTAATTGATTCTAATAATTAACAAGAAATACAAGTGGCGCAGTGGTTAAGGGTTGAGTGTTAAGTCTGTTGTTGACCCGGCTGACTGACCCGGGTTCGAAACCCGGCAGCAGCTTTTCATTTTTATTTCACTATTTTTAAGACCTTTTCAAATAAAACTTTTATAACCCAAAATACTTATTAATTATGTATCGTTTAAAATTATTTTGGGCATTAAATACGCCACGAAATTTTTAACTGATTGTTCGGTTATTAAACGGAGCGGGTTTGGTAAATCCGGTTTTTTACGGATGTTACAATAGACTTAGACCGACTAGCGTACTTGATCAAAACGTATAACGCTAGATTAAACGATGATTGGATAGAATGTAGTTTAATCCCAACAAGTACCTTGACTTGTGTAATATGGATAAACTATAAACACTCTGGATTTTGAGACTTAAATGACAAGGTTAGACCCGTTTCGGTTAATTTTCGTAAACTAGTTACATATGCCGTACGCATATCAGCGACATCGGGTTACCGGATAAGTCATGGACAAGTTCTATATACCATTATATTTTAAATAAGTTGTAATATCAGTAGGATATCAACTTATATGCTCGTTATGGTTTTAAAGTGAAACTATGCCTCATAAGGGCGTTTCGGTAATTTCATACCGTATAAAAGGAACTTGAATATAATTTAATGTTATAACTATAAGTATTCTGGAAAAATAACTTATTTATGATTTAATATCAGTAATTATATGTGTAATTTATCTTTTATGACCAAACTATGCACCGAAGGGGCATTTTGGTCATATTACACATAGTTTATAAATTATTTGGGATTTTGAGTTTGTATCATATACCTACTGTAAAAATATTTAAAAATAAGTTTTAAAATCAGTAGGTAACAAGTCTTGATGAATAAATATGGTTTAAAACCATACCATGCGCCGAAACGGCGCTTATGACGTAAAATGACGATTTGTGTGATGTTTAATGAAAACTGATGTTATGATCAGATTAATATGTCTTAGATATGTTATTTAATATCACATATCAGTAGGTAAAAGATTTACTCTAAAAGATGTGATTAAAAACCATTTTATAAGCCACAAGGGCCTTATCGTCATTTATCGACATATTACAAGGACTTGCTCATAATCTCAGTTTATAATCTGATTTGACATCCCAAATAATCCTACTTATAATATTACAGAAAACTCAGTTTCAAGTTCATTATCATTTAAACCTCTTTTTATGCAAAAAGGACATTTTAGTCAAAATGGCATAATTACGGAACTTGTGCATAAACTCAGGTTCTGATTACGATAATGTAATATAACCTCAGAGGGTTATGATACATTATATTACGATCATAATGCAACTTTATATCAGTATCTAACTAATCTAAATCGGGTCAAAATCGAAAGTAAAAGCAGAAGTCAAACTTCGCAACTTTCGGTTCCGAACCGACCCTAGAACTGAAATTGACGAGCCGAACATGTTCTTACATGTTCTAATAATCATTACCAACTTGTTTAAGTGTCAAAACATGTTTCATAACATATATAAGATCAATTTATGATTTTTCCGAAAAATGGCCTATTTGACTTTTTAATATAATAACCTTAACCCGTCAATTGGTCTAGCAAACGTGATCTTCAGGAGGTGCCCTTTATAATGACTAACACCTACCTTATTACGATCACTTAGCCATGTTCATTACGAACAATGGCTGGACCATAATGGTCTTAACTGAAAGTCAAGGCGTTTTCCGTAAAACGCTTGACTTTTGGCTATAAAAGCCTATAAACGAAAATGCAAGAGCAAGGAACACTTACAAGAGGTTTCTAGAATGCAATAGAACTAAGTTGGATACTCCTTTCAGTTAGGAACTTCTAGAGGAGGGAGATAGAGTTGTGAATGATACGGGTGCAAGTTCAAATGGTGAACCTTGGCACCTATTTATAGTTGGAGAGCTTGAAGGAGGTGATGTCAGATGTTAAGGGGTGTAAGAGAAAGCTTACAAGTGTCCTAAAACGTGGCATAGCAGTTTGGAAGACCATGGTTTCGAATCAAATGGTTTTTGGCAATTTGTGTGGAGGCCAAGCAAACTTTCTGCATACACAGGCCTCTCGCGCCCCGCGAGAGGCACAAGCCTTGCCTCTCG
This sequence comes from Scalesia atractyloides, assembly GCA_947069175.1. Lineage (NCBI taxonomy): Eukaryota > Viridiplantae > Streptophyta > Magnoliopsida > Asterales > Asteraceae > Scalesia > Scalesia atractyloides. Next base: position 35,072,704 of record CAMTDV010000013.1, on the reverse strand, counting down.
CGCCCCGCGAGCGCTCCATGGTCGGTTTCAAATTTTGACACTTTTAGCCCCTCAACTTATTAAACCCTCTTAAACCTTCCTAAAACACCTTTTTAGTATTTTTATCCCTCCGTAGCCAATACTTGGCGTACCCGGGATTATGCCCGGACATTGTTGAGCTCTCGGTTCGTTAAAAGGTCACTGAGAGGTATAAATTAACATGTTGACACTTTTAATCCCTCCATTATCCAACTTTCACATTTTTACAGAATTAACCTCTCTCGTCCAACAACGGGCACGCATGAGAGTTAAGACTTCGTAAAGGATCACTCAAAGGCCCACTAAGCATGTTGACTCCGATGTCACTCAGAGGTTGGGTATGTTGACAAATCAGTCACTCAGAGGCCAAGTTTAAGCATGTTGACATATCAGTCACTCAAAGGCTAAGTTTTGAGCATGTTGACACCTTTAGTCCTTATTAGTCTTTAATAGACTTAAATAAAAATACAACACGTGTCACTATACTATTGGACACGATTTTACTTAGTAGTACAACTGCTAACACACCAACAGTTGATGTATAGCAAAACCACTGATTCAACCACAGACTCAGTAACCACTGATGTTATACTCAGCAGTGGTTGTCTACCACCAACAGTGTTTGCCTAACATCTGATGTTATTACTCCATTAGAGGTTAGCAACATCATCAGTGTTTGTCTAACATCTGATGTTATTACTCCATCAGAGGTTAGCACCATCATCAGTGTTTGTCTAACATCTGATGTTATTAATAGTGTTTGTCTAACATCAGAGATTATAATAATTACAATTATTTAATAGTATTGCTTATTTTACTTACTTATAGTTAACGATTATATAGGTTGATGGCTTTTGGGTTGAAGGTAATGACAATATCACTTCGTATAAACGAACTATTGTTATTTACGGTAGGTCTGAATATAGCAAAACTATTCAGTCGTACTTCAGTTGTACGATCCATTGTCGTATCCTCTATTTTTTCCTAATGGTGAGTCGGGCTGGCATGCTAACATACACGTCATGAGTATCGATCTATGAGGTTCGCAACAATGACAACACCGAAGGAGAAATGGAAGGTACCAACAATTTATTATTCTTTTAAGTGACGATCATAAAAATACACTAATGCGTTTTATTTTACTACTGTTTGTTTTTAAAACATCTACTTCCTTGTTTTGTACTCTTCTTGTATATCGATCACACCGAAGCTACAACTAAAAAATTAGGAAAATTATATTACCAAATAATTGATAAACTAACATAAAAACAGGTGCCAACATATCACGAATAAGAAAACTAACTTAAATACTATACAATATATCACGAGACGACTGATAAACTAACGGTAAACGAATATCCTATTTAAATCGTCACTCCCGCCGCATCACACGGGTAAATGACTAGTATATATACCTATAACCAGCTTCTTTTGGCCCCAAAAATATTGGGCCCTGTGCGACGGAACACACCGACTACCCCAATTGAACCCGTCCAAAAACTATAAAAAAATGATGTAATCAATATATTTTTATAGGTGAATAATAATATTATTTTATGAAAATAAAAAAAAATGTCTTCTGCAAATTACATATGTGAAAAAAGTACAAAATTTTAGTACTTTATCAACATTTGGTTTACGTATGTGTAATCTTTATTTGTAATATTTTTAATTTTGTTTAATTTCCGTAAATATTAGCAACATATTAACTTTTGATTTGGTTTAGGTCGATTAAACAATTACACCTATTTACTTAACTAAAACCGTTAGTCTAATATTGTTTTAAATTACAGTTTTATACAAAATTAAATAATAGCAACAGCGGGCTAGTACTTTTTAAGCGCATTTCTGATGACGCCTCGGTCGCTATATAATACACAAAACAACTCTCATTAATTTATCGTGGTTTATTTTATTACGAAAAACAACCATTTCCCAATTTAACTAGAAAAACATAAATACATTACATGATTTATATCTAAAAAAAATTATTTATTAGAAAAACGCAAACACGTTACATAATTATATTTCACAGAGATCAACCATTTCATTATTTATCAGCAAAAAAAACACAAACATGTTACAAAATTTATATTTCACACACCCGCAAAAAAAAAAAAAAAAAAAAAAAAACCACATTGCTTTATTTATTAGGAAAAACAGAGATACCTTATAGTAGTTATTATTTCACAAAGGAATCCATGTTCTGTTCCAATACACAACATTCCTCACTTGTTTAAACCAAGTACCAAAATTTATTACTATATTGTGCTTGCATATGAAGTGCTGGTTCTAATATCTTTAAAAGGTTGTGGCCATGATCTTGCAAGGTACAAAATATACATCATATAAACTCTATCCCTTATGGTCTGGTGCATAAGCCACGGAACCATTTGTGGCAAACATTTTTGAAAAGAAACGATCAGCTAAGACCGCGTTTGCAGCATCAGATGGATGAAATGCATCCCAAAATACATATTCCTTACGATTTTTACACACTTTTGCATTCGATAAGCACAACCCTCCTACAGTCGTATCAACGTTGCAGCACGAAGTATTCGACACCTTAAAACCTACACAATAACACACATACAACACATGACCATTGTTTGGTTAGTAATGCTACCATATTTAGAAAGGTTATCGCTCTAACTTTAGATATTTAGGAGCTTTTGTGCTAAGGGGCTTACCATACTTAGAAGGGTTATCAACCAACTCTAGAACATCTTGGTAAGTATCCACGAACGTGAGTTGCGCGTTTTTGAGCTTGATGTTTAGAACGTTTATCAACTTTTGCACTTTTGAGTTAAACTGAAGCACCCATTCGTTCACTTGATGTAAGCATTGGTTCCTGCTTGATTTAGCTCGTTGGGAGGGAATGCACCCGAGAGGCCCCAGTCCATGAAAAACCATCTTTCGTGCCCCGAGTAAGTAAAGCCTCTTTCACCACCGGAAACAAAATAATTATCAGTTTTCATAAGAACAACAACTTGCATATTATCTCCAAACTTCCTAATATTTTTACCGTGAATTGTTCAGCTAGTTTCAAGTTTAAAATCGCTAGAAATTCATCTGGGGTGTACTGTTGAGCATCGGGAAGAAACGGCTGCAGGAAGTTGTTGATGTAATCGTTGCTACCTGTCGAACACCGCAGAACATAAAGTTGTGATGCACAAAGTTCTTATAAGCAACACTAGAAAACTAGGCAATTACAATCGAAATTAGTGACAGGATTAAAAGTTGCAAATAGCGTCCCCTTGGCGCCGGGGCGGATCTAGGCCACTTTTGTGGGTTCTCAGGAACCCATTTGGTTTGGAGAAAATTAGTGAGAATCTCTTATGATTTGGAAAAAAAAATAGTGAGAATCTGCCAAAAGGAACCCAGTGAAAAAAGTTCTCAGAAGTGGCCTTGAAATCAAAACGGTCGCAAAAAGCATTCGCAAATTTGCAACCGCAGCATCCCGTCGCAAAATGGATTACCCTCAAAAGGTTTTTGATATTTGCAACTGATTTGCGACTGAATACGGTAGCAAATGTCCAGTATACTAGTAGTGAAACTTCATATTTGTTTATCCTTGTACCCATTCCAATGAAGTAGATTGCCTCATTTAAAAGTTTATTAGCAGCCTGTTCTCCTATCTTTGCCTTGATCACCTTTGTTGTGTTCTCAAAGTAATCTATCTGATCGTCAAATGACATTCTTTGAATCTGTTAATTACCAACGGTCAAGTCCCCGAAAAGCTACAAAAACCAAAAATTTAGTCAAATAAACAAGTGAAATCTTACAAAATAGAGTCCGGTGTCATTCAGAATCCCAGCGCCACCAGATGCATAGTTAACCCCCTTCAAGATTGAATCATCAGCCGGATTTAACGAAAGATATGGCGGCGGAGATGGTATTCCGAGCTTCTCGGCTGCAACGAAAGCAAAAAAGTGTTTTATAAAATACGGACTTTCAACTTGTAATGAGTAGCGGCGTCTAGGGGGGGGTTAATAAAGCTATGAGTTTTAGGCCTCACTTCTTAAAAGTTAAAAAAAGAAAAAAAAAATTACTACACGCAAGTAATTAGGCTTTGGGATTGCCACCCGTGGGCATGTGGTTTGTAATTATGTATATGTGATGATGCATGAATCGTAAGATCAAAAGCAATTTTTTTGGTTGACGAAAAAGGCCCCAAATATAATTACCCGCTTTAGACCCACAAAAAGTTTATGACGACCGTGACAACGAGTAACATGACAATTTACGTACAAATGATATCACCGATGGTCCGGCCATTAGTGAACCGGCCAGTGGGTTTTTTGTTGATGTAATCGATACCATAGAATGGAAAATCTGATCTAGCAAGAGAATATGGCAAGTAGTTATTGTTGCCAACTTCGGTTAAAGAATCACCAAAGATGAAGGTGACGAGTGAAGGCGTGGTGGATGAAGTTTGATCAGCCGAAATGCCCGCGATCACGGCCATGAAAACTGCCAGAGCTAGTGGTATAGCCATGGTTAACTGAGTCTTGTTTGTTGGTTTTGTTTGAAATTTTGGTGGCAAGATTTTATAGGAATTGTGAGGTTTTGGGTGGGACTTTGTTGAAGAGGAAGTTGGTGGTGTTGGCCAACTGATGTTAGTGAGTATAGTGAGGAGAGTCAGTGTTAGGTCTTGTTTGGAGGATTTTTGAGAGGTTTTAGGGTTTTCTTATATTTGTTTGGAAATTAAAATTTGGGTCCATACACAAAATACAACTTGTCATAACATATGATTTAATTTCTCACACTATCAATAAGAAAATACTACTAATTACAATTTATGCTCTGGGTCATTAGTATTACCATAGTGGTTATCTCTATCAAATCTAGTTGCATGTTATTTAGATTTGTATGTCTTTTATTTTTTCGATGTAAAAATATTCTATGATATTTGGTTATTTTTGTCACTTTAGTCCAAAACTCAAGTATTTTGAATCTAGGTCTATGTGTTTCAATTTATTGTTATTTTCATCTAAAATCAAAATTTGGTCAGATTTTTTAGTTAACATCTATTTTTTTGTCTTTTTCCTCCTTTATAAAAATCTGATCATTTTGCCTTCATTAAAAGGAGGAAAAAGACACAAAAAAACTAGATGTTAACGGAAAAATCTGATCAGATTTTGATTTTAGATGAAAATGACAATGAAATTGAACCTACAGGGACTTAGATTTAAAAGATTTGAGTTTTAAACTAAAGTGACAAAAGTAACCAAATCTCAAGCATCATTTTGGCAGTTACTCTTTTGGATATTAATAGCTCATTTATTATTTAATTTGATTTTTCTTTAAAAACTTTCATTAGTTAACTATTTAAAAATATATTGACCACAAATAACGTTTACATTTTTTAAATAGTCAACATTTAGATAAAAGTGATATTGAAAACAAAGTTATAAATATAATTCATATATAAGCCAGAAACTTGGCAAGTTACATCAAAACAGAAGGTAGCCGGGCAATAAGCTGTGCCGCCAATCCTTTCTGAATTGCAAACCCTAACCTTCCAAATACAAACCCTTGCCCCCTTGAGGTTGAACAATTGTTGTAGACGACCCGTTGAACCCTCGTCAAGAAGTGGATAGCTTCTGGCGCTAGGGAGCCAAAAGTATCAAAGACAAAAGGGACAAAGACATGCTGGTTCTTTGCGCAAGCTTTAGCGTGCTTATCCACTTTCTTTGATTCTGCCTTTCTTACCGCTTGTCCAGCTACAAACTCGTTTTCCCTTAAACCAACCAAAGGGGAAACCCCCTGTGAGGTCTACACAAGCATGTTTCCCCCAGCCCAGCCAAATACGAGCAGATCCGCTGGTCGCAGAGTAGATCTCCCTTCCATAGGGTCCGTGAGGAAATTCACAGGGGCCTCTTTCTTAGCTGAAATCTCAGCTCTTCTTAAGATGTCCCACAAAGCATCACGCACCCAGTCGTGCCGATATTTGAACCCAGGGAGCTCTTTACAGTGAACTGCATGCTCCCTGTATTTATCCATACAAGCTTTACGACATATCGGGCAAGTTTCATCTTCCGGGTACATAGGGATCATCAACCGATATTTGAGAATGGTTCTATATTCTACTGCAGACATACATTGTCCCAATCCCTCAATTGTATAACGGTCAAAAATTCCTGAGCATGGGGACCTTTCAGGCACTCAAACACCGCCTTCTGGCGGGATGACAAATCAAAAGCTTTCCCCAGGCTTTGAGCGATTTTGCTAAACAGAGCATTCGCCAAATTTTTTTGTGGCTTCGAGGGGGCGGTGTCCTTATTAGAGAAACCGCCAATATCCAAGTCTGGGAGAGGGGCATTTAAGCGTTCAAGCGCCTGCTGATAGTCCGGGTCAAGCCCGACGACCTCACAGTTTCGAAGGATATGATCCTGTAGTTCCCAAAACTGAGCTCTAGACGCCACAAAGGCATAAGCCCCAACATCTCGAGCTGAGAAGAGGCCCAAACCACCAAGACGCATTGGCAAAGATGCCAGACGCCACTGGAGGTCACCAAAGAAGGGGCCGCCACCCACTACTATGTCTTCTATAGCCTCTCTAAGGCCATCATCATCGAACCGAGATACCGCATCCTCCATAAAATGTGGTTGACAAGTCCGCAACCCAAAAAGTAACTTAGCGATCCCCATGCACGACCTTAGCAGAAGGAGTTCACATTGGGGATCTCTCAGGCAGGGTAAGAGTTTCATGAGGTCAACCGCCCCCGAGGCTCGCCGCCCTGCCAACTCCTCAATAAAGCTAGGGTCCCGACTAACAGCTCCACCAAGGAGCTTAATCCCCTTCTCTGGTCTACTGATCCCTCTCGGGAAAAGCCCATCTTGAACTTTCCGCCCTTCGCATGTCGGCCAAAAAACCTCTGTTTTCTTAATGTTGAGATAAAGCCCTAGAGATGCCCCCTCCTCGTTGATGATGTCTAAGGCCTTAGCAACCTCAGAGGCGTTGCCGATAATCGTCCCATCATCCAAGTACCAAGCATGAAACGGGAGTTTACAATGGTCCTGAACCCGGAAAATAAGGGGATGTAAGGCAAGGGCAAAGAGAAGGGGCCCCAAGGGATCTCCTTGTTGAACTCCGGTAGTAGCCCCAATACACTCGTTACCAACATACAACCTAGCAGGCTGGGCGTAAAAATATTGGACCCACCGATAGATTGACGGGCAACGCTGATGAACCTCGTGCAGAAAAGTTATGCGGTCGACCGTGTTGAAAGCATTGGAGAAATCCACAGTAAGCAAGGCTAAGGAACCATCTGCATGAAATGAGTTGAGAAACCTGTTTGCACTGTGAAGCACCGCATCTGCCCCATTTGGCTCCCCCACCCCAAATTGATAGTCACCCAAGTACTGGGTCATTTCTTTCCCGATCTTTCTTCATCGCCACCTTTGAAACCAACCTTCGCCAAATACCCCCCACAGCAATAGGTCGAATTCCTTTATCGGGCTTCAATAAGGGGGTGAGGGGGGCCGAGGCAACAAACTCAGCAAGCACCTTAGGGCAGGATCCCCCAAGCCATAAGTTAACAACTTCAGTAATGCTCGTAAGCAAACCTGAGGAAGTCACCGAGCCCTCGCCACCAATAGCATCTAGCAGGGCTCGTATCCCGTCTCTGCCACATGACGTTCCTTTAGGAAAGGATCGAATACATTTGAGTACACACTCCCCATCAAAAACAAGAGTGGGTTGGGCCAAAGGGTTGGAAGGCAAGGACGGGGCGGCACCACTGGGTGTTTATCAATAAGAGCTTTCAATATCGAATCACCTAGAAGGGCAACTCTACTCAAGCATAGGACCTTAACCGCAGCTGTGAAATGTCCATCCCTGACTTTCCGAAGACATTGCTTAATGTTAGGGTTCCTTTCTTTGTCTTCCTCTCTCCTGCATTCTCCCCTTGAAGCCCCCGTCTCCCCCACGCTATCCAATAGGGAAGAGACCAAATCATCAAACCCAGACCCATCTTTCCAAATTGTAAGCGCGTGTAAGATGTTACTACACTGTAGAGATTTCCTGTTCCCTGACCTTCGCTCTTGTCTGGAGGATGGTCTGACCACCCGTAAGGTGCAATGCGGTAGTAAAAACAATTGGACCCAATTGTCAACCGATCCTGGCGACGCTACCACTTTGCGCAAAGCACCTGTTAGAACCTGAGCAAACAACAGCCGGCAACTGGGGGAATGCTTTTAACAGTCTGAATAGGGAGGGAAAAAACACGCTCGAGTAGGTTAACATCACCCCCGAGCCCTGCTGGGTGATGTGGGTTTGTGTCAACCACCACTTGACATGGTTTCCGGATCCCAACAATGAAATCTTCAACATCCCCCGAGATCATGGCAAACGACACGACCTCATTATCATGCTTGCATCCCCTACTGAGTGCATGCATCACCATGCACTTTCCACATAACCATTTATCCCCTTCCCTAAGAACTTCCGCAACATCCAAAAAAAGGTCCAAGTCCTTGGAGATAGCCTCCTTCAAAGATAGCTTTCGGTTTTCTGTCTTGAGGTGATCTTGTATTTTAAACTGTACCGAGTATCACTATTATTTCACTACTAGTGTTGTGCCATTATTGCACCGAATCAAGCCGGTACCAACCAAACAACATTGTTACTAGTACCAATATTCTTCTTTATAGTTTTTAATATGAGTCGGTTGATTGGTGGATTTTAGGTATAATCTATTTTATATTAACTAGTGAGATTCCTTGCGCTTTGCGGCGGGCTTTCGGTCGGTATCGGTTCGGTTAATTACAGTAACAATATGATACCGAAACTTGGCATATCAATCAACATGTATTTTATATCAATTGAAAACTATAAAACGAATGACAGTTTGGTTTCGGTGTTGTCCGTTTGATGGCAGTTCGATTGGTCACGGTATCAGTACCTTGTTGGCACTTAATATAGCTTACTTTACAAAAAAGAAAAAAAAAACCATGAAAACTCATATAGTACAGTAATTGATGTTTTGTGGTTGACATTTATTCGGTTCATGACGATAAAAAAAAACACAACATTTAAATTTTAGTTATTAAAAATAGTAATTTGATTAAAGTTAACTACCCACAAATTTATTAAAATATAAACTCAAGGAGCTATTGAAAATAGCATAACTTAGCCTATCTAGAAGTGAGTTTATACTACGCCATATAGTTAAAGCATTTTTCATACATTTATACTACGCCATATAATTAAAGCATTTTCAAGTGTTGGGCCTGGCCCAAAGTAGATGAAACGAAAAAAAAACCATGCCGTCAACTTTGAACCCGGCGGAGTGTCATCCTTAAAAGTAGTCAGCAACCAAAATTAAGCTACTATAGTCTTTTAAGCAGTTAAATAGAGTAAACTCTAAACTGGTTTATGATATTTAGTTACTTTTATTATTTTAGTCTAAAGTTAAAAACTTTTGAATTTAAGTCCATCTGATTTCAATTTTATTGCTATTTTTATAAAAAAAAAAACAAAAAACAAAATTTGATCAGATTTTTTAGTTAATATCCAGTTTTTTTTGTCTTTTTTCCTCCCTTTTAATTAATGGCAAAATGATCAGATTTTTTTTAATTTGTTGTAATAAAACGTTTAAAAAACCATTTTGGCCTTCTTTAAAAGAGAAGGAAAAAACAAAAAACTTGGATGTTAACTGAAAAATCTGACCAGATTTTGATTTTGAATGAAAATTGCAACAAAATTGAAACTATAAGGACCCAGATTCAAAATGTTTGAATTTTGGACTAAAGTGGCAAAAGTGACCAAATCTCATAGACCACTTTGGCACTGTACTCAGTTATATAATTTTAATAAGATAAAAGATCATATACAAATAGAGTTATTGTACAAAACGTACAAATGACATGAAAAAGTATAAAAATACAGTGACACTTTCTTAATTATTTTATTTGTAAAGTAATTATCTTAATGAACTATTAGAGTAATTATGATACATTTGTATAGTATTTTTGAATTCTACGTTATTTGACACACTTATATAGTAATTTTGAATTTTATGTTGTTTGATGAACTTGTAGAGTAAATGTGTTTGTTATTTTTTTTGATGAACTGGTAGAATAATTTTGATGCACTTGTAGAGTAATAATCATTAACTAGTAGAGTAATTATGATATATTTGTAGAGTAATTTGAATTGTGTGTTGTTTGATAACCTTGTAGAGTAATTGTGTAGGTTATTTTATTTTGATGAACTAGTACAGTAATTATGATACACTTATAGAGTAATTTTGAATAACTAGTTGTTTGATTCACTTGTAGAGTAATTTTGAATGCTATCTTGTAGTGGTGTATTATTGATAAACTGGTAGAGTAATTATAATGCACTTGCCTAGTAATTTTGAATTGTATGTTATTTGATGAACTTGTAAAATAATTGTGTATGTTATTTTTTTAATGAACTAGTAGATTAATTAAAATACATTTGAAGAGTAATTTTGATAATTACTATACGAATTAAATAATTAAGAAAATATCACCGTGTTTTTTACCTTTCCACTCTATTCGTACGTTTTGTATGATAAGCTTATTTGTACGAGGTTTACATATATATATATATATATATATATATATATATAATATATATATATATATATATATATATTATTCATAGCATAACAACGAATAGTGTATAATTTGTCTTTATTACTTTTTTTTTCCTGTTTTAGGGTTTTTTTATTTTTATCTCAACTTTTAACATTGACTTTTATAGCCCATCAAATTTTTAAAAACTTTGTAAAATGTCATTTTTAATCCCTGGAGTTTTACATGATCTCTTTCACGTACGCATCAGTTTCGACGTAGATATTTTCCTGAGTTCCGCTAGGTCAAATATAATATGTTTTAGTCCTTATATTTACGTACGTTTTCAGTTGATCACTTGGTGTTATGAATTTGTGTATTTTTTTATGTTTTCCCCGGTTTTGGTCGTAGTTCAGTTAGCACAGTTTTACGCCCTCCCCCCCCCCCCACACACACACACACACTGTTAGCATGGTTTTACACCCCGACCCGCAATACAGGGGCTTAAGACTAGTTACATACTTCTAAGTTATTGTTATCTACTACTTGCTTGGGATTAAACCCAAGACCTCCCACTAAGAGACAAGAGCCTCTACTTTAAAGTGTTTTTATATTCTATAGGTTGAAAAAGAAAACGAGCTATAGTGATTCATTTAAATTGAAAAGAATTTTAGATAGTGAAGGGTTCAAATGTGAAAAATTATTTGTAAGAAGAAAAAAAAGAATTTTCAACCAACAAGAATGTTTTACTTTGCTTCATTTAATATTTGTATTTAATGTTATTATAAGGTGGCTTCGGTTCAATTAAGAACCACCACGAGTTGTAAGAATCATGAGAGCTCCTACTTCCCACGCGAGTTGGGCTACATTTCTTTTTTGCATAAAGTAGATAAAAATATTATAAACAAATCTGTGAAAAAATTGCCGAGTCGGTAGTTACGCCTGATGTAAGTTTTGGTTTACGCATAATGTAAATTTTATTACTGCGATGAGAAGGTTTTTTTTACACATGATGTAAATTTTTGCATGCGACATTTGTTTTTATGTTTTTATTTTTTATTTTTATTTTTTTTTGCTGAAACAAGTGATTTTTTTAAAGATTTTTTAGAAGTTTTTTTTAAAACATTTTAGAAGGCCTAGTTCTCATGGTTCTCGCAACTCAAAGGTGGTTCTCATTTTACCATTTCCTTATAAGGGTATATCGATAAATTTACATAGATTATTAATTTATAATCTTTCTCTTTAATAGCTAACTATATTATATTTGTAACTTACTTTTAAAATATGGTTTTTTCAAAAATAATTAATTTAAAGTGTAGGATAAATTACAAGGTGTGTATAATAAATTTCAATATGTGTAAGATAAATTTCGAAATATGTAAAATATTTTTTATATAAGCAAAGAAATTTATTATGAAGGATGATGTCTTCATGACTGATCAATTAGTAAAATAATAGTAGTAAATAATATAAGAGTGTTGTGAAACAACGGCCTACTAGCGACTAATATATGAACATAAGAACAAGTATCAAAGGAACACATAGAGAAAGATAGAATAGATAATTATAATTCATTGAGATGTAATGATGCAATACAAAGAACCTTTATATATAGTGTTCTTACATTAATACAAAGGACATGAAGAGACAGGACTTAGAATGTTACATTAATACAAAAGATACGAAGAGACGGGAGTTAGAATGTGGATAGTCACCATAATATAGTTTATTTATAACACTCCCCCTTGACTATCCACGTGATAAAAGAAAATAATATATTATACGCTTGGTGGTGCTGCCTCGTTAAAAACCTTGCTAGGAAAACCAGTGGGACAAAATCTAAGCTAAGGGAAAAAGAGTGCAGCGTGTATTTTCTCCCCTGATAATTTTGGATCAGGTATGTTGCCTCATTAAAAACCTTACTAAGAAAACCCATTGGGATAAAACTTTGTTAAGGGATAAAGAGTGCAACTTGTATAATGTTCCCCCTCATTTTTACATGTATCCTATAAGTGGCTCGTCTCGGGCTTCTTTGAAAGTTGCTCAAAACTTTGTAATCCATTGATGTGCAGCTTGATATGTCGCTTGATCCATTAATGGGAAATCCTTCAATGAACATTGATGTATGATCTTCATGTGAAACTTTAATTACTTCCTCTTATAAGTAGATAGCATAAGATCCATGAATGTGTTTTGCTAGATTCTCTGCATTTACAAAACTAACCAAACTTGTTGATAGGTTAGGAAAATATGAATCTATATCTTTTGTACCTTAAGGGTATAAAAATAAATGTTTTACCCATTTCATTTACATTATCTCCTTACTATACACGAGTTATATCTTGTCAATGAATTTTCTGACATATGCCCGTGTATATATACTAGCAAGATATATTAATACAATTCGAATTTAACTATGGTACTTCTAGACCAAGGATATATGCTTCTTTGATTAGAGATGATAAAGTCATTTTCTATATCAACTATTTGGACATTATTAAATGTACTTATACAAAAAGTTTTGTGCATATGAAAATGTCCACCATCTTCTAGATGTATTATGATTGATGGATAATAACACAAATGCATATTCTACATATTGAGCCATAAATTTGCCACCATCTTTAATTTGCAAATTCTTAGTTTAAGTATTTGAGCCCATTTTGATAGGCCATCTTTAATGACATTATCAACATACACAATAATACTTGTAAACATCATATTATTCTTTTAATGAGAACAAATGGACCAACTACACCATATGTATTTCTCCTTTTTTAAGCTTAGCAGCAAGTCGATTATACCACATTCGACTCTACTACATTAGTCCATATAAATCTTTTCTTCACTTTATAAAGATACATTCCCAACGTTTTGAGCTTTAGGCATTTATAATCATTCACATACTTCTTTCAACTTTGAATTATGTATTTGCATATACTCTTTAAGAGTTCCATCACGTAAATTTTCTCATTGATTTTATATCATATGCAAAGATGTCTTGAATACTTGTTTATCGATAAAATCCATATTACACCATGCTTATACGTTGTACATTGAGATATTATAATCACCGGACACAAGTTTTCTATGTATGTTTATTGGTGCACAAGAACTACATCCTTAAGATGTTTTAATATTACCTTTTAAGTACTCGAGTGCTTTAGTAAACTCATCAAGAGTTGTAATTATATTTAGCCTATATATAATACCCATAATGTATTCAGATATGAATCATAGTCTTCTCGAAAACTTACTTTACATGAGTTTGATAATTTAAATCCTTCAGGGACTTTTATGTAAACTTTCAGTATCACGTGATACATAAAATTCATAAGACGCATATCAATTCTTTCTTTATATTACCAGACGAATAAAATATTGGAAAGTCATTGCCCCACCACTAGAAAGTGTGCATCTTTATAATCAATCATGGGTCTTTGCGAAAATCTTTGTGCCACAAGTTTTGCCTTATTTCACTTAATTTGATTTCACATGAATCGCATAAAATAACCATTTGTATCCAACATATTTTACAACTTTAGTTATATGGACTGTTGGTTCAGAAACTTTCCATTTCATTAGAGAATTCAATTCTGCCTTATTTGCGTCTTTCCATTTTCTTTTGTCCAATTATTAATATGCTTTCATTCGTAGGTAGATCTTAAATCATGGTCCTCGTCATTTCATCATTTCAAGCGCTATATATACAAAAGTATAATGGCGTCGATTTTGTTTCGATTCCATACACTTCTAGACATGATATAATTTACTAAGAGCTCTTTATTTTCATGTACCTGAGGTTCTTCCAGAACCATCATGTCTAATGTCTCTTCAAGAGACCTTTTGTTTACTATAACCTCGACTTGACCATCTTCTTCATTACTTGCTCCAATTTTTCAAGGAATTTTTATTTTCTTGGAATCGACTAGTCTATCACGCTTTAGGCGTGCAATAGACTCATTAATATATGGTTTGTCATTCTAGGACACTTATCTTAATTGGAGCATTAGCAGTTGATTATGTGACTTACTTAGTCACTGTTTTTAGTTCATTGAATATGTCTGGTAATTAATTCTTTAATCTAGGTAAATGAATTACCTTTTGAACTTCTTGTTCACCTAATTTAGTTTGAGGATCAATGATAATTCATGCATACTCATTCCTTTTCCAATTGCTATTAATCTCCCTCCAATGTTGGAAATGTTAATTTACTTAAAGTAAGATCTAACGAGCCATAAATAAATCTCTTGTTAATTGCTCTAAGTATGTAATCATAAATAGTATTTTCAACCAACATATATTCCCAGCATTATTTGACTTTCAATCTGTATGCGTTGTGGTGGATCAATTCCAATGTATACGCACAATAAAAGTTTGATGGGAAATATTTGGTTCCTGACCAAAACCAACTATAATGGGGAGAAACTATTACAACATGTTGGCTTGATGTGAAATAATGTTACCGCATGTAAATCACATGTGCTCAAATATGAACTTTAGCTCTCTTGATTATTGGCTTTGCAATCAATTTGTAGACGTTTGGTCATCGTCTTCAACAAAAGCAATTTGTGTCTTAAGCATTTGGAAAGTTCAATACTTATTCCAATAATCATTAGTAACAAGGAAATTAAATTCAATGTTATAACCACCATAAATATGATAATCTGGAATAATATGATTGTTATCTCATTAGCTAAGCTACATACAACTTCAAGTTGTAAATTTGATGACCATTTAGACGATGCATCGATTTAAAAACACTAAACGATATCATGTTTGGATATATACATACTTTGTTCATTCCATAATATTTTAGGGATTCACACCCTACTTTGGTTGGTAAATAATTAACTTATGTTGAGAGCAACTATGACATGTTTAATTATAATGAAGAATCTTCTGGTTATTCATTAAGTTTCACATCATTATTGGCTCGGTGTGGTCTAACCGGTCACGCCAACATATATTTAAGATCCATAAACTTATGGTTTATGATATTGTATGTGTATTAATTGCACGTATGTAATACAAAACATAAGATATGAAAGAATGTATTATAACTTCAAAGTTCAAAAAATCGTGTTATGTAATCACTAGTTTACCACTTTTGGTGGTCGATCTCATCATGACTATCATTATAACACTGATATTCGATCTCATTATCAGCTTGGCGATCTTATAATTTCTGATAGTTTGATATCTTATTAACATGATGATTGTTGCACTTCTAATGGTCAATCTCATTATTAATATGATCATCATTACAATTTTCTCAATGATGCCCATGATTACAATGATAAATATATATTCACTTCATGAATCAGAGTAAAACCATATAAATTTTATGGTTTTCCATTATTTTCTCGAAATATAGATATACAGTCGTTTCAAACTGTTTATACCCTTTAAACGATATTGCTACTTCAGGAGTATATTTGAGGTTTGACAAACAAAATTTGTTTTATCCGATTTCCTTATAAATAAACTTCTCTGCGTATAACGTCAATTGAGAAGTAATTATATGTCTGAGTCATATAATATTTATTTTATACTTGATAATGAGATACAAGGAATATGACATTTCGGGTGTCAAATCGAAGATCTTCTACTTTTTCATGAGAATGACAATAAACCACAACTTTGGTTTAGTCGTTCTATTCGGTATTATCGATGCAAAGAAGTGATAGCATATAGAATACAAGGTATAGATAGCAACAAATCATACAATACATAACCTTATAGCATGTCATCATATAAAAACAACTTATAATGGGTCTTTATAAAATAAGAAACCTTTTTATCACTAATAAGCAAACAAATATAATTGATGTAATAACTTATCATGGTATAACCAAACATAAAAATATCTTATATATTTTGAACACTTACTTTAAAATTTAAACATATATCTCTTTTAAGTTCTCAGATCATTTATTACTTGTATTTGAAAATTTTATTTGAAAATTGTAATACTGGTGAATTACATAACATACTAATTTTTTTCTTCTCAAATATTGATATTTAAACAATTGATGACATCATATAAGCAATCTATACATTGTACATATGAAGCATTAGCAATAGTCACTATTTTATACTAGCAATAGTAATAGTTAATATGCAAATAAATTGTTAAACATTATAACATGGCATAATGAATGCATGAGATGTATCGACATCGCTAGAAATGGTTTCTCTAAAAACAACTAATGATATCTAGCAATATTAATCTATTATATGAATTTCTTATATGCAAAATTTATTATAGCATTAACCTTAGTATAATACCGAACGATATGTGTATAATCATGTTATAACAACAACAACAACAACAATAATAATACATTGTATTATAAGTTGTATAGTTTATTTAAAACTAAATCAATTGATGTTTATAAATAGAGGATTAGTATCCAATGAGCACTACTCGCTTAACTCATTTATATTTATTATGTAAAAGTCTTTTGGCATGCTATGTATTAACAATGACTAATGAATACAATTAATTATAGAATTCATATCCATTTAAGTTATAAACTATACAAAATGAAAATCTAGTACATACATCATGTATATATTACCACCAATACAAGTATATATACCTAATGCAATTGCACTGTTTAGTCCATTAATATTGAGTTCCATACTTTGTAATATTGAATATTGAATTTAATTGTTTTTCATGAATTCTAAAAGCACATATAATATTCTTTAGATTGAAAATTAAGTTCCTCAAATCAAAATAATTCAACAATTTTATTTACAACTTAACAAGGTTAATAAAGAAGCATAGATATATGATTATGGTGGCTCAAGGAATATGCAGATGAGCATCACTAGATTGTAAGAGTCCTAAACAACATATATTATAATTAAATTAACTAATTAAATGATAATCCAGCCAATTTAGAATAATAGAAAGGATCATTTGTAAAAGACAAAAATAAAATAAATATACGTAATATCGTCATCGTCAACGAAAACTAAAGTTATTCAATTAATAATGAGTATTAGAAAAAGATGAATTAGTCAATTGTAATGTCATAATTTATGATGTAACATCTAAATCCTGATAAATACCAACATGCTAATATATATATATATATATATATATAATAACTTCTAAAAGCAAATGAAAAAATAGATAGATAAGAATTCAATCATGAGACTACATCCTAGAATTTATAGTAATGATCAGTTTTAAGTTTATATATGTATATTAATAAGTGCCACTAGTAATATTGATGTATCATCATCATCATCATCATCAAATATAATATGAAGTAATCATACGAAGAATCATACCTTTATTAGTAGAGATTGCAGATCCGAAGATCAAACGCTTTGTCAGCAGTGGCTATGCATCTACGGTTTCCAACTTTCCATCGCATAAGAAACCCATCTTTCATCATTTTGGGATAATTATTTGGTTGTTTTCTCAATGTGCGAGATTGAGTTAGGCTGGAAAATAATGCACATCAAAGACAAAGAAAAAGGGATACCAAGGGTGGCAAAACACATAGAGCACGTTCGTGCTGATAACGTGTTGTGAAACAACGGCCTACTAGCGACTAGTATATGAATATAAGAACAAGTATCAAAGGAACACATAGAGAAAGAAAGAATAGATAATTATAATTCATTGAGATATAATGATTCAATACAAAGAACCTCTATATATAGTGTTCTTACATTAATACAAAGGAAATGAAGAGACGGGAGTTAGAATGTTACATTAATACAAAAGATACGAAGAGACGGCAGTGGCAGTTAGAATGTGGATAGTCATCATAATATAGTTTATTTATAACAAAGAGAATATTATTTAATGTTTTATAATTATACTTTTTTTATCAAAATTTTTTTATCAAACGATCATCACCTCTTTAGATAATAGTTGTCATTTATATATTTATTATTGTGGGTTTTAGTTGGTAAAAATAAATGATAACGAGGATATTAAATAATGTCTTGGCTTAATTAATATGATTGTTTAATAGATGTTAAGTGAATTAAAATTTTCATTGATTATGATCTTTAATTGCTGTAGGAAGAAGGAAAAGCATAAAAGTTTCGTATGTGAACTAAAAAGTTGGTTGTGGGCTTTGGACTACATTCAACAAAGGAAAATCGTTAGTTGGGCTTGGGCCAATTGGTAGAAAAGAAATAAAAGTAATGTGGGAGTGGACTAGTGGAGGAATTCTTAAAAGCCAACGAAAGGGAGCAGCCCTTTTGATCTCAATCGATCTATATGTTTGGTTTTATACCACTAAAAACAAAAACAAAAGAAAAAAGAAAAAAACTTTTAATGATTTTGATAATTCTCAAACCATAGGATGATTTTGACAATTTATCCATTTATTCTTTCATTTTTTAATTTTCTTTTTTTACTTTGAATAAATTTAATTTTCTTTTCTTTTCTTATCAGACAAACACATTTGTATATCCGTACTTATTTTTTGAATTTTGTTTTTTACCTTTAAAATAAAAAATAATAAATTAATCATAATATATATACATATACACACAATTATAACTTTATATATACACACATTAGCGAAGCTTTATTGTGGTCAGGCCTGGGTAACCCAACCCCCACCGATTTTTCGTTTGTAGTGATAATTTTATAAAAAAAAATCTGATTTTCTTTTGTGTAAAATATTGGATTTTTAAGAATCTGTCTCCCACCTATTTAGATTTTAAGCTCTGCCACTATATACACGCTCTTTCTATTCTGTTTCTCGCTCTTTTTCACCTCCACCTCCATCGCCATCGCCACCATCACAGCCACAACCACCATGTCTATCTTGGCACTCGTAACTCATCTCCCTTCGTCGACCTGTCGTACCAAACACCAGTACTACCCGCCTCTTTCGTTGTACCAAACGACATAAATTTTTATTATTTAAAGGTAAAAAAGAAAACTATAAAAATAAGTGTGTAAATATAAAAATGTGTGTATATTTATATATATATATTTTAATTATAATTACTTTTTTATTATCTAAAGATAATAATAAATTTATAAAATTAAAATACAAAAGAATAAATGTGAAAGTGCCAAAATCGACCCTAAGGTTTGAGTATTGTCAAAATCGTCAATGAGAGTTAACGATGCATTTTAGCTAAGTTAGTGATTTGGATGGAAATAACAACAAAATGAAACATCAGGAGTCTAGTTACAAAAGGTTTCGTTTTTTGACTGACGTGACAAAAGTGACCAAATCTTAGAGACGGTTTTGGCATTTTACTCATATCTATATATGGATCTAAGGAATGTTTAAAATGAGAAGTAACTTTAATTGTGAGAACCAAGAGAACTTTTTAGTCTAAAGGTTTTTTGAAAAAAGAAGTTGAAGAATATTTTTATGAAACTTTGTCAATATATATAATGTAAGTATTTTTGGAAAACTTTCTAAATGAGAACCTAACAAACTTATATGTGTGGACATCATTGCTTCATATCATCAAAGAGAAAGATAACTTTAAGGGGCATCTGCCAAACCACATCCATTACACCCTTACCTAACGATCACCTTTTTGAAAGATCTTCTTCCATATCACCTTTTTACTTTGTACTTTATCCCATCCACCTTTATTCTTCATCATTGTTTATCATTTGCATTGTGTGTTTCTTCCAAAATTACTATACTCTTTTTCATGTTTTGATGGATGACCCATATGATTTCGTAGTTGATCGAAGCCACCATTGAAGCTCTCAAAGAAAATGAAGTAAGGTATTGTTCTAATCACATCTTTATTTCTGTTTTTAGAGAGAGAAACAACATATTTTATTTTGTTCATTTAAACACCAAGAACACACACAAGTGTGTGAGAGAGTATTCTCACATTTGTTTTCAACGTTCTTTCTCTCTCCAATGGATCATCCTCATGATTTTGTTGCAGATCTTGTAAAGTATTCTCCTCCTTATGATTCAACGCCCGTTTCTCCATTGAAAGAGTATAACGCATCATCAGTTTTTTCAACTTGTTTATATTTTATGTTTATATATTCTTGGCTATTATCTTATTTTTCATGGTGATGATGGATTTTTTTGTTGCAGATCATGAAGAGTATTCGCCTACATGTGGTTCATCATTTGTTACTCCGTTGAAGGACTACAACGCAACATCAAGTTTATTACTCCCATGTGATATCCATGCATAGTGTTAAGTCTTCATTTTCGTTTTCACTATTTGTTACCCTCGTAGTTTTGAATATGTCTTTTCAAAAGTTCTTGACTTTTTCATGAAGATGTTTTTGTTTTCTATAATCTATTTGTATTTTAATTTTTTCATAAGGATGATCCATTTTTCTAGACATAAAATTTTGCAATGAAGGAATTGTGGTGTTAAAGATGAATATGATTATCAAGAAATGAATATAATTAGCTTTTATGGTCTGATTATGTAATTAGGTTTTGTGGTTTTTGTTTATCAATTCAATATCTAACATATACAAGAACCATGTTTGTTAGCACATATGTATTTTTTTTATTAAGTTTCATGATAATGACAAGTTTTTATATTAAAATATAATATAACATGATATGTATCTATTTTTCTTTTTAATTTGTTACAATAGTCTAATATACTACTAGTTACATATATTAATGGTTTACTATTTGATGTGACATTTTGGATGATGTAATACTGTTACATATGCAATTAACTAAGTTTAAACTAACACCAGGAGGGTTGCATATATGTAACACATGTATAGCCATGTTACACATGTTACATATAGTTTTTACATTAAAAAATGCCTTGACAATAACATCCGTCTTTATCCAAAATTGGTCATACTAACAATGAAAATCAATTGATTTTTATATCAATAGTTGGTGTTAGTAAATTTTATATCATTATGGGTTACTAGTATTTGCACACATTACAATCAAACATAAATGTAATAGAAGTGTTTTGTACAAACTTTATATATAAAAATGATCCAAAACGTATTATAAGGTAACAAAAATATAACTATGCTTCGTTTCTTGATAATCTTGAACACAAACATCTCTTCACCTATGAACAAAACAAGTACATTAGTGTTAATCTCCTACAGTTAAACTTATTAACACAAATGTAACAACAACTGTGTAACATGTGTTATGTGTTATACATGTCTAAACTTTTGTTGTAACACATGTAACAACTATATGTAACATGTATAACGTGGCTATACATGTGTTACATATGTACATCTCATTTTGTCCAAAAAAAGGCTAATCTAAGTATAAGTAACATATCTAACATTGCTACTACATATGCAGCTAATTTTGCCAACAATATAACACATGTAAGTACTAACCATATATCTTTAACAACTTTTATAGTTTTAAGCATATAAGGAACAAGTATGTCACATATTTTTTTCAACAATGTCACACATGTAACGAACATAATCTTACATACATACCTTTTTTTATTTACATGATATACAACATGAACACTCGGTTAGACAATGTTACAAAGAAGGTGAACATGTGTAACTATAAGTATTTAAATGATATACAGCAGGAACACAAGGTTGGACAATGTTACACATGTTACAATGAGTATGTAACGTGTTTATCACAGTTTACAGTTTGTAACATCTTTGGGTAATACATGCAACATTCGTCTCAACATGTCCAATATGTTACATCAAGTATGCAACATTTTTGTATAACACATGTAACAAATAACCTAAACTATTACTTAACAAAATAATCATTAATTTAAAACCATAAAAAAGCCGATTCGGTTCTCCTCCTTTGTAACAAACTGATTGGCGTGTCCGGGTCCTAATACTTGAAATTTGTAATGTATTCAACAACTTTAAGTCACCACATGGATCAACACTCTTGTATAACCGTTATATTTAAAAAACCACAATCAATTACCTAATGTTCGTTGAGTATCCCCAAACCCTTGCACTTCCATCTCGTCATTTGTAATGAGCAATGTATCATGTTCATCCACCATAAAATTTTGCACGTTTGAACACACCCGAATCCCACTGAAAAAAACAAAATAAATAAATATATCTCCCATTATTCAATGAATTTCTAAACCTATATTTTTCCCATCCCCCAAAATGCCCCAAACCACCCATACCATCTTCTCCCCTGAAAATCTCGAGTTGCTTGTTGTCCTCCACAAAATACTCTAATTTCCAAACAATCAAACAAATCCCCTGGAAAAATATTAGAAAAAACAAAAAAATAAATGATACTAATTATCTGAAAACTTACTTCGTCATCGACTATTCTACTTCTGTCGTCTTTCCCCGATGATAACAACCGGAAAGTAGAATGCATCTTCTAGTTTTCCACCTGAAAATGTTTTGCACCGTCGTACTATGTGTTCCTGTCCGATACCTGTCGTACTATCCTTTAGTCTTTCCTGCGAATGCCTTTGAACCCTACTTCCTTATACACTAATCGGCTTCTACTGAGAAATGGTGAAATGGTGGTGGGTTGTATTTGTTTGTGTGAGACTGAAATTTGAAAAAGTGAGGAGAGAGAATGAGATATGATTAGGGTGATGTTGACAAGCTCAGTTACACACATATATTATAACATATATATTGTACTTGATAACAAGTTATTTTGACCGATATACCCCTCAAACCACTAATCAACAAAAGGAAAGTAATTGTATTTAAATCAAATTGGCATCTTATGTTCCCAACCATTAGATCATCTATATAAATGGCTAAAATAAGGTTTACCAAGTTTTCTCACTATAAATAAGTTTCATATATGTCCTTTATATATATATATATATATATATATATATATCTTGAGAACGCTAAATATTGCGAGAACCATGAGAACGAATGAGAAAACCAATCAAAACCATTTTTTTAATACAATCACCATTTTCATTAAAATAGAACATAAAAAAAAGAAATTACAACATCAAATAATTCATTTCTCCTCTCAGAATCACTCTTATTAGATTTTTTTACACATGTATAAATATAACAAATTTACACATGTGTAAATGGCAAACTTACACATGTCTAAATTTTCTTTATTTCCGAATTTACGCAAATTTAAATGTGTAAATTAAATTTCTAGAATTGTATTCGAATAATAATGACAAGTGCAAAAAGAAATTTTAAATTTCACTTGTTTTTGACCAAGTTCTAGTGGTTTTTTCATTCGTTCTTACGGTTCTCGCGATATTTAACGTTTTCATTTAAACCCTACCCTATATATATATATATATATGTGTGTGTGTGTGTGTGTGTGTGTGTTTGTGTGTGTGTGTGAGAGAGAGAGAGAGAGAGTATCAGATCAAGAGAAAACTCCTTCCATTTGCGAGAACCCCCATTAGCCAATACATAGGTGACACATCATGCAATTACAAATTAATTAGATAGGGTAATTTGGTCATTCTTTTCATGTCACATATAATCTCTCCCTTTTTATTTTTATATAAGCAGATCTTTGGGTAGGTCTTTCATCTTCTAAATCAAAACCTAGATCCCATTTAATCATCTGCCATTGTTGTGTGTCGTTGCATATTTAAAAATCAAAAACCAATTTATTTGCATCTTGGGCAGATCTTTCAACCTCAAAAATCGAAGATCAAGTACCATCAATGTCACAACCTCAAATTCCACTGCGAGGTTTTACAACAAGGCGCATGACAAACGACTTTAAAGGCTGGAAATGATTCATAGCCATTAGTTACACCAAACGACTTTTAAGGCTGGAAATCATTTAGCTCGTTTTTAAATTATAAAAATGAAGTTTAACCATGAGTTATCAAAGTAAATACGGAAGCGAAAGTTAAGTAAAAGTAATAGGTCTTGCGCGAAATACGCGCCCAAAAACTCATGTGAAATTTAGAAAAAAAACATATGAATGAAAATGTGTAAAACTTATATTCATGAGACTCCAATGCATGTCCTAAGTGTGCCATACCTAGCGTCCTGCAAAAGCATGCCTAAGTGTGTCAACAAAAAGTTGGCGAGTTCACAAGTTTAGTTCAACAAGAAGTAAATCCAAATACAAAAGTTATAAGGACAAACCCACGGTTAAGAAACTAACCATGAAGTACCAAAATCTGACTAAGTAAGTTTTATGGCCCACATCAATGTCTATCAACATTGATGCAAAGTTAGAGTCAAAAGTTCATTCTCGGCTCCCAGCACAGTGTGAGGTTTGTCAAACCTAATAGTGTTATCAACTAATACCACTCTTGCCACCTTGCAACTGATCGGTATGAAAGTAGGGATTTTCAAGATAGAGGTCGTATAGTCCACTATAGACATAAAATTAAACTAAGGTATCCAAAATAAAAGTATTCCTCCCTAGAATATAAGTAGTCCTAAACCAGGGTATGCTTTTAGAAAAGTAGTGAACATAGGGTGCGTTTTATATCCAAAAGTGTTATGTGTTAGAGACACAAACTAGCACCACATAAAATATTCACCAAGACACCCCTAATAATTTTAGCACATCATAAGTAACCAATAGTAGGATAAAGTTGTTTCACGTGAGGTCAAGCTCTACCGTATCGTTAAATGCGCGACCCGATGGTGAGGTTATTGTTGTGATGCAACAGTAACTCTAAGTTCGTTTAATCCCACATATATCCCATATATGTACTAAACCTTAAGAACAGCTTAGTTCCTGAGTGTGTGTACACTTAAATATATTCATCAAATTGTGTTAACGTGTATGTAAGTGTGTGTGTTTGTATTAGAATAGCGCACGTTTTAAAGCCGGCTAATATATTAATACTGTTTTCTAAATAGTTGCCGAACATACTAAAAATTAATTTAAATAGAGCAGACTTATGCACTTTTGTATTATTTACAATTGTTAAAATAAATATCATTATATATTTATTTAATCTTATTTGGATAATGACATAATACCAAGAATAATATTATCTATTATCATATAATAAGTACGTTTCGAAACTCGTTTAAACGTACGAAATGGATATAGCTAATTATATGTATCATTATAAAATCGTAAGATAAAGTAAATGCCAAGTGTTATATATATATATATATATATATATATATACACACACTTGTTTCATGAGTCGCAAGAGTCGTTCGAAATAAATATATACATTTTATGCTTGTTTTTATAAAATTGTTAGAATCCCAGTATGTTTGCGTTTGTTTTAAAACACACAAGTTTATATTATAGATTCTTACAAAAATCAAGCGGAGTTTCCTCTGTTTATAGAACAAAACCCGATAACACAAGTTGTCGATAATTTTTCCAATCAAGTATCAAATATCCCAACGTTTTCATTCCAAAACATAGAGTCCAAAGTGTTGTTTTGTGCACTTTCCAGTTAAGTATTTCGATTTGCTTTGTGTTTTATATATGATAAAATACATATATGTTGTCGTGTACCAAGTCCACATAATCCGAATATCCACGTGTAAAATAATATGTAATATACATTAACCTAATAGTCGGCTCGGATTCGCTAGAGCTCATTTCATATATATTATATTATAATAAATAAATTAATATACAAAACTCATCGAATAGAATTTGTGATTGTCGTTACCTACTCGAATGAATAGTTCACAACAACACGGAGGAGACGTCTCCTCGATAAGCATACCACTTGAAACTGACCCGCTGACTCAAGCTTTGTCCAACGATGACTTGAGTTCAAACACTCCCGAGCCAGTCACTACTGTCAACCATCGTTGTCCAGCCACCGAAGCTAATTTCGCCGTCGGCAGCCACTAACACCACCGCTGAGACACCAAAAACACACCTAACTAAACCAAAAAGTTCACACTGCTAAATCAAAACCCAAAGTGATCGGTAACTGAAAGATAACACCAAAAGCTTATGGATCTTACCTTGACGGCCATTATCCCATCTCCATCATCTTCGTTTTGGTCAAAAATAACCCATATGGTCCAGATCTGTACATTGGGCCACCGAGTTTGATCCTCGCAGCAACTTATAGTCACAAGATTTGCCAAGGCAACATCATGTGCCATCGGAGGTCGCCAAAACCTCTTAAAACAACCACCAAAGCCTCACCACCACTTCGTTGGACCACCCTCAGAACCACCGCCTCGTATGAACACCACAACACCACTGAACACCTCTCCTTCTCACTTCTAGCCGCCAAGCATCGCCACCACAGCGCCATCGCTGCTGTTGTGGTTCCCTTGCCATCTCTGCGTTATGCCGCCACCAAATCCCCACGAAACCACTCCTCCACCGCATGTTGCGACTTCCGCCGTTTGTCGCCTGCACTGTCGCGCCAGCCATGGTGGTGGCCGGCCCGTCTTCTATAGAGAGAGAGAGAGATGAGAGCGTGAGGGTACGGAGAGACAGTGAAGAGAGTTTAGGGTTTGGAATAATGAGGAGTGGGGAAGATAGATGCTTAAATACCTAGGGTTAGGGTAGGTTAGATGTAGAATGTGTTTACGAACCCACTTAAAGTCCCATGTCTCGTTAATTATAATGATTATACATTAAATACAATTACCGAGTAGTTGTAAATATCTTAACCGATCGAAACGAATACTTGGAATATATATTTAAAAATATATATATATGTTAAATCAATACTCTAAACCAAAGTTCTCGGTTAAATGCCACATTGCACGTGTCGTAAGTTATTATATTCTAAAACCATAGTAAAATACTAAAACTAAGAAACGTGTATTCACATAAATTTATTTGCATCGAATTCACTAACACGTTACGCATAATTATTAGCGGTTTCACGAAAGTTCACAAAATAAACACATTGTTCACATAACATATAAATTCACATAATTTATATTTAGTTATTAATCCTAGAATATTATTCTAACGGTTCACCAATGTTCGAGAACATACTCGTGTGTGATTCAATCTCCTCTGAATTACGTTACGTGAGTGTTAGTGCAATATCCGACAAACTTAATTACCTTGACCAAGTGAAATGCATGAATGGATGTTTGAGATAACAATGTTTGCGTTAACGGTGTTAACCTTAAAATGTCGGGTGCACATAAACCCCTAATTTTCTTCCTGAAATTTGATTAGCGTCGCTAATGTTTGAGAGAAAAGAAAAGAAAAAAAATCCGGTTGTCACATTATCCCATGTTAAAGTAATGTCGTCCTCGAAATTTAGATTGTGATATTTCAAGACCATGGTTGAGTTCATTGCTAAAAGGAGCGTCAAGGCATATGACAGTACAATGCAGTAAGATATAACAAGACTACACTATTGTGACGACAAGTGATGACAAATGAAATTCAAGTGTTCATCTGAACAAGTTCCGAGGATGTATATATATATGAATAGAATTGTCGGTTATTAAAGCAACCAGTCGATTTCAGCAAGAGTTGATGCACTTAATGATGACGATCAGAAGTTTTAGGGAGTCCACTACAATGTAAATATATACGATAACTGATTGGTATAAAGGTGGGACTTTCAAGATAGATGTCGTTTTGTCAAGTATAAACATGAAATTAAACTAAGGTATCCAAAGTAAAAGTATTCCTCCCAGGAATATAAGTAGTCCCAAACCAGGGATACATGCTTTTAGAAAAGTAGTGAACTCACATTAGGGGTGCGTATTATATCAAAAGTGTGATGTGTCAGGGACACAAACTGGCACAAGATGAAATATTCAACAAGACACCCCTAATAATTTTAGCACATCATAAGTAACCAATACTAGGGTAATGTTTTTTCACGTGTGGTAGAGCTCTACCGTATCGTTAAACGTGTGACCCGATAGTGAGGTTATTATTGTGATTCAACAGTAACTCTAAGTTTGTTTTGTTGGAACTTTTGAGATCGTTGGTACTTGGTTTTAGTAGGTTTTGGATAGTTTTGTAATAGTTTATTGTATTCTAGAAAGTCCAGGGGTTGAAAGTGTAACTACAGGGAAACTTCCTGTAGCAGCGTATTTAATAAATACGCTGGGTAGTCAGTGTGTATATATATGTTATCAATGAAAACTCTAGTCCAAGTTTCTTGGAAAAGTTTTGGTGATTTCTCTAGTGTTGTGATTGTTGTTCTTGTGCTAAATCCGAACATCCAGGTGCATTCAGTGATTATATCATTTGGGATTCCATATACAACACTTGTTGTTTGATCCATACAAGAATCTTTATCTTCATCTTTTGGTTTTTCTTAACTTTTACACATTCAAACAACTAATCTATAGTTGTTTGGGTGATAACAATCAAACCACTGTGATCTGAATCTGTTTTGGGACTCACAATTTGGTATCAGAGCCTTTGTGCTCTTGATTGTTTGAGTTTTTGTTAAGATTCTTCAAATTTTGAAGGTTCTTCAAAAGTTTCAAGGTTTTTCAAATTTTTGGACTTAAAATGGCTTGATCTGGTGTGCTTAATCATTGGGTTGTTGTTAGTCAGTGTTTTGGTAAACATTTCGGTCATTTTGGTACAAAGAAACATGGATTTTGAGTCGTTTTGGGGGATTAGAGGGTTTTTGTTCGTACTTAAACCCTGTTGGGCGTATTTAATTTTGAAGTCAGTGTAGATAAATTTGAATATAGCGTTTTTAACTTGAAGATCGTGTAATTAACAAATACGTCGGCATTACACCAGCGGATTTGTTGATTTCCAGCGAAATAGTGTCAGCATAATTAATCGAAGGCGACTTCGAAGTCAGTGATAAAAATACTCATTGATTTTATCACGGTGATCGGCGCATTTAGCTAAACTCACGTTTGTTTTGTGTGTTCCGGCGGATTTAGCTATTGTCGCCGGGTCAAGTAGCCAAGCATCACCAGCGTAATTGCTATTTTCAACGTGTTTGCTCTCTGATCTCTCAAATTCTAGCGTAATTAATCCAAGATCAAGATTTTGAACTCGAAATCAGCCAAAATGTCACTCAATCAACTTAATCCAATATCCCAAGCCGAACTGAAGACATGAACTGCTACGAGAACTCCTAAGTTGAAAGGATCTGAAGACTTCAGTAGCTGGAAGAATCAAATCAAAGCATTCTTTGAGTATACAGACTATACTCAATGGATGTCTGTCACTGTAGGTACGCATGTTCCTATGGTAATTCGCGACGATGTTCGAACAATTAACGAAGACCCTTCAACATTCATTGAGGAGGACAGAACTTTCATTCAACGCGATGGTAGGGCTCACGCTACTCTAACAATGGCTTTGTCCAAGGATGATAACAATCTATATGAAGAGTACACTTCAGCTTACGAACTGTGGTTGGCCCTTATTGATCACTATGAAGGGAATGAAGAGTTGATGGACAACAAGAGAGATATGGTTCAGAAAGAATATGATATCCCGGAGTGTTCGTGGTGAAAGCTTGTCAGATCATATTAGTCGATTTTTGAGTGTGTTAACAAAAATGAAGAAAGTTGGCAATCCTGTTGCCAACTATGCCTCAATCAAGAAACTTTTGGACTCTCTTCCAAAAGAATGGAGCCTATAATGTATGATGATCAAAAGAACCTTCTTGACCAGTAGTACTCCTGTCACCCTTTCAGAACTGGTCAATACACTGAAGGCCTTTGAAATGGATGTACTCAAGAGAGAAATGAATTAAGCAGGATACTCTCAGAAATCTACTCAATCTGCTGTTGCTGCTTATGTTCCCAGAAATATGGCATTCCTTGCCCCCATAACCTCATGTGGTTCAAATTCTCAAAGTACTAAAGCATCTTACCTAAACGTTTCTGCAAGCTCTGCAAAGGCCCCATCATCTAACGAGAAGACTACTATGGTCGGTGATGCTCAAGCACTCAAGATATCCACTGAACATGTTGCATTGTTTAATACCTTCTTGAGTAGCTATGAAGCTCTCATGTCATGGTGAGCTAAAAAGGGTTTTCTCACTGCTGAAGACATGTATCAGGTAGATCCAGATGATATGGAGGAAATGGACTTGAAGTGGCAAATGGCAATGATTACCCTGCTACTAAAGAAGTTTCAAGACAAAACAAGAAAGAGACTAGCACTAGGAAAAGCCGGTTTCGACAAGTCCAAGCTAAGATGCTACAACTGCAAGAATCTGGGTCACTTCAAGAGAGAGTGCCCACTGTTAAATAACGAAAATGCTGAAGTTGTTCTGACAAGAAGGCCAATAGCTATCGAGGGAAGTGAAAATGTTGCTGATAACATCCCAAAAGCATTGGTGGTGGAAGATCATGACTGGGCAGAAGAAATAGCTGAGGCAAAAGAAGAAGTCAACAAAGCTCTCGTGACTAAAATCTCTACCGTACCTGTCTCGTCTTCGTCAAACGACATTGAGAAGCAAGCTGCAAGAATTCCCAAGGGTGACAAAGGTTTGAAAAGCATAATCGCTCCTACTGAACCAACTACAGAACAAGGAAGGAAGGAAGCTGAGAAGACTGAATCAAAGAAGACAGTCCAAGGAGCAACCAGGGACATCATGAATGAGAAAGCCGCAACTTTTGCAGTCGTCATGAAAGCCGAATCTGCAAAAGAAAAAGAGGATAAGGATTTGGTAAACAACATACCGTATGAATTTAAAGCAAAACTATGCTCCCAACCATGTTTGAACGTCGTGGCACATTACAAATCACTCAACCATGACCTGATTAGAGAAAAAGAAAAGATTTTGAAATTTAACAAAGAACTGAAAGAAAACGAAGCTGCATATCAGAGAAAGTTGAACTCAACTTTGGCTGAGATGCAGACATTACAAGAATTTGTTTTTAGAAAAGATTTTATCATTAATGATCTAATTGAAAAAAAATCTCAAAATGAAAATAACAAACTGCAAATCACAATTGATAAATGGAAAGTTAGTCAAAAGGCACTGGTTAATATTGAAAATTGCCAATGACCGACATTCGTGAAGGATGAGATTGGATACAAGGATAAGCTCGGAAACAAAAGAAAAATCTTTCCTCCTCCGCACAGCAAAAACTATGTACCTATGCCATCACTTTACCCTAATAATGACTTAATTGATAAACATGATATGTTTGCTTAAAATATCTTTCACAAAATGAAAATAATACTAACATTTCTGAAAGTAATGCAGATATGTTTAAGCGTAAGGAAGATGTGTGCGATGAGGATGATGACTGTGGAGGATCAAAAATAGGAATTGGATACTCAGGCTTCCACAGTTACCTGGTTTGCCTGGAACTTGTAACAAGAAAAACAGTACTTCTATTCGAGATAACTGTAATAGTTTGACTAGGATGGATGACTGTAATGGTTGTGTGCCTAAATTTAATATTCAGGATGACTGTAACGGCCATGTGCCTACATTTAAGACTCACAGCCACTTGAATACCATGGTTGAAAGTCATGTCCTAAATTATGCTCTTAATGGTGAAAATGTTGTGCTTGAATCTCCTGTATTTGTTCTAGAATCAAAGAAAAACATATTTGGGAAGTTCCTCACAGAGGAAAATTCCCGAGTTTATTCCATCATGTACAGGTACATCAGAGTCTGATGAAGAATCAATGCAAGTCAGCAACAGTGAAGACTTGAGCCCAACAACTTCAGAAAGTGGTGAAGAAACTTCAAGCGAAGATCAGGATTCTAACGGCTCAAGTGGAAATCAAGAATCAACTTCGTCATCAGATAGCGAGGGTGATGAAAACTGCATTAAGAATAAAAATCATCTTAACAAGAAAGTGAAGAAAGTCAGAAGTTCAAGCTATACTGCATCATCAGACAACGCTTCAAGCAGTTCTAAACTCTCATCACATACATCATCTTCACACGCGGAGTCCACCAAAAAGAAAAGAACAAATTGCAAGCAATGCTTTCGTTGTGGTCATTTAGGACATACTGCGAAACATTGCAAGAGTAAGAAATTTTCTAAACCTAAACAAGATCTTGTCAAAATTTTCACCGAGCAATTCGATAACTTTAGAAAATCAGTCAAAAACATAGTTAATTCACAATGTTTTTGGAAAAGAAAAGAGAATATTCTCACAATAGATTAAACTTGAAACAAGTCTGGATTCCAAAAACTAACTAACTTGTACAGATTTTTGTTTGTTGTTGTATAATAGAATAAATTACAAAAATGGCTCCGAATGCTCATGGAGTACATCTGGCATGTGGACAGTGGATGCTCAAGGCATATGACCGGATTGAATGACCTCCTGAAGAACTTTAGAGTCATCGATGGCGATTTCGTATCTTTTGCCGGAGATGAAAAGGGAGGGAAAATTTTTGGAATGGGAGACGTTGTATCTGAAGCACTTAAATTGGAGAACGTCAATTATGTACCAGAATTATGTTACAATCTCATGACGTGTCACAAGTCTGCGACAAAGGAATTTCAGTGCTGTTCAACGACGTGGAATGTCTATTCCTCAAGCCCGAATACTCCGTTCCTACCGAAATGATTATGCTCACAGCTCCTCGTCAAAACAACACCTATGTTCTCAATATGACGAATGCAAAATCCAATGAGCATATGACGTGTCTAATCTAAAAAGCGTCAGAATCAGAATCACTGCTTTGGCATAGGCGGTTGGGGCATGTGAACTTCAAAAATATGAATAAACTTTCCAAATTAAATTTAGTGAGAGGTTTACCTATAAAAGAATTTCCATTTTCAGAAAAATGTATTCACATGCGCCCAAGGCAAGCAACACAAAAAGCCGCACAAATCCAAAGCAGTGAATACCATATCCGTTCCATTGCAATTACTGCACATGGATCTTTTCAATCCTATCAGTGTTAAAAGTCTAGCTAAAAGATCCTATTGCTTGGTGATTACAGATGATTTCTCCCGTTTTTCATGGGTATATTTTCTTAAAGCGAAAAACGAGACCGCCTCCACTCTCAAGAACTTCATTCCCATGATTGAAAACGTGATCAAGCTGAAGGTCAAATCAGTCAGAAGTGACAATGGATTGGAATTCAAAAATCAAACGTTTATCTCGTTCTGCGAAGAAAAGGGAATACGCCTTCAGTACAATGCAGCCAGAACTCCTCAGCAGAATGGCGTAGCAGAACGGAAGAATAGAACACTCATTGAAGCTGCTCGAACTATGCTCGTAGACTCCAAGCTTCCTATCATCTTCTAGGCAGAAGCAGTCAACACAGCATGCTATGTTTTGAATCGAGTTCTCATTGTTAAACCACATGGAAAAATAGCCTATGAACTTCTTTTCAAAAGGAAGCCTCTGATAGATTTCTTTAGACTGTTTGGATGTTCCTGTACACTCCCCAACACTGAAGACAATCTTATCAAGTTTGAAGCAGTTGGTGATGTGTGCTACTTCATCGGTTACTCATCTTCTCAAAAGGTGTATCGAGTCTACAACAAATGAACCAAGATGGTGAGTGAATCATACTATGTTGACTTTCAAGAAGGAAACTCCACCAACACTAGAACTTCTCCAAACTGGTTTTATGATATAGACGTTGTTTTCAACACTTTTGACATTGATGAACCACTCACTGAAACGAACCTGTAGAAACAACACCAATAGAACCATTGTTTGATCCTTCAGACATTGGCTTCACTCCTTTTACAACTCGATTCACTCTAGTCTCTGCCGATCCAATCCCTCCTATTGACGAAGCTAATGGCGACACTTCGGCTGAGAATGCATCTGCATGTGATGCTTCTTCTTCACAGCCTATTGTTGATGAACCAACTAAAGAAGACGAACCTCCAATTATCTAAGTCAAGGAACACTTCACCAATCTACCTCAACAAATTGAAACCCACACCAATGCAGGTTATAAGACAAATCAATCATCCCATTGAAAATGTCATTGGTCCTGTGGAAGATGGAGTTCGAACTCGTGGACAAACATATACCATCAACAATGGATTGTATGCTAGTTTTCTTTCGCAGTCCGTACCCAGTGACATTGAAGAAGCTATTCAAGACTCCAGCTGGGTGCAGGCTATGCAGGAAGAGTTATCTCAGTTTCGTAAGGGAACTCGTTGATTTATCAGATGGAAAGTATCCCATTGGCACCAAGTGGGTATTTTGTAACAAAATGGATGATCGTGGTGTAGTAATCAAAAACAAGGCAAGATTGGTAGTTCAAGGCTTTCAACAGGAGGAAGGGATTGATTATGAGGAAGTTTTTGCTCCGGTAGCACGTTTAGAAGCTATTAGAATATTCTTAGCATATGCTCCGTACAAAAACATCAACGTGTTTCAAATGGATGTAAATAGTGTGTTTCTATATGGGAAAGTGAAGGAAGAAGTCTATGCCTGCAAGCCTCCGAGATTTAAAGATCCACACTTTCCTACACGGCACTATAAGCTTGACAAAACTCTCTATGGTCTTCATCAAGCTCCTCGAGCCTGTATGAGACTTTGTCAACATATCTTTTGGAATGTGGATATACAAGAGGGAAAATCGATATGACTCTCTTCACGAAAAGGATCAGAGATAATGTGATGTTGGTGCAGATCTATGTAGACGATATTATTTTTGGGTCAACTGATGAGGCCCTATGCAATGAGTTCGAGAAGGTTATGAAGGCAAAGTTCGAAATGAGCATGATGAGAGAACTCACATTTTTCTTGGGATTGGAGGTGAAGCAGAGAGAAGACTGTCACACCCCGACCCGCAACGGAATAAGAGTCGGGGCA
This sequence comes from Scalesia atractyloides, assembly GCA_947069175.1. Lineage (NCBI taxonomy): Eukaryota > Viridiplantae > Streptophyta > Magnoliopsida > Asterales > Asteraceae > Scalesia > Scalesia atractyloides. The sequence continues at coordinate 35,037,582 of CAMTDV010000013.1, read as the reverse complement.
TAATTGGGTTATCACCAAAGCTCATGATGTTTACTAATATGTTTCATATTTATTAGATCCAAATTACATTTCAATGTTCCAAGTCAAATTCATACAATACAAGGAAAGGAAAAATTAACTAAAACAAATCCATAATCTAAACTGGTTTATTCTTCTAAGCCGCCCTATATGTTTCTTGCTTCAACTTGATCACCTGTATCATGTGTAAAAATGGGAAATTTTGGGTCAACAAAAGTTGGCGAGTGAACCTTGTTTAAAACATTTGTTATTGATTTATTATTGAAATTTAATTTAGGAAAATTGTGCAATAATCATATATGAACAGATGTATGTAAACATAACAATCACAAACCACCTTGCTTAAGCATGAAATAAGAATGTCAATGTATATGTTGGCAACGTCCCGTTCACGCTCATAGGTAATGGGGAACGGACGGCCTATGCTAATGTATGTGAGATCAAGGCTCAATCAAACGGAGCCGATCTTATGTTGGCAACGCCTGGTTCACGCTCATAGGTAATGGGGAACAGCTCACGCTCATAGGTAATGGGGAGCGGCGGCCTATGAAATGTATGTACTGAAATGATAAATTAAATCTAAACTTCAACCACGCAAACAACGGTTACATATTGAATACACATGATCATGAATATGATGGATGCACAAGTGTTTAATTAAAATAAATAAATAGCGACACATGATACACCCCAAAATGTGATTAAAACGGGGATTTAGTAGAGATTCACTCACATTGGGTTCGTTTGTTTGAAGATGTTGAATGCGCACGAGTTTAGGGGATTGATCGACGAGAGATAACTAACCAAATAAATAACGAAAAGGTACGGTAAGTATGTGGATTTTATTAACTATTTTAATAGGATTTTTGGGTATATTTTTTGTGAGTTTAAGGCTACTTTCTAACTTTAAAAATGTTATTTCTAAGTATTTTTAATTGATTTTTAAATTAAATAAATAAATAAAAACAAATAAAAAAAAGTTGACTTTTTGAATGTTAACCGTTGACCGGTTCGGTCGGTTACATTGTTGCACTGAGCGAGGTTCGAACCGGTGACCTCCCGTACGCGTGCACGCAGCTCTACCAACTGAGCTACGTGTCTAACCCGAAATAATTCTGTTTTTAATTATACTTATATACTATTTAGTTTAATCCGAAAAATCCTTTATTTAAAAAGATTTTAAATGTATCGAACCGGTGCTGACCACAGGTCTCGAACCCGGGACCTGTGAGTTAGCGTACACACAGTCCACCGCTGGACTGTGTGTCTAACCTGGTTATTAACTCGGTTTTTATTATACTTAACATGGTTTGTGAGTTAACCCGGTTCAGTTAAAAAGGCAATTTTTTTATTTCGAGAGAGTAAAGCTGGGAGAGGATTCGAACTCGCGTCGTATGTGTGTTTGTTGCACACAGTCCACCGCTGGACTGTGTGTCTAACCCGTTTATAAAACTGATTTTAATTACTCTTATGTTATAACCCGACTTCGTCTTCTCCGTTAAACTTTACCCAGAAACAAAGTCCGACTGATTGGACTGATTTATGCCTAATCTGGTTTTTAAACTTTATAAGTAATTTAAAGGTAACGAATGGAGAGGGTTTGGGGGATGAGATGTACCGATCAGTGTTGTTCACAGAATTCCAGCAGAGGTCCGTCGGTTCTGAAAGTGAACTCCGGCTGTCGAAATCAATTAGCAATTCTGTTCGATTATTTATGAAGTTGAGGTACTTAATCAAAGTTTAACAGAAGTTTGAAATCTCATACCAGTTATCGGTGTGTTTCCGAAAGTTTCAGAAATTTTCCGGCGAAGGTAGGAATTTCGACACACGTTGACTGGGATTGATTCTGATGGTGGAGTTGTGTTAGTGACAGATTAATCAAATGATTGAAACAGAAAGAGTCGAAAGAATTACCGTGTGGATGTGAGACTCGGTTTTCCGGCGACTTGCAGGTATTTTCCGGCGAGTGAATTTTCGTCGAGAAAGGGTGCGATTTTGAGCGAAAAGGCTACCAGTGGATTGTGGGTGAATTTATAGGGAAAAATCGAGATGTATAGAGTCGGATTTCAGTCTCAATTCAAGGTTAGCCGTTCTCCGGCGGTTACGACTGATGTCGCGGGTTCAGACGTCGGTTATAACCGTCGCCAAAGTAAATTCTTCGGTTAAATTGGACGAAAACGTTAATTATCGGCGAAGTCGTCGGGATTTCCGACGACTGCTAATTGGGCGCGATTTTGACTGGATTTGACTTCCGTGTTTTATTATTTGAATTAACTGATTTTATATGATAACAAAAAACTAAAGTGGCTGAGTGGTTGATTGAGGGAAAGTTAAGTTGGTGGGGATTTCCGGCTGACCCGGGTTCGACTCCCGGCAGCCGGTTTTCCTTTTTAATTAATTTATTTTTATTTTTTTTTTCAATTATAATTTATATCATTTAATTTGTTTATTAATTTTGTATCGTTTAAAATTAAAATAAGTCATAAATAGATAACAAAAATTTAAAACTGATTGTTCGGTTATTAAACGAAGCGGGTTTCAAAAACCCGTTTTTCGACGGATGTTACAGTATCCCATACTTTTGGAAATTTCGTCCCGAAATTTAAGTAGTAGTAGGTACATGAAAAAGATGTGGGTATTTCTCGCGCATTGAGTCTTCACATTCCCAAGTAAACTCAGGTCCTCGTTTTGACTCCCAGCGTACCCTGACAATTGGGATGCGGCTTCTTCTTAAACGTTTTTCCCCGAAGTCCATAATTTCTACTGGTCTTTCAATGAAATGCATAGATTCATCGACTTGAATGTCTTCTAGAGGAATATGGAGATTTTCATCGGCGAGGCACTTCTTCAAGTTCGATACATGGAATGTGGGATGAATTCTGTTGAGTTCCTCCGGTAAGTCAAGCTTGTTGGCTACAGGTCCTACCCTTTCGAGTATTTTGAAAGGACCTACGTAACGTGGTGCTAGCTTGCCTTTTTGGCCAAAACGAACTACTCCCTTCCACGGCGATACTTTTAAAAGTACTTGGTCGCCAACGTTAAACTCTAAGGGCTTTCGTCGCTTGTCAGCATAGCTCTTTTGACGACTTTGTGCCGCTAACAGGTTGTTTCGGATTTGATGAATCTTGTCGGTTGTTTCTTGTATTAATTCTGGACCGGTGATTTGAGCTTCTCCAATTTCGTGCCAACATATAGGTGATCGGCACTTACGACCATATAACGCTTCGAAAGGTGCCATGCCAATACTTGAATGAAAGCTGTTGTTGTACGAAAATTCAACTAATGGTAGGTGAGCGTCCCAATTCCCTTTGAAGTCTATGACACATGCCCGAAGCATGTCTTCAAGAGTTTGAATGGTGCGTTCAGATTGACCATTAGTTTGGGGATGATAAGCGGTGCTGAGATCTAATCGTGTACCCAAAGCGGCTTGTACAGCTTTCCATGTTCGTGAAGTGAAACGACCATCACGATCTGATATAATGCTTAACGGTACACCATGACGGCTTACGATTTCACTGATGTAGATACGAGCTAGTTTCTCATTTTTGAAGTATTCGCGAATCGGAATGAAGTGAGCTGATTTTGTAAGACGATCAATGATTACCCATATAGTGTCGTACCCACCAGGAGTGCGAGGTAACCCGGTAATGAAGTCCATGGTTATGTTTTCCCACTTCCATACAGGTATTTCAGGTTGGACCAGAAGTCCTGAGGGTCGTTGGTGTTCAGCTTTCACTTTTGAACAGGTAAGGCACTTGGAAACAAAAACAGCAATATCCTTCTTCATGCCAGGCCACCAGTAGGTGTATCGAAGGTCCTGATACATCTTGTCGGCTCCTGGGTGTACGGAGTATCGTGTTTTGAGCGCCTCTTTCATAAGGGTATCGCGAAGGTTGTTGTGATCGGGAATCCATATGCGATCTAGATAATACAGAATGCCGTCAGATTTTGTTTCGAGTTTGAGTTCTGCTCCACAAGATAACTCATTGCGTATGTCGTATTCTGTTATGGAAACATATTGAGCTTCTCGGATTTGGTCTTTGATGTTGGTCATGATTTGCGAACATAGAAGACGAATGGAGTTCGCATAACCCTTTCGACTGAGTGCATCGGCCACCACATTTGCTTTGCCAGGATGATACCGAATTTCACTGTCGTAGTCATTAAGAAGTTCGACCCATCTTCGTTGCCTCATATTCAACTCCTTTTGGTTAAAGATATGTTGGAGGCTCTTGTGGTCAGTGTAAATCTCACACTTGGTACCATAGAGGTAATGTCTCCATATCTTAAGAGCGAACACAACGGCTCCAAGTTCTAGGTCGTGAGTAGTATAGTTCTTCTCATGAGTTTTAAGCTGTCTAGAAGCATAGGCTATCACTTTTCCCCTTTGCATTAAAACACAGCCTAATCCCTGTCCTGATACGTTGCAATAAACTACAAAGTCATCGCAACCTTCGGGGAGTGTGAGTATAGGTGTGTCACAAAGCTTTTGCTTAAGGGTTTGGAAGGCTTCTTCTTGTTTAGGTCCCCATGCGAAGGGTTTTCCTTTATGTGTTAAAGCCGTGAGTGGTACAGCGATACGAGAGAAATTTGATATGAAACGACGATAGTAACCAGCCAGACCAAGGAAAGATCTTACTTTGGTTGGGGTACGTGGCGCTTGCCATTCTTGTACTGCTTTGATCTTTGCGGGGTCGACATGAATTCCCTTGTCATTGACGACATGACCAAGGAACTGTACTTCTTTTAACCAAAATTCGCATTTGGAGAATTTAGCGTAAAGCTTTTCGGTTCTCAAGAGTGTGAGGATGAGTCGAAGGTGTCGTTCATGATCAGTCTTAGACTTTGAGTAAATGAGAATATCGTCGATGAAGACTATAACAAAGCGATCAAGATAGGGTTTGCAAACTTTGTTCATTAGGTCCATGAAGACGGCTGGAGCGTTGGTTAGACCAAATGGCATAACCATGAATTCATAGTGACCATAACGAGTTCGGAAGGCGGTCTTTGGGACGTCTTCTTCATGTACCCTGAGTTGGTGATAGCCGGAACGAAGGTCGATCTTTGAAAAACAAGTGGCACCCTGGAGTTGGTCTAGGAGATCATCGATGCGAGGTAAAGGATAGCGATTTTTGACCGTTAATTTGTTGAGTTCCCTGTAATCGATACACATGCGAAACGTCCCATCTTTCTTCTTTACAAACAGAACAGGTGCACCCCAAGGCGATGAGCTAGGACGTATGAATCCTTTGTCGGCCAGTTCTTGTAGTTGACTGGCCAGCTCTTGCATCTCGGATGGGGCTAACCTGTAAGGAGATTTCGTGACAGGTGTAGCGCCAGGTATAAGATCGACGCGGAATTCGACTTCTCTCTTGGGAGGAAGTCCTGCGATGTCGTCGGGAAAAACTTGCGGGAAATCTTTCACTACGGGTATATCGTCGAGTTTCTTCTCTTTGTCTTCCTTCTTGACCACGTGAGTTAGAAATGCTACATAATTCTTGCGGAGATATTTTCGGGCTTGAAGATAGGACATCAGCTTGAGTCCTTTCGAAGGGGTTTCTCCAAAGATTCGTAGAGTTTGACCGTCTGCAAGAGGAATGCGAATGAACTTCTCACGGCATACTACTTCAGCCTGATGTTGGCTGAGCCAGTCCATGCCGATTATAATGTCAAAACTTCCCAACTTCATAGGAATGAGGTCAACGGGAATATCGTGATCGTTTAGAGTAAGGGTACAGTTTCGGATAATGGAACTTAATGTGACCGGTTTCCGTCAGCAACTTCTACCGTTATGGATTCCATAAGTTTATCACGTGTTTGGTTGAGGATGGGTTCAAATTCAAAGGACACAAAACTCTTATCTGCGCCAGTATCAAATAACACGGATGCATAACTACCATTGACGAGAAACGTACCGTTAACCACGTTGTTGTCGGCCCTAGCTTGGTTGGCGTTGATGTTAAACGCTCTTCCTCTAGCAGGTGGAGGAGCTTGGTTAGCTTGGTTCACCGGATTCGCTTGAGCTTGAGCATGTATGATGTTCACCAAGCGTGGACACGTGTTTCTAAAGTGGTTTGGGTCTCCACAATTGTAGCAAGCCCGCATGGGTTGCATCATGGGGTAGTTGGGTTGATAGTAGGTTTGGGTTGTATGTTGTGTAGGTGGTGGTAGTAGGGGTTGTTGGGTTTGACCCATTATTTAATGGGGGTTTGAGTTGTGGGTTGGTTGCGGTTCATTCGTTGCAGTGAGCGGCAGGCTTGGATGGTGTGACCTGCACGGCCACAGCCGGTGCAATATTGACAGGGGTATTCGTGGGAGTGATGGTATTGACAACGGGTACACTTTGGGTAAGGGCCAGAGTATTGCCTTTTGTATGGAGCGGGTGAAGGAGCAACTTGTGTGATGGGCGCAGCAGAGATTGGGAAGTTTGTTTGAGTGACGGCAAAATTTCTGGTATTTCGCTTCCTCTTGTTTGAAAATTTTGAGGATGAGGTGGAGTGGTTGGAAGTTTGGCCCTCAACGGGGGCTTTCTTTTTCTCCTCTTTGAACTTACCGTTTCTGATGCGGTTCTCGGTAAGTTCAGTGTCTAATTCCATAGCAGCTTCGAGGGTTGCAGGCGAAGTGCTGAGGACTGAGTCTTGAATCTTCGAGGGGAGGCCTCAAATATAGTGTTCAACCAAACGGTATACTGGGGTGAACAAGTTAGGAACCATCTGGTTTAGCTCCAGAAATCTTTTGTTGTAGGAAGTATGGTCCCCTTCCTTTTACTTGAGCGAGTGGAATTCGTCTTCCAACTTCTTGAGTTCGCTTCTTGGGCAGAAGCGTTTTGTCATCATTTCCCTTAACTCTTCCCAGGTTAAGGCCATAGCGTCTTCAACTCCTCTTTTACCCTTCTCGGTGTTCCACCAGGTCAGGGCTACCCCAAATAATCTCCCGGTTGCGTAACGTACCTTGCGATCCTCGGGACAATCGCAATTTAGGAAAGTGTTTTCCATTTCCTCGAACCAGTGGAGGAGAGCGGTGACACCTTCAGTCCCTTCGAACTTTGGGGGATCGCAAGACTTGAAGTGCTTGTAGGAGCACTTCTTGGAGGAAGGGTTGTCGATGTTTTGATCCTTTTGATTTGGTGGGTTGACTGGATTTGCAGTGAGAGCTTGCTGGACTTGAATTACAATATCAGGAAGTACTGCGGCCATTTGTTTTGCAATTTGAGTGGCCAAGCGTTCGTTTGACCTTCCTGACTTTCGTCCTCCACTTAGCTGCCTACCCGACATCTACAGGAATATACATAGGAAGATGGTGAGTTTATGGAGTGTTTAGGGGTCATGTGTCTTAAAAAATGAAATTAACATAAATATCAATAATGCAACTACATCCATAGGATGTCTTGGGTTTGCTCATGTTGGGCCTCAAATGTCCCCCATACCTTCACCTGTATAGTCATGTGGGCCCCCATGACTATTGGCTTGGTAGGATTCACATTAGTATTGGCGATTTAACACTCGCATGACCCGAATGAAAACCACAAAATATGTTTACGATATGTATGGTCGGAATGTGTCCAGGTGTAGACACAATGACAACTCAAAGTGGGGTTAGCTCACACGACGTTTGGTATAGCATGCTTTGGCCTAATAGGTACTTCGTACTCTCATCGTTAGTCCCCAGGTAGGCAAACTGGTCCTTTATTTTGGATTTATACGAATGCCAAGCCTAGACAGGACGTTCTGACTACCGGTACTTGTACCCTTCCAGTTACTACATGCCCGTCATGAGAACTCACTTTGATGAGATTTGAAAATACAAAAATCATTGTAAAGCAATCATGAAAATGATGTGGTGTGTGCTTTCATGGATATGATATGTTATAAGAATATGGTTCATGATAAGCATTATATGATAATATATACTTTTGAACATGCTTGAATAACATTGAATGTAACATTTAACATAAAACATATTAACATCATGAAATTTGGCATGTAACACACAAAAATCTTAAAAATTTCTAATCAACTATAGTATAGGCTCTAAGGGTCTAATAACCTATCCTATATCCCTATAGTCATGGCTTTGATACCAATCTGTCACACCCCGACCCACAGCGGAATAAGAGTCGGGGCATAATTGGGTTATCACCAAAGCTCATGATGTTTACGAATATGTTTCATATTTATTACATCCAAATTACATTTCAATGTTCCAAGTCAAATTCATACAATACAAGGAAAGGAAAAATTAACTAAAACAAATCCATAATCTAAACTGGTTTATTCTTCTAAGCCGCCCTATATGTTTCTTGCTTCAACTTGATCACCTGTATCATGTGTAAAAATGGGAAATTTTGGGTCAACAAAAGTTGGCGAGTGAACCTTGTTTAAAACATTTGTTATTGATTTATTATTGAAATTTAATTTAGGAAAATTGTGCAATAATCATATATGAACAGATGTATGTAAACATAACAATCACAAACCACCTTGCTTAAGCATGAAATAAGAATGTCAATGTATATGTTGGCAACGTCCCGTTCACGCTCATAGGTAATGGGGAACGGACGGCCTATGCTAATGTATGTGAGATCAAGGCTCAATCAAACGGAGCCGATCTTATGTTGGCAACGCCTGGTTCACGCTCATAGGTAATGGGGAACAGCTCACGCTCATAGGTAATGGGGAGCGGCGGCCTATGAAATGTATGTACTGAAATGATAAATTAAATCTAAACTTCAACCACGCAAACAACGGTTACATATTGAATACACATGATCATGAATATGATGGATGCACAAGTGTTTAATTAAAATAAATAAATAGCGACACATGATACACCCCAAAATGTGATTAAAACGGGGATTTAGTAGAGATTCACTCACATTGGGTTCGTTTGTTTGAAGATGTTGAATGCGCACGAGTTTAGGGGATTGATCGACGAGAGATAACTAACCAAATAAATAACGAAAAGGTACGGTAAGTATGTGGATTTTATTAACTATTTTAATAGGATTTTTGGGTATATTTTTTGTGAGTTTAAGGCTACTTTCTAACTTTAAAAATGTTATTTCTAAGTATTTTTAATTGATTTTTAAATTAAATAAATAAATAAAAACAAATAAAAAAAAGTTGACTTTTTGAATGTTGACCGTTGACCGGTTCGGTCGGTTACATTGTTGCACTGAGCGAGATTCGAACCGGTGACCTCCCGTACGCGTGCACGCAGCTCTACCAACTGAGCTACGTGTCTAACCCGAAATAATTCTGTTTTTAATTATACTTATATACTATTTAGTTTAAAAAGATTTTAAATGTATCGAACCGGTGCTGACCACAGGTCTCGAACCCGGGACCTGTGAGTTAGCGTACACACAGTCCACCGCTGGACTGTGTGTCTAACCTGGTTATTAACTCGGTTTTTATTATACTTAACATGGTTTGTGAGTTAACCCGGTTCAGTTAAAAATGCAATTTTTTTATTTCGAGAGAGTAAAGCTGGGAGAGGATTCGAACTCGCGTCGTATGTGCGTTTGTTGCACACAGTCCACCGCTGGACTGTGTGTCTAACCCGTTTATAAAACTGATTTTAATTACTCTTATGTTATAACCCGACTTCGTCTTCTCCGTTAAACTTTACCCAGAAACAAAGTCCGACTGATTGGACTGATTTATGCCTAATCTGGTTTTTAAATTTTATAAGTAATTTAAAGGTAACGAATGGAGAGAGTTTGGGGGATGAGATGTACCGATCAGTGTTGTTCACAGAATTCCGGCAGAGGTCCGTCGGTTCTGAAAGTGAACTCCGGCTGTCGAAATCAATTAACAATTCTGTTCGATTATTTATGAAGTTGAGGTACTTAATCAAAGTTTAACAGAAGTTTGAAAGCTCATACCAGTTATCGGTGTGTTTCCGAAAGTTTCAGAAATTTTCCGGCGAAGGTAGGAATTTCGACACACGTTGACTGGGATTGATTCTGATGGTGGAGTTGTGTTAGTGACAGATTAATCAAATGATTGAAACAGAAAGAGTCAAAAGAATTACCGTATGGATGTGAGACTCGGTTTTCCGGCGACTTGCAGGTATTTTCCGGCGAGTGAATTTTCGTCGAGAAAGGGTGCGATTTTGAGCGAAAAGGCTACCAGTGGATTGTGGGTGAATTTATAGGGAAAAATCGAGATGTATAGAGTCGGATTTCAGTCTCAATTCAAGGTCAGCCGTTCTCCGGCGGTTACGACTGATGTCGCGGGTTCAGACGTCGGTTATAACCGTCGCCAAAGTAAATTCTTCGGTTAAATTGGATGAAAACGTTAATTATCGGCGAAGTTGTCGGGATTTCCGACGACTGCTAATTGGGCGCGATTTTGACTGGATTTGACTTCCGTGTTTTATTATTTGAATTAACTGATTTGATATGATAACAAAAAACTAAAGTGGCGGAGTGGTTGATTGAGGGAAAGTTAAGTTGGTGGGGATTTCCGGCTGACCCGGGTTCGACTCCCGGCAGCCGGTTTTTCCTTTTTAATTAATTTATTTTTATTTTTTTTCAATTATAATTTATATCATCTAATTTGTTTATTAATTTTGTATCGTTTAAAATTAAAATAAGTCATAAATAGACAACAAAAATTTAAAACTGATTGTTCGGTTATTAAACGAAGCGGGTTTCGAAAACCCGTTTTTCGACGGATGTTACAAAGACGGTATCCTCATTCATCAAGCAAAGTACATCAGGGATATTCTCGCAAAGTATAGCATGAACGACTGCAAAAAAGCTAACACACCATTTGCAGCTCAGACAGGACTCACATCTGATCTTCAAGGAAAAGCAGTGAACAAGTCCTTCTACCGCTCGATGATAGGCTCGTTGATGTATCTAACCGCAAGTAGGCCTGACATTATGTGGGATGTTTGCATCTGCACGATTTCAGATGAATCCAAAAGAATCTCATGAAGCTACTGCCAAACAAATTTTTCACTATCTGAAAGGAACACCCAAGCTCGGACTGTGGTATTCTAAAGATAGTAATTTTGATTTAATAGCTTATTCTGACAGTGATCATGCAGGTTGCAAGGTTGAGAGAAAGCAGTTTCCGGAGGTTGTCAATTCTTAGGAAATCGTCTCATATCGTGGCAAAGCAAGAAGCAGACAACAGTTTCCACATCTACTGATCAAGCTGAATATACGGCAGCTTACAGTTGCTGCTCACAAGTTCTTTGGATACAAAATCAGTTGCTGGATTATGGAATCAACATCATGAAGACTCCGATAATCATTGACGACGAGGCGTGTCTAGGAATTGTGAAGAATCCTATCCACCACTCCAGAACAAAGCACATCGAATTCGCATTCATACAATCAGAGATGCATAGGAGAAAGGATACATTCAAGTGGTGCATGTGGATACTATGCAACAGAAAGCTGATATTTTCACGAAAGCCTTCGACAAAACCCATTTCAACCAGTTGGTAACCTAGTTGGAAATGGTCAATTTCCTTGAGTGAAAATGAATTGGGTCTTCATAACCGTTTAAAAAAATAAAAAAATAAAATAAATAATAAAATAAATAAATAAATAAATGCCTTTTCCTAATACATAAGTATCTTAGAAAATGTGCCCAACAAAAATATTTTCTGCAACATTAAATTTTATTTTCAAGCATTGGACTCTCGAAAATCAAATTTTAGGGGGGAAGGTTTCCAGAAAATGAGCATATTTTATATGATTTGATCTTTCGATTGACACCTGCTTAATAATTGATAGAAAAGTGTTAGACACTTTGATTATTCTTAAAACATAAAAAGAATGGAAAATCAAGATGTTAAGCAAGGAAAATTGAGGTGCCAAGAAACAACGTGTCAGCAGATTCAGCAATACCATCGAGTAAACTGCGATTAGGAGATAAAAGTTAATGCTTACACAAGAATTCTAAATACCCACAATGCTGTCCAACTTGCGGGTAACACGTTGCGGCATATGGCTTAATGGTCTTAAATCTTGCGTTGATAGATTGCCAAAGTCTGAGATTTCGAGTTTTTATATTGACTAATCATTCGGGGATATCATAATTGCTCTTCTGCTGCATCCAGATATATGCTGTCCTAGCCACAATTATGATATCTTTTCAAAAGAGCCAATGTGGCCAAAACCTTACACAGATGAAGCTCTCATTAAGAATCATTCAAGTGCTTAAATCGTATCGTCTATGGTATTTGCCTTAGCCCTCGTTAGACTTTAGTCTCTCTGCTGTACGAAAGTACTGACCTGATGATCAATTGTCTATCGTTGAACTTCAAAATGAATTAACTCTATATACTCACCCGCGATGAGGAATCTTTACGCAAACCTTGATCGCGGGGCCATGTCCTGACGTGGGACTCACAGGCTCAACATTCTAATTGTCTTGCTTGAGTGGGGTCCATTCCAACTCTTGTCAATATTACCACAACATGATAAAACGCTCATCGAAAGCAAGTTAAAATAAGGATGCATGGATTTAAGGGGACAAACATACTGACCGTTTTTCTTGTGCCTCAATTATTCAATATTTTCTAATATATAACAAACTGACAAGTGTTGCCAGTATGATTTTTTGCAGGAAAGTCACGGGTTTGAATCAAAAGAAAATTGTGAAAAAGGAAGCTTCGTGGCTCGAAAAATGATTTTCGGGGTCCAAATTGCAAATTTGTGTTTTTCTTAAACTTATTTTCGGTTTTTGCACTATTGTTAGCTAAGAAAGGCACATTTTTCGAAAAAGGTTAAGATTTTCGAGCGTATTTGGTTTGGACTTCTTAACTTTGAAGAAACCTTCAAAAAGTAACTTAAGCAGCGTAATTATCCTTCCAGCGTAATTAATAAATACGCTGTATATCAGATATGTATATGTTTCGTCTTCAATCTTCTTCTCTCAAAATTTCAAAAACCCACTTTCAAAACACTCAATTCAAACTTCATCAAACTTAAAGGCTGATTACGTTGTGTTTGATTTCGGTGTGATTTCATCGTTTGTGTATTGATTGTTTATTGTTGATCATCAGAAACCAAGTCCAAAACTGAGACAATCAATAGATTGGATTGAATCAGTGTTTCAAAGTTTTTAAAAGGGTTTATCAAGAAATTCTTGATGCCAGCATATTTAAGAGGAATGCAGCGTATTTACAATGAAGACAAAGGATTGCGCATTTATGTCTTTAACAGCGGATATACCAGCGAAATTATAACCTTTTTATAAAAAAAATTTAACTTTAAATTTGTTTTAATTTTTAATGATTTTGTAAATAATTTTATATAGTCTTGAATATATCCTAACTGACTAACAGTTGTGTTTTGTAACTCAGATCTAAGTTGGCTTGTTTCCATATTTTCAAAAATGGTGAAAGAAATTATCTGGGATAAAACACAGAAGCACAATCAACCATGCAAAATACAGCCGCCACCAAAAGACTTTGAAGACGTGGCAGAATGGATAAAATCAAGCAAGATAAGCTACGCTGTCCAAGCATATCCAATTATATGCAACATTCACATTGAAGAATTCTGGAAAACAGCTAAAGTTTCAACCGTCAATGAATTCAAAAGGATCACGGCAACCGTACGAAACAAGAAAGTCACTGTAACAGAAGACAATGTGCAAAGAGTGCCCAGTCTTGGAGATGATCACAAGGATCCACTCAGATTAAAGAAAGATGATATTCTAGATGGTTTAAGAGGAATGAGATATGTCGTGGATTTCAGGGAAAAGAATGAGGTTAAACGGAAAGGTCTCACAAAGGATTGGTGATTTATTATTCATGTGTTTGCAATGAGTCTAGCCCATAGAAAGGGAGGCTATGATGGTTTGAATTTGGAATGGTCAGCTGCTATGATCAACTTATGCACCAGGCAACCGTTCAACATCTCGGGTCTGATCTTCTACTATATGGCCGATAACGCTAACACATCTACATGGGCCAGTATCCTCGTTTTGTTCAGCTACTCATTAATGATTAGCATCCAAATCTTCCACACGACCATGACACGTACAAATTTCAGTTGGCAACGGGCCAACAAATCACGGAACTGAAAACTCAAGAGTGGGTGATGCTACACCAGTGGATGTATAGAGAGGAGAGATTTCCACTAGTAAAAGTTGCGTACGAAAAATATAGAGAAGGTGTTAGAAGAAAAAGACAGACAGACGTTGAATAGGAAGCAGATGACGAAGAGGAAGAGACTGAACAACTAATAAGAAAGAACAAAGGACAACAACTTGCGAAAGAGGGGGAATCATCAAAGAAAAAGAAAGACACCCTGACTCAAGAACGTCTGATGGAAAGCAGCATTCAGGCTGGTGGCACTAGAGAACACAGGGAGCATATAAAAAACTTACGTGCCATACATGAAGCTGAAGAAAGAGAAAAGAGAGAAGCAAAGAGAAAGAGACCTGAGATGATGGAATCTGAGACGCCAGTGATTGTCACTACTGAACAAGAACAATTAGATGAGTTTGTTGATCAACTAATTGTAGATCCAGAAGCTCTAGCAGGTCACCTCCCCAGAAACGAAAGAAAACAGGGGAAGGGTCTTCGAAAAGTGCACAAACAAAGCACATGCCTCAACAAGTTCCATGCAGACCTTGTACATTTTAGGAACTTTATGATAAACTGTTAAAAGATATCGGGATAGGTCCAACTCAAGAAATATGCCTTCTGAAGCATCAAGTAAGCAACATAAATGTGATTTGTGAGAAGCTGAGAGAGCAGAGAAAGAAAAACAAGGTGCTTCATGCGTATGTTAAGGAACAAACAAGATTTTTTGAATTCCAGCAAGATGGTATGGAGAAGATGTATAGAATGATAAGAGAACTATGTACTAAAGCAGAAATACAACCAATGTTCTCAACTTTAGATATCTTCGACTACGAGAAGTTTAAGGTTGAGGAAGAAAAACGTAAGGCTGAGGAAGCTGAGAACAAGAAGAGACGTTTAGAATCTGCAGAGAATGTTACCGAAGAAGATGAAAGTGGGTGGATAGGGATGCGATGCCAGCACGTTTTGTTGAATAGGGGTTGGAGGAAGATACTTTATATGAAACTAAAGATAGTGATGAAATGACTCCAATACATCCTAAATGGTTCAGAAAAGAAAGAGAAAAGCTTCCAGATTTTCATCAAGTTGTCACAGTTGAAAAGACAGAAGTTACTGACAAGATAATCAGCTGGAAGTACTGCAATTTGAAAGGGATGTTCATCGTGAAAAGACGGGTTGGAGTCATCTAACACTTCAAAACTGGAGCAGCCCATGAAAAGTCTTCCTCGGTGGGATATCCGTCAGATTGGAAGGTTAGATATGATAAACCCTACCAACAGTAGTATTGGTGCTGACTTTGAAAGATTGATCTTAAGAGAATGCAATCGAGGGTTTATTGTTTTCAAGCCACAGCGACCCCGCAGAAGGGTTTCAAAGACAACAAAAGATCTCATAACTGGTAAGGCCGTGGTTACCTGGTTCATTGATCCTGCTGAAGTTGAAACCAGAGTCAAAATCCCTCCAGAACAACCTGTGATGCTTACGAATTTCAAGAAATGGTTCTACGATGGGAAAACAGGAGAAGCAGTTCAGATCTGATTCTAATGAAGATATTCATATTCTGGACCCAATGGATGTCTTTATGTTCTGCCTATCCGATCTAGATGTTCTCTATGGCCACAAGATTCATGTCGGTGTCGGAAATGAATATAAAGAAGAAAGCATGTTGTTCCAAAGGGCGGTATAACGAGCAAGAGAAAGAAAAATAGAAATGATGGACATCGTGACCAGAATTGAAAAACAAAAGGAGAAAGTGGAGGCTAGAAAAAAGAAAAGAAAGCCAAAATCATCAGCTTAGCAGAAAGCTCCATCACCCACTCCAATTACATCAAAATCTCAACCTCCGGTCTCATCCACATATGAGACCACGACGGAGGATCCACCTGTCACAAGTGAAGCTATTCTTAATCAACCTGAAGCACCACCTAAACAGACTACAGATCAAGCCGCCTTAAATCCAGAAACCGAAGATTAAGAATGAAGAATCAAACAAGTACGCAACGATCTAGGGGGGATATTGTTGGAACTTTTGAGATCGTTGGTACTTGGTTTTAGTAGGTTTTGGATAGTTTTGTAATAGTTTATTGTATTCTAGAAAGTTCAGGGGTTGAAAGTGTAACTACAGGGAAACTTCCTATAGCGGTGTATTTAAGTACCCAGCGAATTTAATAAATACGCTTGGTAGTTAGTGTGTATATATATGTTATCAATGAAAACCCTAGTCCAAGGTTCTTAGACAAGTTTTGGTGATTTCTCTAGTGTTGTGATTGTTATTCTTGTGCTAAATCCAAACATCCAGGTGTATTCAGTGATTATATCATTTGGGATTCCACATACAACACTTTTTGTTTGATCCATACAAGAATCTTCATCTTCATCTTTTGGTTTTTCTTAACTTTTACACATTCAAACAACTAATCTATAGTTGTTTGGGTGATAACAATCAAACCACTGTGATCTGAATCTGTTTTGGGACTCACACGTTTAATCCCACATATATCCCATATATGTAATAAGCCTTAAGAACAACTTAGTTCCCGAGTGATTAAATACATATACTTAAATATATTCATCAAATTGTGTTAATGTGTATGTAAGTGCATGTTTGTATTAGAATAGCACACGCTTTAAAGCTGGGTAAAATATTGATAGAGTTTTCCAAATAGTTGTCATACATACTAGCAATTACTTTAAAAAAAGAAGACTTATGAAGGTTGCCGTAAAATGTGCGTGTATTTATACATACTAAATGTATGACACACGAAGCTAAATAATAAATGAAGGATGCACTTTCGTATTATTATTTACAATTGTTAAAATATATATCATTATCTATTTATTTTATCTTATTCGGATAATGCAATAATTTCGAGAATAATATTATCTATTATCATATGATAATTACGTTTCGAAACTCATTTAAACGTATGAAATAAATATAGCTAGTTCATATGTATCATGATAAAATCGAAAGTAAATGCCAATTTAAATACATACTTGTTTCATGAGTCGCATGAGTCGTCCGAAATAAATATATATACTTTATACTTGTTTTTATAAAATTCTTAGAATCCCGGTATGTTTGCATTTGTTTTAAAACAAGTAAGTTTATGTTATAGATTCTTAGGAAACGAGCAGAGTTTCCTCTTTTTATAGAACAAAACCCGACAACACAAGTTGTTGATAATTTTTTCAATCAAGTATCAAATATCCCAATGTTTTCATAGTGTTGTTTTGTCCGGTTTCCAGTTAAATATTTTGATTCGGTTTGTGTTTTATATATGATAAAACACATATATGTTGTCGTGTACAAGTCCACGTAATCCAAATATCCCACGTGTAAAATAATATGTTAATATACATTAACCTACTAGTCGGCCTGGTTCACTAGAGCTCGTTTCACGTTATATTATTACATTACAATTACAAATTACAAATAAATTAATATACAAAACTCAATGAATAGACTTTGTGCCTACTCGAATAAACTGTTCACACCAACACGAAAGGTCTCCTCGATACTAACTCGAGCTTTGTCCAACGATGACTTTAGTCTAAACAACCCTGAAACCACTAGATTCCTTAACCAAACATCACCACCTTTACTCCCGAGCCAGTCACCTCCGTCAATCATCATTGTCCGGCGGCCGGAAGCTAATTCCACCGTCCGCAGCCACTAACACCACCGTCGAGACACCAAAAAACGCACCGAAACTGAACCGAAAAGCTCACACCGCTAAATCAAAACCCTAAATGATCGGTAACTCAAAAATAACACCATAAACTTATGGATCTTACCTTGACAACCATTATCCTGTCTCCATCATCTTCGTTTTGGTAAAGAAATAACCCATACGGGTCCAGATCTGTTCATCAGGCCACCGAGTTTGAGCCCCACTGTTATTCATAGTCACCTGATTTTCTAAGCAACACCTATGTGCCATCGGAGATCACCAAAACCTCTCAAAACCACTACCAACGCCTCACCACCATTTCGTCGAACCACCCTTAGAACCACTTCCCCGTATGAACACCACAACCACCACTGAACGCCTGTCCCCTTCTCCTTTCAAACCGCCGAGCATCACCATTGTAGCGCCGCTGCCGCCTGTGGTGGTTCCCTTGCCATCTCTGCCTTAAGCTGCCCACCCAATCCCCACAAAACCACCTCCTCCACCGCTGGTCCCCTACACTACCGCGCCACCCATGGCGGTAGCCGTCCCGTCTTCTACAGAAAGATATGTAAGTGTGAGGGTAGAGGGTGAAAGTGAAGAGAGGCTAGAGTTTGGAATAATGAGGGAGTGGGGAAGATAAGATGCTTAAATACCTAGGGTTAGGGTAGGTTAGATGTAGAATGTGTTTACGAACCCACTTAAAGTCCCATGTCTCGTTAATTATAATAGTTATACATTAAATACAATTACAGAGTAGTTGTATATATCTTAACCCGATCGAAACGAATACTTGGAATATATATTTAAAAATATATATATGTTAAATCAATACCGCTAAACCAAAGTTGTCAGTTAAACGACATGTTGCACGTGATGTAAGTTATTATATTTTAAAACCATAGTAAAATACTAAAAGTAAGAAACGTGTATCCACATAAATTTATTTGCATCCATTTCACTAACACGTTACGCGTAATTATTCGCGGTTTCACGAAAGTTCACAAATAAACACATAGTTCACATAAGATATAAATTCACATAATTTATATTTAGTCAATAATCTGAGGATTATTCTTACTGTTCACCAATATTCGGTTCTCATCTGAATTACCGTTACGTGAATCTTTGTGAATATTCGACAAACTTAATTACCCTAACCAAGTGAAATGCATGAATGAATGTTTTAGACAACGACGTTTGCGTTAACGGTGTTAACCTGAAAATATGGGTGTTACATCATCCCCTTGTTGAAATAATTTTCTTCCTGAAAATTGATTAGTGTTGCTAATGTTTGAGAGAGAGAAAAAGAAAATAAAGATTTTCCGGTTTTCACAACCAAGTTTACGAGCAACCATTGTTATGCGTTGTTGCTGGAAAAAGGAAAGTCACCACGTGACTGGCCATCACTGATCCGAACTCCATCACGACCCCCTACCTTCTTCAGCCGTAAGACGCTAGATCCCAAACCACCGGACATGTGGCCGCTCAAGTTGTTACTCGTTGCCGGAAAGGCGGCGTGCCATCCAATACCATAGGTTGGGTTTTGATGTGCGAGTTCGAAGGAAACCACCTCTCTGCCGCCGGTATTATCGATCATGACGACACTATTTGGGCCTAATATGCCACCTTTCCTTAGGTCTCCTTTTTTCTTCTTCATTTTGACCTTTTTTTATTTATTTTAGCTTGTTTGACTTTGATTTTGCTCTGGATCTGACTTCTGTTGCTGCTATTGTGTTGTTGTTAATAGTTGATTTTGTTAGGTTGAAAAGTTAAAATTGTTCTGCTTGCGTGCACTTGATTTTAATCTAGTAGTTTCGAAGAGTTTTTAGGTGCTCAAGTGTTTTCTTGATGCTAAGGTTTGACTTTTTACCTAATTTATATAATATCATAATCGAGGTCTATTTCGAAAATGTTTAATGTTTTTACATCTTCCGTTTAAAAAATTATTGGATGCTTATGTTTTAAAAAAAATGTTTTATTTGTTTTGTGTTTAAATTTAAGTATTTAACCAAAAATGTTTACATTTAGGCCTTTTTTATTAAACAGGATATGGATTAGTTCTTTTATATATTATTATGTTGTTTAAATTGAGTCTTACATTGCTAAAAATGTTTACGGTTTACGTATTCGTTGGCTTTACATTAATGCTAAAAATGTGTTTTACTATTCTTGTTAATGAGAAAAATGTTAAGGTTTAGGTTTGGTATTGATATGAATTTATATACATACACAGTTTTTATCTTTATATTGCTCGTTAAATGAGAAAAATGTCAATTTTTATATGTGCAAAATGAGAAAAAAAATGTTTTAGGGTGCTTGTAAATGAGAAAAATGTTTGGGTTTTGTACTTATATGAAGTTATATACATACGCCGTTTTACTTTTAAAACGCTCGTAAAATGAGGAAAATGTCAGTTTTTATATGTGCAAAATGAGAAAAAATGTGTTTTTACGGTGCTTGTAAATGAGAAAAATATTTGCGTTTTGTACTGATAAGTTGTGATTGTGTAGGTTGTTTTGGGGTTTACATTGCTCTAAATAATAGTGGCGCATAAGGTGATGGTGTAGATATTCTCTCCGGCAGTTGTTTTGATAAATAAAAGACGAGCGAGAAATGATAGTTACGACCAAGAAATGAAGAAAGAGTTTGGTTAATTTTTTTGTAACATTTTCTGGTAATTTTACGTCAGTATAAATATCTGCTTACATGTATGCAAAACCGGAATTGTAAAACAGTTTTAGTTATTGCAAAGTCTTTTATATATTTATTAAATGCACTTTTTTTAGCAAATTGGACCAGTAATAGTATAAAATATATACATATGAGTGGAGTTGTTTGATTTGTCTAACAAGTGGTAAAAGAATGGGAATTAAAATAACCAACTTGCCCCTAATTGTACAAAATAATTATTTATTTAATTTATTGCAAATAAAGACAAAAGTGAAGAAATATCAAATTAATCTCAAGCATCCATAGCTTTAAGATTAAAGGTGTGTATTAGTTCTTACGGATTCTTTTAACTTTGTACGGTTCTTTTTTTACCATAATCCTAACCCTATATAGTGTAATTTTTTTTTGTATAAAACTCATTTGTTATAATTAATTCTTTTTTAAATAGATAAACATAATTAATGTTGACATGAAGAGTGATGTAGTCTAAGATGTTTGATTGTAAGTTTGACAAGTTTATATGAATAGTACACAAGTCAAATTTTTAAATACCCTTTTTGTACTATTTATTATTTTTTAATCAATAAAATCATTAAAAGACAAATCAAACTTAAACAATTTAATCTCAACCACTCATACATGAAAGATATAGGGTGGATAATGGTTCTTACGGTTCTCACATCTAAAGGTGTTTTCTATTTTACCCTATCCCTATATATATATATATATATAATTAGGATCATTTGTGAACAACTTCTTAAAAATGAACTGAATGAACTAATCTTGACTATTGATTATTTTTTGAGTAAATTACACAAAACATCCTTTATGTTTCCTCAAACTTGCAGGTTCCAGCCTTAATGTTTAAAAGTTGCTAAATACAGTCTTTAAGTTTATTTTTGTTGCGGGTTCAATCCTTTACAACTAACCACGTTATTTTCTTCAGTTAAGTTCCCTCACATGCATAACACGTGAGGGTATATTTGTCATTTTGGTTGGTCTTCCACCCACTTCAATTAAAAAAAAAGAATATTTAAGTTTTAAACTAGTTTAAACAAAGTTTGGTAAAACGTACGCGACTACAGAGGAGCACGATTACCGTTTGATAGTGTTTAAGTCTAACTTGTGGCGTCCTAAGCGTCACCAGTTGCTGGATCCGACTACTGAACACGGTGTTACGAAGTTCTCTGATTTGACGGCATCGAAGTTCCGTGAGAGGTATCTAGGGTTGAAAAGTCGTTTGCCGTTTCCGTCTGATGTGAATAAGGCGCCGATTCTTCCAACTGATGATAATCCTGAAGAGCTTGATTGACATGATCAAAATCTGTGTTAATCTTTACAGCTTAGTGGGCTAGCTTAACAAGATTCCTATCTTAATTCCGGGTTCGCCGGAATTCGGCGAAGTCGCCGGAGAAGAAGACCGGAAAAGAGGGTGTTTGGTTTTTTAAAGTTTGGTTTTATTGCACATTAGTCCCTGCGGTTAGAATTTTTTTAAAATAGGTTAAACCTTAAATATTCTTTTTTCTTATAATTGACGTGGGTGGAAGATCAACCAAAATGACAAATATACCCTCACATGTTATGCATGTGAGGGAACTTAACTGAAGAAAATAACGTGGTTAGCTGTAAAG
Organism: Scalesia atractyloides; assembly: GCA_947069175.1. NCBI lineage: Eukaryota > Viridiplantae > Streptophyta > Magnoliopsida > Asterales > Asteraceae > Scalesia > Scalesia atractyloides. The sequence continues at coordinate 35,015,531 of CAMTDV010000013.1, read as the reverse complement.
GATTGAACCCGCAACAAAAATAAACTTAAAGGCTGTTTTTAGCAACTTTTAAACATTAAGGCTGGAACCTGCAAGTTTGAGGAAACATAAAGGATGTTTTGTGCAATTTACTCTTATTTTTTAGATTAAAATGGTAAGATTGACATTAGCTCTCTCTCTTAATTAAAATCCCTTAATTTTCTCTCTCTCACACATTTTTAATTATTTTTCCATTATTTTAAACTCGTCTAGAATCAATTGCTAATAACGTATATGAAATTCCTAACGGAACTAGGTACTGGACACCAACTGTCCCTCCCGGATTCAAACCGTATATGAAACTTCTAATGAAACTAGGTCGTGGACTACAACATACACATATGTATCAAAAGTCTATACACATCTGTATAAACTAATAACCGTGTATCTTGTATAAACTGATAGTTAGCGAGACTGTACACATATGTATAAACTAATAGCGGTGCATCTTGTGTAAATTGATAGTTAGGGCGAGATTGTACAGATGTGTATAAACTAATATATGTGTATCTTATATAAACTGATACTATCAAAACTGTACACATGTGTATACACTAACAACTGTGTATCTTGTATATACGGAAACTAGCAAGATTTTAGGAATTTTGATTATATTGTTTAATAAATGCAATTTACAAAAGACACAAATACCCTTCTGTCAATTAATTTAAAGGGAAGTTACAACATTATAATTACAATCTTGCTATTGTTTAAAAATCTCTAAATGATATAATCTAGTGGCTCATATTATTTCACACAGTTCACTCTCAGGCTAGTGTTCACTTTAGAACCCTACCCTATATTATATTTATATTTATACTTATATTTTTTTTTTATTTTATTTTATTTATTGTGAAAACCTAATGAACAGTAACAAGCGGTCCAATCAGGGGTACCACTTGGCAGCTCCTGATTTTCCAATTTTACAGCGTTTTATCATTTCTTAATTTATATTATATAAACGTGCAACGTTGTTTTAGACAAAGAAAAGATCTATTTGAATGGCATGCAGTATGCTTTTTTCTGCCAATGAACTCGGTTTCGAGTCCTATAACCTACTCCAACTTGGGTTTTTATAACTCTTTTTTTCTTCTTATATAACTATTAATGAATAGTAACAAGCGGTCCAATCAGGTGTTGCCACTTGGCAGCTCCTGATTTTTTATTTTTACAACGTTTTATCATTTCTTAATTTATATTATATAAACGTGCACCATTATTATACACAAAGAAAATATGTATTCGAATGGCATCCAGTGTGATTTTTTCTCCCAATGAACTCGGTTTCAAGTCCTATAACCTACTCCAACTTGGGTTTTTATATCTCTTTTTTCCTTTTTTCACTTATATAATTACTGCTAATTTGTTAGTATTCTCACTAGAGATTTCAACTATATGTGCCATTGTTTCATACATCAAATTAAATGGTTAAACCTCAAATAAGGAATTGATGCTTTGAAAAGATGATGTTTTTATAAGCTGAAATTGTCGTAAACACACTCATAATATATATACTTTTTTTTGTATTTCTTAATAAAACCAGTTTCAAAATTAAATTACAATAATGCTTAGGATAATATAACATATAGATTTTTTTTACAATCAATTTATATACTTTTATGTTTTTGCATTAATAAATCATATATTTGATTATAGAAAACGTAGCGCATAACAGTGTTGTGGTAAAGTATGTTTTTTATTTACGTTTTGATGAACAAAATCCAGTCGTCATACAAACCAAAAACATGTAGATATTGTTTTTATCATATGAAGACTTTATAATTTGGGTTTCTCTTTGGAATACTATAACACCTTAAAATCCTGAAACAAAATGATACCAATCGAATACGTGTCGTGTCCCCGCTGTAATGTGCGGGTTGATTTCCACTAGTTTAAACTAACTGGTTTGTACGCTAATAGTACTAAGGATTATTTTTCATATAATGAGATTTAACCTATTTATTTGGTGTGAATTTGCAATTATAGTAAAATATATCGTCTTAAATTTGAAGGGTTAAGTATTTGATTAATCAGTTAATTAATAGAGTTTTAGCATAAGAAAAACTATTAAAATCAAGTTCAACTGATATTCACATTTCACTTGTTCACCTGTTCAGCGCTGGCTGATTTAGTCTAAAAATTCAAAGGTATCCCAATTTTTTTAGGGATGAGGGTATCCTTTGTATACAATCGAATTTTTTTTTACCTTACGTAGACGGAGTTGAGAGGGGTATTTTTACACTACCAAAATTGAGTTGAAGGGTAGCCCATGCTACCCCTGCTTATACACTACCTCCGCCCCTGTCGTTAGGCCAGTTCTTAGTGGAGGTAGGTTTAATATACTTAACTGGATCGATTGGTAGCTCCGTCAAATGAAGTTAGGTGATATTGACAAAGAGAATGTCCGTGCACCTTCCGTATCTAGCTTAAGGGTGTCATCATACCTGAGAGCATAACTATACTAGCATTCTCCACTATGATTTGAAGGGGACCAAGATATTTCTCAACTATTTTAAGGAGGTTGTTGGTTAATTATTGTTAAAGAATTAGTGTGTAGTAGGTTATAATTATAATTTATGGGTGACATAAAATGTTGCAACAAAAACTTGGCGTAATGTTTGATCCGGAATCTATCTCGTATTCAAACATCCGATTTCTGTTATGTAACAAGATTCAAGAACCTCATATGGAGCAAACAAATTATAGTATATTCATCAATATATCCATGAACCAAGTTATGTTCAATGCCTAATCATTGATGAATGCTCCATCATCAACTTCAAACTTTGGCAAACACATCAAACTCTGTAATATGTTACAAACCATGTCCATGAATCGATACACACAAACAAGAAATATGGTTTTCGTGGAAACCCTCCACAAATATTTTGTATTATTTAAACCAAAGAACACACTTTAAATTGACCCCCCCACACTGTAGTCGATAAGATGACCAATTCAATACCCATTGTTATCAGAATGCATCGAAAGAGTGTAAAGGAGCATGAGAATTTTTAACAATCATAGAAAATCCAAGCATGTAATGAACTCGAGATTAACAACCAATCGGCTTACAAATTTCATCACAATACACATTCACCGAATATTATTCAAAGAAGAAGCATTAACATAGATCTCGACCACACAACCCATTGAACTAAAACGAGTTGACTCTTGTTTGAGGTAGCCAAGCAGAGGTTCTTGATCAATTCTAAAAACATGTAATGGAAACCAAAAAATTAATTGTGTACCTGATAAACCAGTAATTGTAAATACAACAGTCTTTAAAGAGGGCATCGTTCTTGACTGATCGAGTTCTCATTTAGGGTGCATAGTTAGGATGGCTTCCGTGATTTTAATGATCAAGATTTAAGAGAGAGAGGAAGGTGTAAATTGTCTGTAACCCTTAAACCACTCTAGTAATCTTTATTTGTATACACATAAGGGGTAACCCTATGTTTATCTAGTGAGGGTAAAAACTTCCATCAAATATTTACTAACTAAAATATAGGGGTAATTAAGTCAATGATCAATATGTTAGATAAATGATAATAAGACACATATTTATTTTATTTAAGAATTAGAGTAAAGTACAATTTCCGTTCTTGTGGTTTACACCTGTTCTCACATACAATCCATATTTCGAATAAACGACTATTCTAGTCCTTTGGTTGTCAATTGGAATCAATCAAGTCTCTGAGTGAGACGTCCGTTAGTGAAACGCTAGTATTACGGTTAATTGTCCATAATACCCTTGAGAGACTGAAATCGCAATAGAAAAAAGGTATCTCCTCCTTAAAGTCTCTTCAACACACAACCCAGCTTCATCCCTGCTCACTTTATCCATGTATAATTATACATTAACAACTAATACTAAACAGATTACTCAAGTTAATTAACATAATTATGTTGTACGATTTAAGAAAAAGGGTATCCATTTAAAAAATAAGATTGAAATAGTTAGTCTAGCTATCTTTCTATAATATCAAAGAATACATGATCATTGACCAGACTCTTGAAAGAGACGTCCAAGTATGAGAGGTGACTTTAAAAAGTCAAACAAACGACTATCCAACATCTTTAACATCACAGTTCTAAAATCCATATAAACATTCCTAACTTGGGAGCAGGAGAAGTTTGACCCATTGATTTAGTAAAGCCTGAGTCTTCTTCTCTGGTAAAGTCGACTCAGGTGAAAACGAAATATTAGTCTCATTTCCACCATCCATCACCTACAAAAACCCACTTCACGGAACCACCATTTATGGCATCAAAGAAACCCCTTTTGGCTCCAACCACGAAAATCTTGATTGTACCACAATGAACAACCACCTCTCTTTTGGTTTAAACAAAAAGTTATAGCCTTTCATTGGGAACGTTAAGCGACATTATATGCCAACTACTAACAAATTATCGGCAAGGGAATCCAAACTGTAAGGCCACCTAAATCTAGGATCTCAGTCAAGAACACAATCACAAGGTGTGCGGAATCCACCTAGTGACCACCATTGTAGGTATATATGATCAAGAACAATTAGCATGAGAAGGATCCGAGAATACACAGAGTATTCTCAGATGAAGATGATGATTGACGCTACACAGACAGTAGCCACCAGACAAAACACAGACTAATGGTTAGGGTCCTCTAGTCCAGCACTCCTCCCACTTCACAACGTGAGCGTAGGAGCAGTGCTGGACTGGGGGGACTTGAGGAGGTATGGTCCCAGATAACCATACCCTTGACCATATTTTACAAGGATAACATGGCATTCAACATGCAATGGTGTGCCTTCCTTACAGACATCAGGTCATACAATGAGCCTTGCGCACTCAGAGCAACAATGAATTAGACCAACAAGATCAGGTCATACAATGAGCCTTGCGCACTCGGTGCAATGGTGAATTAGACCAACAACATCAGGTCATACGATGAGCCTTGCGCACTCAGCGCAACGGTAAATTAGACCGATAGCTTCCAGTCACACAACGAACCATGTGTACTTGGCACAACGGCAAGTTAGACTCATGCGCGCAGACTACTAGACCCTGCGCGAGTCAACAACCCTCTTAAACATTAATCCTATAACCTTGCAAGGACAAGACACACATGAGAACACCTCATAGTTTTGGAACAAAAGGATAAAACCCTTGACACCCTGCGCTGGCGGGAAAAACTCTGACAGCCTCGCAGAAAGGGTAAGCATTAAGAGGTGTTGGCCATACTCTAGGGTACAAAGTGGAAGAACGGTGACGTAGGGTCTCTCGACAGGTTGCGTGTGGCGGTGTCTCAGTCGTCAGAACTCACACCAACCATATCTTCGCTAGTGACAGTTCCACCTTCCCCATTTTCTGCTGGCAGCAGGCCTGACACCAGAGAAGGTCACCTTTACACGTGGCACCACTTAACATCCGACATGACACGCCTCCTAACAGTAGACATTAATCCTCCTACAGGGAGCATTTAATGTCTAACACACAGGACAAAACGAATATCTCTAGCTCTATGGGCCGGGCACAAGGCCCACCAGCATATCTCCTGAACATACCTTTTCGGCTATAAGTAAGTATCAAACCTCGAGGTACAAAAGGATGTTTTCCATAGATGCTCACACCTGCTCACACTTGCAATTTGCTTGCTTACCATCCTCAGATACTTATTCTCACGCCGGAGTGTGGTCACGGAGAAAACCACCCTTTTCTCCATGGCGAGACTAACGGCGTTGCTAGTTTTGCAGGCCAACTAGAGTGAATAACCCTGTGAAGTGGAGTGGATTGGAAACCCTTATGCAGAATTACCCTGGTTGCAATTTACATATCCTCGGATATCCCTAGGTTCAACCGGTGTATCTTCATTGGCGCCATTCGCTACGCTTCTCTTTTCATAAACACTCCCTTACATTCCACTTTCATAAACTTTACTCCCATATGGCTGACTTCACATCGAACACGGTCCTCGAGGCGAAAGTAAGAACCCAATTCAAACCTCTAAAATCGACGGACAAGTGAGGGAAGACTCTTCCGAGGGCAGTGAAACCCAACACGGTCTTCACCATGTAAACATCCCTGTCACTCCCTAGGCTCACCTAGAAACCCCGTTCGTACCAGTTACATCGGTTCTGCCCCCGGGCGAGACCCCGATGCCTTGGTACATTAAGTCCCAGAGGGCTCTCAATGCCGTCTACACGCAGCTATGTGCTCAAACCAACACTCCTGCTGCCCCAGTGCAGCCTGCTGTCCAGGCACAAGCCTCGCCTAGGATTCTGAGTTATAACTCGCCAATTGGAGCAAGCGTCCCACACAATCTCCACCTGCAAGAGATGGAGTTCACGCAACCTCCACCTAAGCCGGATACTCGCTCTCTAAGACGAGCATCCGTCCACTCACGGTTGGGCCCGCGCCTCCAACGGGAGCGGTACACCCAGCATAAAGTTGGCAAATCTTACAGCAAAGGCGACAGCGCCAGCGTTTTCCAACGGTTATCGAAAGGTCCGGCCTCTAGTAGATCCGCACCTCGGGGTGGCTACAACCCACAGGCGGAACATGACTACAACTTGGTTTACCGGCCGGAAGATGTAGCCGAGCACTCCAAGTTTATCAAGGAGATAGCGCTCGCATCACTGGAACGAGCGAAACTTCCCACTAACGTTGGAAATACAACGGGTCGACAGACCCGGACGACCATTTGCGTCTTTTCATCGGCACAGGTCTCATTGGAGGATGGGCACTACCCATGTGATGTCACCTGTTTGTTCAAACTCTCACAGGTCCCGCGCGACTGTGGTTTGACAACCTGCCCGCAGCCAAGCTGGCATCATGGAATAACTTAAAAAACAAGTTCCTGACACACTTTAGCTAGCAAAGACGATTTGTCAGAGATTCCTCTGACGTAATGAACATTTGGCAGCGAGATGATGAAAGTCTCGAAGATTTCATCACCCGCTATAATAAAGAGGTGCTAGAGATAGGGGACGTGCACGAAGACCTGATTCGTGCACAGTTTAAATATGCCGTACGCTGTGACGAGATGATCAAAGTCTTGTCAAGGACAACAGGTCTCCCCAAAAATTGGGAGAAACTTATGGCCGCGGCAAGGGTATACGCGCAGACAGCGCGCAACCTCAACAATAGCAGGCATCCCCTATCACATCGCCATCCTCAAGACTTAAGAAGGAGCCTCGGGAAAAAGAATAAAGGGGGGAGAGACCACAACCAGCATCCTCCCCACAAAACGATCGACGCCCGCGTGACCATTAATGAGCTCGCCACCCGGCGAGCAATAAAACAAGATAATCGCGATCACCAGTGGACCCCACTGACGAAGACACCGGCGGAGGTCCTCAGCACAGAAGACCATCAATTCAAACAACCACCGCCGATGCGCAACAAGAAGGGCCAAGACCCCAACCTCTTCTGCGGTTACCATAAAAGACACGGGGCATACAACTGACAACTGCATCTCCCTGCGCATAGAGATTGAGATGGCACTCAAGAGTGGGAGGCTCACTTATTACAAAGCGTGCGCAAGGAGGTGCACAAGATTACTCGAGGCGGCGAAGCCCCCAGTAACCAGAAAATGAAAAATGTTCTTATGACCAAGGGTGGCCCTTCGCGCAAATGAAACCACCAGAGGAGCTGCACGTCTCATTGACGTGACCAACTAAGACGGTGCTACATGTAACTTACAAGTTCATCATCTTTTGTCTGTTTCTTACTATGGCTCTTCCGCCAAACTATGTAATAAAAATAACAATAACTGATCCACTTTTACCTCAATGTTCTGTTACATCTGCGCGGAACCACTTTGGGTGTACGCGAAAACACCTTGGTGCACAATGACTCGTGAATCCTAAATCACTACCGATGCGAGCACGCTTAGGAGTTGATGGACCCGCACGAGTTCATTACCAGTCTCATTCGCTATACCTATACAAAAATGGTCTACATCACGCAAATATTGTAACTAGAAAGGAACATTTCATTGAAAAAGAAGTATTTACAAAGTTGCGCAACGCACAACACAGTCAATAGTTTGCAAAAGCTATTACAAGAGGACCCTATAATCTATTCCTCTTCATCAGCAGCAGTCTCAACTTCCGCGGGAAAGATACCCTTTAAGCGGTCGATGAAGGCATCATGAGTGAGTGCCTCACTCACCAACTCTAACGCTGGGACATCAAGACGATTTTAACCCTGCTGCGCCTTCTCAAAAGCAGCCCCGGTATTAACCCCGGAAGTAGAAGCATGGCTGGAATCCCTTAGGGTCCCCAGAACATGGGTCACTTGCTGTGCACAATCCGCATAACCTTGCATGTGTCCATCATAGCGCGCATCAACCACTAGTTTGGCTACTGCAGCATCCAGCTCCGCAGAGTTCACAATGGAACAGGCTATTTGCAAAGTTAAAGAGACATTCAGGCCAATTTCACGAAGGAGAAAACATAATAGAAAACAGGCGAAGCACTTACATGAGCAATCCCATGTTGTTGAAGCCACAACAAGTTGTTGGCCAAAGAGTCAACCAATGATTCGGAGATGGCGCGGGAGGCTTCAGAATCCTCCATCTTTTCTCGCCCACCTCCACCTTCGACTCTGTCAGCTGCAGTCTGCGCAGAAGCTCCGCCTTCTCCACTAACGCTGCTTGGACGTTTTTCTTCGCGCTCTCTAAAGTAGCGCAGGCTTCGACCTGATTGGTCAAAACAAGGTTAGTATCAAAACTTTATCGCATGACCAAAGAAATAAACGAAAGGACAAAGAGATTACCTCTCTCTGCTCACTATGCTCGCGTTGCTCCTAGCTTGTGCAGCGGCGGCAACTGTTTTTTCCTTCTCTTGCTCCTCGCGCGCCGCATCAGTGTGCAAGCGACACAGCTCATCCCTCAGGGATTTGTTCTCCCTGTTGTCTCTTTCACAGGACTCTTTCCACAACTTGCGCTCGTCAGCAAGCTTACCTTCCAAGGTTTCGGCCCGTTTCTTCCAACCCATCGCGGACCATTCCTCAATCCGCTGCTCATTGGCGATGGCAGTCTCCTTTGCCAATACCGCAGCTTCATGCACAACCACTTGGGCTCACTCTTTCTCAAGGTTCACCTGGGCAGCTTTAAGATTTTTCCTTTGATTCACCAGGTCCCGCCATTCGCGAGTAATTTTGTAAGAAACAAGGCGAACCTGGTAGCTGCGTGGAGGTACGTCTGATATGTCTCCTCCTCTTTATGATCAGAAAGAAAACGTACCTCCGTCGGGGGGAACGCCCCTCAAACCACTCACAGCACACCGGCCAGTGAGAAAAGTTTTCTCCTTTCTCTAACCTCCACACAGGGGTGTGGACCTCTCGTGCTTGAGCTGAGGAGAAAGACCTATAATAATACTCCCTAGAGTTTCATCCGGGCTGAGCGGCGAGATATCAGGAGCAGAAGGGCCCGCGCCATCCCTGGCTAGTTTTTCCTCCACATGCTCCCTTTGTGGAGCACCGGTCTGAATACTCTGGGCGAAAACCCTTTCCACGTGCTCCGCCCCACAAAAATTAACCGAGCCAGCCAGATACGCGCGTTCTTCCTACGCCACCACGGGTTCTTGAACAATGAACCCCGATTCTTCCACTTCCAGAGTAGGTTCCCCGGAAACCAAACATGATCCCTTATAAACAACCAATGTTCTTCAAGAACCTGCTGTGGTTGCGTCAATGGAACACCCGAAGTTTCCAAAACCAGGGAACCCGATTAGTACCCATATTGGAACTTTCCACCACCACGCGAGGCCCCTCCCTCACATGGGCTGGTCCTTCCGCTCCAGCAGTAGAGCGCACCCCATGACCACCAGCTTGAGCCTTGGGGGAATTCGTGGCCCGAGCGCATGCGCTGGATTCCACAAAAACAGGATCATCCCCCACTCTGTAACAACTTAAGTCAGTTATACACAACATAACAAACGGGAAGGAATATCAAAAGGTACAAGAGCTTACCAAGGGATATTTTGGAAGTTAACGACCCAAGATCCGCCCGTTTCCCCAGATGTTTCCGCGCAACCTTTTTGGGTGGTCGCGCAGAGAGATCCTCCTTCGGACGCCTCTTCCAGTTCAGAGGCACCCCCGGGATCTCCTCAGCTTCCTCCGGGCTACCAGGTTTGGTGGTCAGGATAACCGCCTGCTGGGGTGCAACCTCCCTTACACCTGCAGGTCCAAGACCCTCTCATAAGCCAGGATTGACTACAACATAATTTAGCAGCAACGCGCTTACCTTGGGGAGCGCCAGCTCCAGGTTGACTTGCGTCTCCCTCTACCGCTGCGCCCGACCCTGCGCGTCGCTTCTTTTTGGGATCTGGACCAACGCCCAAATCTCTCAATGCGCCTGCATTACAACAAATACATAAGCCATCCGCATGATGCGCTACCAAATAGTCAAGACTTACCCAATGGCGCGGAAACCTCCAAATCTGAATCTTTAACCAGGGCAAATTTGTCGGGGACCTACGCATACTAGGTGGGCTCATCATCCCCCAAGCAGAGTTTCTCAATTCACCCTTGTTTCCTCTGAAAGGCGGCCAAGAACAACGGAGCCTCTGCAAAGAACATAAGAAAGTTAGTATGCATGAAAACCAAAATTCAAGAAAATACTACAAGAAGAGAGTACATACTCCGATCGCCCTCAACATACACCGGTAGGGATCGACGGTCAGGTTTGAACTGCAGGCTCATCCCCGCCGCCACCAGTATCCTCTCTGATCGCCGGGATCTCCTTCAGATCACCATATGAGGCGTCCAACACTGGTATTGGTAGGGTTTTCACCGGGATCTCATCCGTCCCACAAAATGTCAAAGGCGCAGGGATAACCCCAACCTTCACAAAAAAGAATTTTGCCTTCTAATCATGGAAGGACTTGGGGGAGAAAGCAAAATCTTCCGTGCCTGCGACGATGCTGAAAAGAGTAAAACCCAGCGAACACTGGAGCTGATAAAATATACGGAACCGGTCAACGGTGGGAACAGACCCCGTCCACCAGCACAAGAACTCAAAGTGCTTGATACGCACCATTCCCATTGGGCTGTGTTGGGAAAGGTGGAAACCATAAAACTGCAGCACTTCGATCAAGAACTTGGTGGCGGGCAATCGGAAGTTACCCTCACCGAAAAAATCATAAAATAGGGTGATATACCCCGCCGGAGCATCGGTGGCGGTATCACCCTGAGCCGGCAACCGGGCATCCCAAGCAGGAGGGAACCAGAAGCCAGCGATTATCTCCTCAAGAGCTTGTCGGGTGAGCTTGCACACCGGCAAAGGAGGAGCCGCCATCACAAACAACAAAGAAACAATCTTTCTGAAGAAAACGTTAGGGAACTCAACAGATCATAAAGTAAAGAAAAGTTGAAAGAAAACTTGAAAGGATGACTATAACCCTAACCCGGAGGCCTCTATTTATAATGACAGCATTAAATGCACTCGTAGAACGTGATAAACACACTTGGTGATAACAACGAATTACAGGCGAATGCGTGGCAAAAGAGATGGCAGTGACGGTTAACATGCGCGCGTGAGCACCACGCTCCCTGCCACTCTATTTAATGAATGGCAGGCGAAGCAGCTGAGTGCATGCTACAGTCGTCACACGCCTTTTCGCTTCCCCATTTTTTCTCACCAACTCACCTGCAAATTTCAGAGGGGTAGATTCCCGAATTCCAAGATATAGATGACCGAACGTTTCATTCAAAGGAACGCTTCCTCTCAACACGTATAAAAATTTTTGCCACTACAATAAACGGCGCATGCAACAACTCTTCTAGTCCAGCACTCCTCCGACTTCACAACGTGGGCGTAGGAGCAGCGTTGGACTGGGGGGACTTGAGGAGGTATGGTCCCAGATAAGCATACCCTTGACAACATTTTACAAGGATAACCTGGCACTCAACATGCAATGGTGTGCCTTCCTTACAGACATCAGGTCATACAATGAGCCTTGCGCACTCAGAGCAACAATGAATTAGACCAACAAGATCAGGTCATACAATGAGCCTTGCGCACTCAGTGCAATGGTGAATTAGACCAACAACATCAGGTCATACGATGAGCCTTGCGCACTCAGGGCAACGGTAAATTAGACCGATAGCTTCCAGTCACACAACAAACCATGTGTACTTGGTAAAACGGCAAGTTAGACTCATGCGCGCAGATTACTAGACCCTGCGCGAGTCAACAACCCTCTTAAACATTAATCCTATAACCTTGCAAGGACAAGACACACATGAGAACACCTCATAGTTTTGGAACAAAAGGATAAAACCCTTGACACCCTGCGCTGGCGGGAAAAACTCTAACAACCTCGCAAAAAGGGTAAGCATTAAGAGGTGTTGGCCATACTCCAGGGTACAAAGTGGCAGAACGATGATGTAGGGTCGCTCAGCAGGTTGCATGTGGCAGTGTCTCAGTCGTCAGACCTCACACCAACCATATCTTCACCATTGACTATTCCATCTTCCCCATATTCTGCTGGCAGCAGGCCTGACACCAGAGAAGGTCACCTTTACACGTGGCACCACTCAACATCCGACATGACACGCCTCCTAACAGTAGACATTAATCCTCCTACAGGGAGCATTTAATATCTAACACAAAGGAAAAAACGGATGTCTCTAGCTGTATGGGCCGGGCCCAAGGCCCACCAGCATATCTCCTGAACATACCTTTTTGGCTATAAGTAAGTTTCAAACCTCGAGGTAAAAAAAGGACGTTTTCGATAGAAGCTCACACCTGCTCACACTTGCAATTTGCTTGATTACCATCCCCAGATACTTATTCTCACGCCGGAGTGTGGTCACGGAGAAAACCACCCTTTTCTCCGTGGCGAGACTAACGGCGTTGCTAGTTTTGCAGGCCAACTAGAGTAATAACCTGTGAAGTGAAGTGGACGGGAAACCCTTATGCAGAATCACCCTGGTTGCAATTTACATATCCCCGGATATCTCTAGGTTCAACCGGTGTATCTTCATCAAGTTACATAAAGACCCCTAGGGTTTTGAAGTTCTGCACTTATCACCTAAGTGCATTTACAAGCCCCCTTGATCAGTGCGATCTTCAATGCTGAACTTGTAATCTTCATCCTTGCTTCAAGAACTCACTGCCTGCCCACACTTGTTTTTTCACGTAGAACTGCACGACCTTGATTTATGGATTTGCTAACGGACGATCTTCTTCAAGGTAATGCAGAGGCAGCCGACACAACTTCTTCTGATGTTCCATCTTAAGGTTGACGAGCCAGATTGGATCTAAAATCCAAATAATGTCCTGATTCTTATCGAGATCAAACTTACACATGGGAATTTTACGTAGGCATGTGGTTGGAGGATATACCATCTTCAAAACCTTTTTACTAGTGAACTTATCTTTGGACTTGACAGATTGTCAAACTTCAGGTTTGAATTTCTTCCATTTGCTTTAGCGACTTTCAGCTACCAGATGAGGGATTAAACCTATAATGCTGCCCACATTGGTATGGTTTTTTAGATCCAACTATGAGAGATGATGAAGATCGCGAGTAGGTAAGGTTTGTAGGTACTTAACCCATGGCCTAAAATATTGAACCCTGTCCATACGTTTGATCATAACCAAACTATGTTGTTCGTCAAATCCCAACTCCTTATCTAACCTGAGTATTCCCCTTTGGTGTTAATATACCTCTTCTTTTGAGTTTGATCAGGAAGAGCTTTGAACCATTTATGAGGCGCTAGACGGACCTCTTCGGGAACTAGTATAGGATTCGGAATTTTGTTAGGAAGAAAATCTCCAAAGACCTAGTTTCTAAGATCATCCATATTAAACTTCACGGACTTGTATTCAATACTCTTGGCCTTACCTGTTTCAACAAAGTCAAACATGTCAGCAAACTCATCATGTGACCTCCAATCTTCCACAACATCGCCTTCTTCCAAACAATTAAGTAGTAGAGTCATTATTATCAAAATTAGAAGATGAGCTAGAATTAGCATCAGTAGGACCCTTGTCTTTCCCAGCTTCAACTCCCGTTTAAGACTCCCTCTCAGCCTAAGCAACGGTTGCAGCTTCAGAAGCTTGTGAGCTCCTTGGCTGCTCCCACGGCTAGCGGCTTCAGGACCCCTGTCTTTTTCCAAATCATCACGAATATTCTTAAGTTTATTGATTTTGCATTGAGCTTGCACTTGTAGAGCTGTAGTCTCCCCCTGAGCAGCGAGGAGCTCCACAAGATCCGTAATAATCTGGTGTATCTGATCGGTAACCTTGACTATAGTCTCATGCCTAGCAGTAGTAGTGACATCCCGTTTAATGAGCATCCCGATCTGTAAACCTTGGTTCTTTGGCTGTTTTAACAAATGAGTGATCTGCTAATCCTTCGTGGCATCTTTGTTTTTAAGGTAATCAATTTCTAACTGCAGTTTCTTGATCTGTGCCTGATGTTCTCTCATTACCTTGGCAACGTCCATAAACAAAGTTCAAACAAACTCAGGGAAGTTTTGCCCTTCACCAATGCTCGTTGTGCCTGGAGGTCTCGGGACAGAAGTAGATGTAGTAGGTCGCGAACCAGAAGGTCTTGGACCAGAAAGTTGAGGAGCAGGCGCTCTAGGGATACTCTGCTTCTTCTGTATCGGAGGACTAGGAACGAAAGCCACCTTTGGGCGAACACCTCGAGCCTTAGGCGCCCCGGTCTTTGTTGATGTCGGCTTAGTCCTTTTAGATCCAGAGGAACTTTGAGAAGCTCGAGAAATAGGTCGTACCAAACTTTGAGTAGCACCCGACAGCATTCCTAAAAAGACAGAACGCAAAGGACGCACAATAATACTTTCCGAAGAGGCAAACAAATTACCTAAATCCGGCGAAGAAGTAAGAGATCCAAATAGAGGAATAGTGGGAATAGCAGAAGATAAGATTGGACTAGATGTTCTCACAGAAGTAGTAACACTAATGAACTCCATAGAGGAAGTAACTAGAAATGGAGCAGTCATTGGAAGTGAAACTGATCTTCCCAAGATAGAAAGACCACTGGATACTGAAGTAACAACAACACCTGAAGAAACTTCAACTAAAACAGTGTCTGTACATGAAGCTTGAACACCCAAACTCACCGCAACTCTTCTTCGTTTGTAAGTCCTGATTGGTTGTGAGGTACAAATCTCTCAAGTATCAGGAGGAGGACGGTCATCATGGTTATCGTCGCCGGAAGAAGAGTCAAAAGTGATCAAATCAAGATCATTTAACTTGTCATTCCATCTTGCTAAATGTACACCCCATTCAGAAGAGGGATCGAAGGAGGCTACTTTTGCTCGGAATAAATCAAGCTGCTCTTTTTCATCTGGCGAGATTCTGTTTTGCAAGTCCTTACAAACCAACTTAAAGTATTTCTTTTTTGACAACATACCATCTACTGAACTTTAATGATTCTTTTTCCTTTATCTAATAATCTAGACGACAGTCTAGCTTCAAGAGCTGTATCAAGCTCTATAATAAATGGACCAGTCTTGGTTGGGAAATAGTAATACTGACAACGGGTTGTTCAACACGTACAATGTTCTCTTCACCCATAATAATACCAATAGGTTCACGAATACCAACATTTTCAGCTATCGGTTCTTCATCAACAGGCTCTTCAACTGCAACAGGTTCAGCTACAGGTTCTAGTACAGGTTCATCGGGTGGTGGTTGTTGAAGATCAACCTGAGGTTGAACAACCACCGGATTCTGATCTTGCGGAGGAGCACCGTCATCATCCTCAGCTCCAAAAATCTCTTCAATCCAGTTTTGGATTCCAATACAAGTTTGATCATTATCGAGATTGTAGTTATTTTCTTGAATAATTGCACCAAGCAAAGGATGAGGAACATGATGAACACTTGCATGATTTGTCACTTTTGCATGGGGGTTTGAGAATAGGCTGGTAAGTGAATATCGAGTGGTAAATTTGGTATCAGGTGATGAAAGATTAGTGTAAGAAACCTCGGATAAAGAAGCATCAAATGCTTTCCCCCCAGCATGGAATGCAAGATGAGACTGAAAGCCTCGAAGAATCATAAGAGCGAAGTTGTATGGTTGATTGAAAGTTAAACCGATCATAGCTGATAGAAGGTTGTGTCCCATTCCATCCATATCAGACTTTCGAGGATCCAAACAGTGCATCAACACATGATAGAAGTACTTCCATTGCCCGATAATCATTCTGTTGTACAATTATCTAGATGGAAAAGGACCTACATACCCAAAGGCTCGAGCACGCCTTTCACGAATATGCTTAGCGTAGCACGTTTCTCCATGATCTAAAGCACCAAACTGTAAAGCCATACGAATAGCTTGTTCTGTAATCATAATGTGAGTACCATTTATAGTAGCTTCAATTGTGTTGTTCACTGTAGACCGGTACTCCAAAAATCTTGAATATAAGATCTCACTTGATGCATATTTTCTGAAATAGCAAAAACAATTCTCGAACGTTTAAAAACTGCATAATCTACGCATAATCCTCAGTCCCACGAACATTTTCGTTAAGGCAATTTGATTGTGCTGGCCACAAATTCCTTTTCTGGAACAGGAGGAGCAGCTGTAGCAGCAGGTTGCGCTCCTTGTTGTTCAGCCATATCTAGAAACATGATAAACACAATAAGACAAGTGCATCAGACAATTTAAACATTAGACAGTATGGCAGTAGTCACAGAGAGAACTGCCAATTTACTATGACAGTTTTCTACCAAACAACCCACCACTAAGGCAATTGTGAGACCGGAGAGAACATATTAACCAATAAGTTCGGACAACAAGTTATCCGGATTAAACATGTTAAACAAATAAATCCGGATTACAGTTTCATATAGACCATAAACCTGAAACCATTTAAATCCTGGAAACTAGTTCTCATTAAAATAAATCCGAAAGGATTAAACCCGAACCACATTTTCGATAAGTCCGTAGGACTCAAATCCGGACACCTCGTTGACACTTGTTTTGAAAGATAAATCCATACTACAATCTGTCTTTGATTAAACCCGGAAAACATTGTCTAATAACATTCGTTTTAATATGATAAGTCCAGAAATAAGATAATCCGGAGCAATAGTACCCCGGAGACTCCTATAGTCCGGACTACTCAATCACTGATCTTAAACCCGGAATTGGTCAAGTCGGTCATCCAGATCATCCTTAAATCCTAAAATCAGTTTTGAAACCGTTCATCAAATTTAAGTTAAGAACCCTCCGAAGTTACGGAGGGAAACTTAAGTTCTCCATGTTTCAAACACAAACATCAAAGATAAAACATTATAACGGATCAAAAAGTAACTTTTCAAAAATTTTATCTTTCTTCTTCACAAAAACTCTAAGTGAATATACCAATGAATTAAAAACCAATCTACACAAAACAACCAAAACCCGATATACATACAGCACCTTCATTCAAGAACATAAGATTTAAACAAATCCATTGAGTTAAACCCTTCAAAAACTCCCTAAAAATTACTCTTACTAAATGGACCGAGAGATTTTTAAAGATCAAAGTTCAAGGAACATACGTGTGATCTTGTTATGCTATAGAGGAATCACACAGACTTCAATAATCACACAAGAATCAGTTTCTTAGATGAAGATGTAAAAAGTTCTAACTGGGTTTTGAGAAGTGTAGAGAGGGAAAAGTGGGAGAATGAAGAAAACGAACAGTCGGAGTCTTTATGTACACACAAAATCCGGAACAAACCTTAGGTGAAGACAGACCTGTGAAAACTTAAACATAAACCCGGACAAAACAGGTACATAACCCGGACATCAAACCCGGAAGAAATTCGTACTATATAAATGGTAAACCTGGATACACACTCAAACCCGGACCCCCTTAAACCAATTAAGTATAAACCTGAAAACCTGAACCCGGATGAAAACATGTTCAGTTTAAAACCTGGAGCCCAACCTGGATCTCAAAAGATAACCTTTAAAATAGAACCATATCAAAAGTATCACTTTGAACACTCATACTTTGGAAAGGTTTCACAAATGTTCTTGGAACAAGATTTTACCAAACACAATAAAATGACGAAATTACCCATACACTTAGATGGATCTCACACAAACGACTTTATAGAAAAAGACTTATTTTAAGATTACCTAGCCTAATATTAACACCTTATTAAAGAATGTTCACAACCTCATAGATGAGTATATTTAGAATGTTAAACTCGCACATAGAAACACGAACGTAGAATCTTTTTGTTGTTTTTCATTTTTTACTAAGAACGTATTTACACTATCTATATTTTTGTGAAGTCGAAGCAAAGAGATCATATTAGTTTTTCTGTTAATATCCAACACAAGATCATAGATTTTAGATTAAGCACTTAGAATGACATTAAGAGTTCAAGACGTTCACTAGTATTGTGGTCCATTTAAGCTTTAACACGCTTTCGAACACTGTTTCGAGATAGGCAATTAAGTGTGTTAATAACTGATAGTAACTATGTTTTACCCATCTCAGAATATACTTCCGTATCAAGACTACCTAACATTGCATTTTACAGGCGAGTATATCTGAAAAATCTTTGTATCCGGCTAAATGCAATGCCTTGAGAGCTCAGGTTAGTGCCATTGCAGACAAAGAGATAAAGACTCGCCTTAGAGGTGGTGTACCATATTTGGTATCTTTTTCTGCAGAGTTTTGGCAGTTTATACTATGTACCTGGTGGTAACATAGAAATGCAATGTGGTATAAAAAGAAATCCACCAAGGGGGTTTGCGCATAAACGAAGCGCTTAGCAAGGCATTATACGAGGTCTAGGCCATTGCTTACGCAAAATCAGAAGACCAAATATAATACCTCACAAATTTAACCAACATAAAGACCTAGTATTCAGAAGTTTGGCAATCTATCAAATGAAATTACGGTACCAAGACCATATATCCGAGAGATGTACCACACACGTTACATAGTTCATTATGTTTATATACCAAAGATAGGTTCTTATTAATGCGTAAAACCTACCTAAACAGCATATAATGAATCTGTTACAATCCTGCATTAGATACGACTAACTGATGTACTATCATTTCCACTTTTTTTCTCAAAACAACTTCATTTTTACAATTATCTGATGTTTTGTATTTTCTAAAAATGTAATCCTACATGTTCTTAGTGTGTGAATGGTTAACCGAATTTTAGTAATGGAAATGGTAGAGTTATTATCGACAAGAATTGGAGTTCTTGTAAAATTCAAACCGTAGTCTCTCATTTGTTGCTGAATCCACAAAACCTGACCACAATAGCTTGAAGCTGCAATGTGCTCAGCCTCGCACGTGGATAAAGACACGACAATTTGCTTTTTTGCATTGCCAAGACACAAGGCGGTTTCCAAGCAGTTGTGCATCGCCAGGGGTTGATTTTTTATTAACTGGGCACCCTCCGAAATCTACATCAGCATGCGTTATCAAATAAAGACCTCCTTCAGCCGGATACCATGATCCAAGCTTAGGTTTCCCTTTCAGGTATCTGAAGATGAGTTTGACAGCCTTCATATGAGACTCCTTCGGAGTTTACTGGTACATTACACATAAACGTACAGAAAACATAGTATCGGGACGCGAAGCTATAAGATATATAAGTGAACCTATCATAGCTAGATACATAGTTGGATCCACTTCAGGATCTTTCTCTTTATCGGTAGTTAGCTAGTGATTCGTGGGCAATGGCATGTGGTAAGGTAAGTTGTCTTCCAACCCGAATCTCTTAAGAATCTCATAGACATACTTTGTTTGATGCATATACGTCCCTTCTTTCTCTTGACTCACCTGAAGACCAAGAAAGAACGACAACCCTCCCATCGCACTCATTTCAAACTTTGACTTCATCACTTTCTCGAACTCAAGACACACTTCTTCATTTGAAGAACCGTAAATTATGTCATCAACGTAAATCTTCACAATCAGAAAATCTCCCCCTTTCTTCAAAATGAACAAAGTGGAGTCGATCGCACAACGCGTGAACACATTCTCCAAGAGATGCTTTGACCGACTCTCGTACCAGGCACGAGGAGCCTGATGGACACCATACAAAGATTTTTCTAACAAATAGCCTTTGTACTCAGAATCTAGAGCTGCGAACCCTAGTGGTTGGGGCACATACATAGTTTCCTGAAGTTTTTTGTAAAGGAACGCGCTTTTCACATCTAATTGATAGACTTTAATACGTATATGAGCAGCAAAGGCTAGGAACAAACGAATGGCTTCTAGTCTTGCCACTAGTGCATAGACTTCTGTATAATCAACCCCTTCCTCTTGATTGAAGCCCTGAACAACCAACCGTACTTTATTTCTGATGACAACACCCTTATCGTCCTTCTTGCATTTGAAGACCCACTTCGTGTTGATTGCATGTTGGCCCTTCAGAAGATCGATCAAATTCCACACTTTTAACTTGTCAAACTGAGCTAACTCCTTTTGCATAGCCTAAGACCAAGAATTATCCTTCAAAGCCATCTGATAATTCTTCAGCTCTATCTGAGAGATAAAACATTCGTGCAAGCTTAGATTGTATATCTCTTCCTGCTTGATTTCAGAAAACAAGCACTGCATCACTAAAATTCTCCTTTGCGTTTGCACTCCTGCATTTGGATTCCCAATAATATTGTCAACAAGATTATAAATATTTTTTCTAGGAACTTGGATTGTAGGAACTTGAAGGTTGTTTCCCAAATTAGATTGAATCTCCCTCTTAGCACTTGCATTTTTACTTGCTTTAGAATTGTTGGGACCAACTTCATCAGGGAAATGCACAACAACAACATCGTTTACTAACGATGGCTCCATGACTGGACATCCAGATATAACATTCAGGGTCACGTTTGTCGTAATACTTGCTCTCCATCTAGCATCCACTTCATCTTTATCTACCAGATGCGTGTAAATAACCTCCGAATCTCCTTCTGAAACATTAGGAAGATCAAACGAATCAAATAATTTCTCATAATCCTACCATTTTTAGGATCAAATTCGGATAGTGGAGGATCGTAACTCAAAGGAGTTATATCATACACGACCTCCACAGTTCATTTTTTGATGTTATAAACGCATTTGTTTGGAGCTCCATTACTGTATCCCAGAAAGAAACCTATCTCTCCAAGTTCACCCATCTTAGGAGTATCCTTGGTGCGTTTAATAACACACTTGACTGCAAAGGGTTGAAACCCTGATAAATTAGGTTTCTTGTTTTCAATTAATTCATAACAAGTTTTATCTTCTCTTTTGACCGTAAGCACATGGTTAAGCACATAGCATGCAGTGTTTACTTCCTCTTTCCAGAAGAAAATTGGTAAGTTAGATTTAGAAAGCAAAGTTCGGGCTGCCTCAATCAGGGTATGGTTCTTCCGTTCTGCAACTTTATTTTGTTGAGAAACATAAGGAGCGCTGAACTGATGAAAGATTTCCATTTCCCGACATAACTCGTCCATATTTTGATTTTTAAATTCAGTGTCGTTGTCACTTCGGATTTTCTTAATAGGAAGTAAAAAAACTCGTTAATTTGAAGAGTTAGTTTGAATGATTCGCTTAAAGTTTGATGAACTTCTTTTCGCTTTCAGCAATTCATGCAAGAATGAATTGGGAAAAACCTATGACTGTACCATCTACAAGAAAAGACCTCATGATAGTCAATATGGGACCTCACCACCCATCAATGCATGGTGTTCTTCGACTCATTGTTACTTTAGATGGTGAAGATGTTATTGACTGTGAACCAATATTGGGTTATTTACACAGAGGTATGGAAAAAATTGCGGAAAATCGAACAATTATACAATATTTGCCTTATGTAACACGTTGGGATTATTTAGCTACTATGTTCACAGAAGCAATAACTGTAAATGCGCCAGAGCAATTTTTATCAAGTTGTATAAATAAATCTTTTAAAATCCCATAAGTTTGGTCCTTTGTTTTTAAGATAAATACCCACGAATACTGTGAGAAATCGTCAATGACAACAAGTCAAAAAGACATTCCACCAACGCTAGTAACATGGATCAGGCCGAAAAGATCCATATGAAGCAATTCAAGTGGTTTTTAGATCGAGTTAATCGTTTTTGGTTTGTGAGGCTTTCATTTAATTTTTCTTTTTTCCCACGAGTCACATTTGTTGTGCATGTTAAAACTACATAAAGGAACCCCAACACTAAGTTGTATTTCACTAAGTGGTTCATTTTTCGCAGGTGCACATGGCCTATTATCCAATGCCATAGGTAACATTGATATTCGGTCGCCTTCGGGAGCAAACAAGTCACTAGAGCAGATGAGTTAACTAACGGACGCATATGCATTACATATGTGTTATTCAGTCGAGGAGCCCTCACTATGATCCAATCCTCAAGAACAACAAATCCTGGACTCAATACGAAGTAAGCTTTCTCAGTGTATAGCATCGTGTACTTGTTATCGCAGATTTGAGATACTGACATCAAGTTATGCTCCAACTCTTCAACGTAGTTCACTTTGTGCAGCGTTATCTTTCCATTTGTCACCGATCCTTCACCAGTTTCTCACCAGCAAAATTAACATAACCACCACGAATTTTTTAAATTATCCAACAACTCCTTATTCCCTATCATGTGTCTAGAACAGCCACTATCGATATACTAAATATAGATAGCCCTCTTCAGCTGCTCCTACACTCATCAACAAGGAAATCAGTTAGAATGTGGGACCTAAGCCATGATCGCCTTGGGTCGTCCCATTTCGTCTGCATAAGAAAACTCCTTGAGATAACCGTCACTACCACTTTGTCCTACATTTCCACTTCAGAAGTTGTTGGAGTGGTTCCCAACAAATCGAGGATTATACGAGGTTGACGATCTGTTGTTATACCAGAGTTTCAAAATTTCGGCTTCCATGGTTTTGATATCCGTAATTTTGACTTCTCGGAGTCTCAAAATTTCTACAAAAAGTAAGAGCATCATTGTGTCTCGAGAATGATCTTGTTTGGTTATCCGAATGCGGTATTTGATTGTGAAATCGCGGGGGGGGGGGGGGGTGACGCATTTCAGTCATTTACAAACCGGTTCTGAGCATGAGGTCTAACATAATCGTTATTAGATCCTTCAGAACATTGAACGTTCTCTTGTGATTGGAAAGTAACACGATTTTGGCGTCAGTGATGTGTTTTCTCACGAGCATCATGTTTTTGTGTTGAATTTTCCGATCCACGACCAGGACAAATATCGAATGGTTCCTCCCTTTGATCCTGACAACCGGGAGGTTTTCCTCTTGGTTTCGAGGTTGGTTTCGTTTCTTGTTTAATCACTTTAGCCTTTTCAACCTTTTGATTTTTATTGTTTTTCTTTTCAACATTCGTTGTTTTGTTTTGAGGTTTATTGACAAAAGGCTTTCTTTGATCAGGATCAACGAGGAATTTACCATTGTCATTTGGACAATCTGCAGCCAAGAGTCCCTTCCCATGACACTTATAACATTTACAAATTTTTGTAACATTATTTGGACGTTTCTCTTGACTTGTTGAAGACGATGAAGCTTTAGTGGGATTTTCAAATTTGACTGACAAACTCAGAATTTGACCCATTTTCAATTTCTCTACCTCTTGATTAAAATCTCACCCTTTTACAAATTCAGTTTTAGAAACATTTTTCAAATTCTTTTGAGGTTTTCAACGAGATTTGGGTTTCACGTTAGCATTTTGAACTTGATTAAAGATTTCCAAATTTTATTGCTTATCAAATTCTCAATGTTTTCAAGGTTTAAGTCACTTTTCTTAGTAGCTTAACTTGTCTTCGACTGTTCTGAGTCTGATCCAGCTTCGAACTCAGAATCTGACCCACTTGGCAGATCTACAGTCAGAGGAGCCGTTGGTACAAAATTAACCAATTCGGGGTCAATACTTGCCATCGATGTATAGTTGTCATTAGTCGGTGGAGGCACTTTACTATAACCGTACCAAACATTTCTTCCTCGGTCACTTTAATACGTTAGTTGTTAATGTAGAAATTCATCACTTCAGATGAATTTCCAAACTTCTCAATTTTTCTTTGCAAATCTAATATCAAGTTTTCTTTTTCCAAAATGATTTTGTTCTTTTCCAAAACACAATTTTGGTTCAATTCAAGTTCAGATTTCAAATCCTGATTTATAAGAGTTACATGAGCTACATGTCTTTCAAATTCAGAGATATCATTTTTTAATGTTTTTATCTTAATTCGGTGTTCCTTATCCGAACAAGACAAAACTACAATGAGTTCTCTGGATTTTTTTAGATCCGCAATCAAGTTTGTATTATGAAGTGCGTATCTATCAATCTTAGCTACAAATTCTATGCATCTAGCACAATGCTTAGCTACAAGAATCGACTTTAATTCAATTCCTACCATGAATGCACAAGATTCCTTTTCTATTGAATCTTCTTCTAGCTTTTGAGCATCTTTATCGGCAAAACATCTCAGCCATAAAGGCTTGTGAAACAATAGCCACCAAGATGTTTTCCAAGGCACATCCCCAATCTAAAGGTTCGGTAACTTCTTGTAGAGGTTGAGCTACAAAGGCAGTGTTTGCTAAAGGAGTAAGACTATCTGAATCATTTGATCGAGAATTTGAAGTTGAAGAACTAGTTGTATTTGAATGAGACCTTGAGTTGTTTCCATTTTGAGAACTGCTTTCTCTGTTCGACCTTTCCATCTTCAGCTTTCGAAAATCTCGAGCATAGTGCCCATAGATACTACAGTTGTAGCACTTCACTTTTGACATATCAATTCCCATTCGAGTCTTAGTTTGACCACCTATGTATTTCTTTCATGTCTTCATAAGGAACTTCTTTGCTCTTCTAACCAACAACGCCATATGAAGTTGAAGATCAAGTTCCTCCATTTCATCTTGGTCTATTTGGTCAAAATCTTTATCTAGATTTGATTGTTCTACAAGCTTCCTAAGACAAAACTTTTCGTAAGCCGTCATGAAAGACGCCAAGAGACTCATGTTATCTTCTATAAATTTTAACTAGTTAGGATCTAATTTGGAATGTTAAAGCTAGTTTCTAAGATTTCTAGCTTCCACCAGATGAATACATTCCTTGACTTGAATTAGTAGTCCTACTCGAACCACTCGCATTATTACTTACAAAGGCCTGATGGCTCTCAGGAGCTTCATTTTCTGAATATAGGGCAACACCTGCTCCAACAATACTTCCCTTTTTTTACCGTTTTTGAAGCTTTATATAGCTGAGGATCTTCTTTTTTCAAAGTCCGAGGCATGATCTTCCATGTTCCAAGCATATCCATTCAGCTTTTACACAACATCTTCCAACGAAAGCTCGTCATAGAGAACCCCTTCTCTAATTAGTGCAGTGTACATTTCCATTCTCTAGGAAGGCAGTTTAAGAACTTCTCTACTTTCTTAAACTATGTGTAAGGATCGTCCTCACTTAGATCAAGCTTGCTTAACAGGTGATAATACCTATTCACAGTGTCATCAAAGGACTCATTCTTTATGGCTTTAAACACAACAAATTGAGTCTTAAGTCGTTCTAAGCGTCTCTTCTTATATATTGCTTTCCTTCGTAGCGGTCATCATGCTATCCCATAACTCCTTTGAAGTTTTCTTTTACGAAATGTGTGGAGTATGGATTGTGTAAGAGCCATAGTAACCATGGACATGGCTTTTTCTTCACATTCATAGAACTTTTTCTACTTATCCGTCAATGCCAGGTAAGTGTCGATAGTTAAAGTTTTAATCGTTGTAGCTCCACATCCATTTGCAATACACACCCAAATCTTAATATCTTTCGCTCTGACATACCTCTCGAACCGTTCCTTCCATTCAAAAAAGTCCAGTTCGTTTATCAAAAGAGGAGGTTTGTCATTTCTCCCCACTTTAGCATTGTATTTGAGGTTTTGCACCATTGCTATCAGATTGTTTGGCATTTTGAAGGAATTTGAAAGAAACAGAAAGTTCATAATGGGTTTAAACAGTAGGCTTTGCTTGAAAAAGTTTCTAAGTCCAGAAAGTCCGGAGAACAGTTAACTTAAAAACACGGGGAGAACTATCCGGAGAATATCAGAGTGGTATAAACCCGGATCTAAACCTGATATATACTAAAAATTCGGACACACCTATCTAATATAATCGGAAATCCAAGGAAACCTCCTAAACTCGGAAAACAAGATGAGTTATAAACCCGGATCAAATAAACTCTTAAAAATGGATCCCAAACTCGGAAAATTTTAAGGTGATGTTAAACATGGAAAACTCGGACTAGTTACAAAACTTTAAACACCGAAAATTAAAGTAATGTTAAACTCGGAAAAACTCGGAAAGGGTTTAAAAACTAAATTCGGACAAGTTTTATGAGAAAAACTCGGACCGGGATTTAAAGATTATAAACCCTAACACCCACAAGTTCGGACAGAAAAACAACTCCGGGAAAACTATGAAGATATTAATCCGGACGAGTTAATTCGGACAAGTTAACCTGCTTATGAATATCTCCCTAGTGTGACTTCACTAGATCATCAATACACCAGAAACACAAATAGTAAAATAAACACGGAAGAACATTTAAATGATCAAACAAGGAATATTTCACAAAACTTCAAAAACCCAGCAAGATCGTCAAAAACCCCGGTAAAAACCTAGAAGGTGATCTAACCTAAAAACTCTAACCTAATGAAAATCCATCATCAAAACTCAATGAAATAAAAAATAAGTGATGAAAGCTCAGTGAAACTCAGCAAACAAACATTAAAACCCAATAAAAAAGAAACTTTCTCACTCTAAACCTTCAAACAAGGAACACCTACAATAGTATGAGCACACTTATCAGATACCACTTGTAAGGTCACCTAATCCTAGGATCTCACTCAAGAACACAATCACAAGGTGTGCGGTATATATGATCAAGAACAATTAGAATGAGAAAGATCTGATAATACACAGAGTATTCTAAGATGAAGATGATGAATGATGTCACACACACAGTAGCCGCCAGACAAAACACACACTATTGATTAGGGTTTTCTTGGCACACAAACTTTCCACAAAAGAAACTGTTGTCCTGTCATTATCCACTAATGGTTTATATACAAGACACATCCGGACACACATGTCTGAATACAAAATAGGCCCAAAGCCAAATACAGTACTAGGAAACATGGACTGAGCAGCAAGCTCAAGACCGGACAAATTAATTGACTTAAACTTGGACAAGGAACTACATACCTTGTTCGAGAAACATACAAACTAGACAACAATCCGGATTAGGCAAATACCCTAATCTGGAGAGCACTAAGCTCGGACAAGCCATAAAATCGGAAACATATATAAAACAAGTTCGGACATTTTAAGTTACATAAAGACCCCTAGGGATTTGGAAGATATGCACTTATCATCCAATTGCATTTACACAAACAAAGGAGAAAAATGCATAAAGTATCTAATCAACAACATCCAAACATTAGCAAATATACTTTCATAGCACATAATAGTATTACAAATGCATGCCATAATCTTTGATATTCATTGTTTTCTGAAACCATAAAAATGGCAGCATCGTAACAGAGTTTGTACAGTGTTTTAGTGTGCTAGAGAAGATGGAAGGAAGGAATAGTGCAATTTGGGGTTTTGAAGAGTATGTAACTTGCTTTATGAGTTATACAGAGCGAAATGACCATATTGCCCTTGAAATTATATGGTGAAAGACATTCATACCCAGTCAACTAGTAGTTCACTAACAACAAATTCTCTTAAGTACTTGATTGATTCCAATTAACAGCCAGGGTGTAAACCATAGGGATGAAAATTGTACTTTACACTAAAAATTATATTCTTATATTCTACCACTTGGCCGAGTTATCATTTAATATGAGCTTAGATATGTTTGATTAGATTTAATCCTCGTTTTAGTTTTAAATCAAACCGTAGAATAGAAATACAATCATTGAATCGATATTTAACTTAAGACCCTCAATAATCATACTACAATCCCAAAACTTATAACTTAAGTAGTTATGATCAAATTTATGAATAAGTTTTTAACGTTGATCTGTATAATAATTATCTATATGTCCTTATGTTAGCATCAACATATTTAGAGATAAACATATTCTAAACGAAAGAGGAAAAGTTAATTGTTAATCATTGATAGTACGATATACAATTGTACATGGTCATTAGCAAACTCATCATTATTATAAGAGTTTACATAATACTTACGGGTTATAGACCTTTAGTTAGATCCACAAGAATATTATGAATTTATTTAATACAAATACTTAGTTTCCTTTACTTGTTCATAAGTGAACATTAATTTCGTATTCAAATTTAATGCATCTCATCTTGAACAATTACTAATCTAGAAACCAGGGTACCTGACTTATCACAATAAATCTTCGATATAGCATTTAAATGGAGGTATTATATTTATGAGATCACTGATAAATTTTAGTAGCGTTTAGTGGCAACTACGTTGTGATTAGCAACACATCATGTTATATAACTTAGGTTGTTTTTATCAGTTCCTAATGACTCCTATATAGGATAGGTCTATTTGCTAACATGAGGAGATACCCTGAAATTTACATTTTGGTACGTTTAATATAACAAAGTTAGAGTGATCAATCAGTTTGAGTTCTCATTTCTTCTTTAAACTATGGTATCCATAGTTTCTTAAAGATAGTGTTAGATGACTCACCACAATCTAGACTTGTCTAGTGTGTTGCAATCTGAGCAATATCTAAAAGAGTTTAGATTTAAACCTATATATTCGAATTAATGAAGCATAAGGGTATTATCTCATTTGTCCAATTAGCCTCTAAGGAGGCAATATTATATGTTGCATGTGTAAGGACGGCTTAAGGTAAAAACTTATGGAATGAAACTAATGCCTTGTTGTGTTTATCTTGGTATATTTTGATATCTATTACGTAAGATGTATATTCGAGATTCATATGTTAAAAAACGAGACTGAACGATGCTTTGACTTATTTAACATAAAATTTTCAAAAAATGTAATCTATATAAGGGCAAGTTTGTGTTAGTTGCTCCTACTCATCTTGAGACGCATTTGTAATGCTTCGCATTTCTATACTTTCCTTATTTAGAATGTTGTATTCACATTTCTATTTTTAGAAACTTGTATCCGTATTGTATTTGTTTTTCACTTCCAATCTTGTAATCCGAGGCTTCGATCATAATGGAAATTTACTTTTATACTTATAAATGTTATACTTATATTTATACGTAACCAATCTTTGGATACACATTATATGCAAAATGAGACTTACAATATGCTTTTAATCTTTATACGTGCATGATATTCAACACATTTTACAAACACGTTCCATACTCGAACACAATTCAAAACACAACTTTTAACATAAAATAACAAACTTATGGAAGTTCAGGGTCCAAAGACTAAAAAAATCAAACTTCGTTTTGCCAAGGTAACACGGCGCGCCACGTGGGCATGTAACCCCTTTCTCGCCGCGCAACGCGGGGATGCTAAATCCACATAAAGTTGTTTGCACAAATCCAGATTTCACGTCTTCTCACCTCCTTTCTTCCGTAATCACCTTCAACATTCATTAAAAATCAAACCCTACTTTACCACTATATAACCAAGCTTCCTACACCTTCATTTCACTTTTCCAAACCCTTAAACACTCTCAAAGCACTCTTTAATCAGTTGGAATAGCAAGTTTGGGCATAATTTTATTAAGTCTAAAAGTGAGCTCTCATCTCACTTTCCTTCATGTTTTCTTCTCTTTTCTTCTTCTTGAAATCTTGGAACACCTCTAGAAATGTTTCCACAAGTGTACCATGGTAAACTAAGGTGGAACACTACCATTTTGAGGTCCAAACTTCCTGAAAATGTAGAACTTTTACATAAACTTGTCAACCTTGGGTATCTTGCAGCAACCTTGCATCTAACCAAACCTATGGTTATGGGGCTTGAAAATGGTTGATTCCCATAAGCTTGGAAGTCTAAAATACCTCCTAAACTTTCTGTTTTAACAAGGTTCCAAGTAACCTACAGGTGTTGAAACTATCCAAGCTCACTATCCTTAGTATGGTGAGACTTACGTTATGATAATGTGTGAACCATGAAAGCCTTGGCTTTCCAAAATTATTTCCACTACCTCGCTTGTTGATTTATTAATCAATCATCTAAGTTACTAAGTAAACCTACAAGTAACAAAGTGACCAAACTATACCAAGCCTCCAGACATTTGCCATGTTTGGAATGCACTAGTCTAGTTTGAGATCACTTGGTTATTTAGTGACTTAGTTGTTACAATATTCAAAGTAGCTATCAAGAACCAAAATGAACCAAACCCACCCACCTCGTCTCCACATTTACCATGTTGAGTATGCACGCGTCCGGGTTGTCCTCATTTGACTACTTAGTAGATTATTTAATTTCATTTTTAGTATATATTCATGACCAACCGAAATCCTCAACTAAGTTGACGATTTTGTGCTCTAGTGAATCATATAATGAGGTTTAATGGATGATAATCATCCTACCTCCTTGCATGGCCATTCTCATGGTAACTTTACTTTACGATTTACTATAACTTATAATTCACCCTCTAAATTCCGAATCCAATCTAAAACAACCGAACCTCCAACTCACACACCTTCGTTTCCCATCTTAAGGTAACTTCGGTGTTTCCAACTCAAGACTTATCAAACTTACGTTCATGGATTTTCTATGCAAACTGTGAGTATACTTGATCTCATTTTCCCTTTTACACACTTTGGGTGCAACATGGACACTATAATACAAATCAAATACTCACGATTAAACTTGTTCATATAAACACTCTATCCGTTAAAACATGATGCTTGTTACATTTTTTCTATCACATGCTAGGTTCATTCTTGTGTTCTATAGCACTATAGGGTTAACGCACCGCCCACACTCTTGTGGTATTATTAAGTAACCTACTTTACGGCCTTGTCGTTTCGACAACACGGATATGCATGATTGCGTATACTTTGGTTTGACCTATAGAAAACGCATGCTAGTAAGTTAATACCCAATGTATGTAAATTACCATGTTGGATATGAGACAACTTTTAGTCACAATTATGCTATGTATTCAACTTGTATACTAGCCAACTTTTGGGTACTTATTGAAAGAAGGCTATAAAAATAATCTTGTATGCCCGTGTATTTTTTATTCAAGGTCAGGATCTGAATATGTTATAATTTCCATATATGTTACATGAATATAATTGGAACTCTAGGGGAGCTTTAAAAAGCGGTTGACTACTTGAAAAGACAAAGTTTTGTCTTGGATTTATGTTTCGAACCCCTTCCAAGTTAATGGCAATGGTTTAACATTTCGTACCATGTTCAAGTTAATGACCTTGGTGAACCATTTCGTGATGAATATCCAGTTTTATTGTTTTGTATGATCCAAATTTTACTTTATGCTCTCTTTCATTACTTATGTTATCAGAAATAGTCCTAGCTAGTTACGCGAAAGCTCATCTAATGGTCTTTGTAAAAGATTAGTATTCCAACATCTTTTATCGAAAATAAGTTGAAATGTAAAATCTTTTTGACATAAAAACTTTATGCTAAAGCACACTAAAAATATTTTTAGCTTATAAATGTAAAGCAATAAAATAAACTAAAATGAAATACAAACTATTTACATAAAATCTATTTGAGAGAATTGTGCTAGAGGATCATATCAGTTTCTTTGAGACATATCAGCTGCACCATTAAGCTTTAATACATACACAATATTAAATTATTTATGTTTATTACCGGTATTGTTTATCCACTTCAACTCAAACATGTTTATATCTCAGGAATTGCTTAATATGATACCAACTATGTAATATTAAAACACATTAACCAATGGTTCCACCACACGACATAATCTTGTCTCAAGATATGCTCAAGAATATCATATTACAGGTAAATATATTCAGTTTACATCTGTTGGGGAATGCGAAACTTTAGTGACTTACGTAAGTACCACCGTTCAGACAAAGAGTTTGAAGTTCGATTTTAAGTTGTATACCTCATAAATATCTTTTTAGCACAAATTTATATCTTTCGATATTCATTTAGCTTTTGAGGGTTTACGCGCTTTGCATCGTAATAAAGTATTGTAGAAGTTCTAGGTCAACACCACCGTGTAAACAAAAGAACTTGTATAATACCCTAGATGTTAAACTAATATAAAGACCTAGTATCTCATTATCTCGGCAATTCTATCAAACGAAATTACGGTACTAAGACCAACCACCAATGAGATGTGATGCACACTTAGTTAATAGTTTCATTATTGTTTGTGTCACTTAGGCAATCCTTCGATTAACATGGATCCTACCAATACGTCGATTAATGAGCTTGTTATCAACATATAAAATATTTCCAAATCTTTAACATGCACTGATAGTCCATTGATATACTTTCATTTCCTCTTTTTGCACCAAACACTCATTTTAAAATTTTACTGTTTTTGAAGTTTTCACATTTTTCAATGGTTTTTGGATTTTCCAAACCAATTCTCCCCATAAAATCAAAAACATTTTTTTTGGACTTTAGAAACTAAAATTCAAGAAAAATTTAAAACAAATAAAAATTTGACTTCCAATGTGGTCTACTCTATGTCAGACTTAGAAATCTCGGTTTCACCTTTTCACCCTCTTTTTAAGTTCTTTTGTACCGTTGATTTTATGTAGGTAAGTAAACCTGGCTTTATCTAAAGCTTTGGTAAAAAGATCAGTTTTTTGCTCATCGGTGTAAATTTTGACCCACGCTTATCAACTTCTTCTCATAACAATCACGGATCAAGTGATAGCGTATTTCTATGTGTTATGTTTTAGAGTAATTTTCCATATTTTTAGTTAATGAAATTGTTGTTTCATTATCTATGTGAATGGGAGTAGTTAGAAACTACAAACTTTAATCTCTCATTTGTTATTGGATACAAAGACCTTGTGAACAACAACTTGATGCCGCAATGTACCCTACCTCTCATGTCTAGAGAGAAATAGTCATTTGTTTCTTACACTGCCACGTGACTAGCCATCTTCCAAAGAATTGACAACTAGTAGTCGTAGATTTTGCATTTAGCTTGTAGCTATCATCATTCGAATCCGAAAATGCTATTAAAACTAACTCATCATCCTTGGGATACCACAAACCTATGCTTGGACATCCTTTCAAAGATCTGAGAATTCGCTTAACTACTATCAAGTGTGAAGTTCGCAGGCTAGATTGACATCTAGCAGATAAGCATGTGGGGTATATGATATCAGGTTTGGATGCCGTTAGATACATAAGTGAGCCGGTCATTGAGAAATATTATGTAACATCCACCTTTTCACCTGTTGGATCTGGGCAGATATTATCGTTAACTTAAGAATTTGTTCTTGTTTCGTTGTTCTGATTACTAGTTACGACTTCAACATTCTGATTATTTATTCTTACTTCAACATTTTACAAACCGGATTGTATCGGTGTGACCCAATTGGTCTAGGAATTTGACCTTGAGCTAAACTATGTTGTTGTTGATATAACAATATAAGTTCTTCATCTGTTGGCTCTACAAACAAATTAAATGATTTCCACATACTATCATAGTCAAACATCCACGAGTCACCCAACTTTTGTGTCGGAGTCGTGTACTTTTGACAATCAATGTGTTGAACTTGAACGATCTGATTTATACTATGTAGAAACACTCGCTTTATTGGGCTTGAGTATCCTACAAAGATCAAGTTTCCTATGATTCAACAATTCAAACCACATCTTCCCATACTTCTTAACTGTGAGTACTCTGTTGAGAGTATAACACGCTGATGCAACTGCTTCATTCCAGAAACTTATAGGAAGTTCAAGTTAGCAAGCATTGTTCTGGCAGTCTCGATTAAGGTTATATTCTTCTGTTCAACAACGTCATTTTCTTGAGGTGTGTAAGGTGCACTTAACTTGTGAAGAATCCTTTTCTCATTGTAGAAATCAATCATTATGTTATTTTCTAATTCTGTACCATTGTTACTACAAATTCATCTGACAGTAAGTTGTACAGATTCTCAATTTTTAAAATAAATGTTTTCAGATAATCAAAATTCTCGTCTTTGGATTCTGGAAACATAACCCAAGAAAATCTAGAATACTCGTCGGTCACCACTAAGCGATAAAGATCACCTATAATAATACTCTTTACATTTACTTGACCGAATAAATCCATGTGTAAGCTTTCAAGGGGTAATTTGATAGAATTGAAATTTTACACCATTTACAAGTATTTTGAACCAAGTAATTCATTTTCCTCATGAGGATATGACCCATTTTCTATGCCAAAGAACTTATTCTTTCTTTGTTGCCTTTTTGACGAAGCATTGAGTGGTCTGAGAAGTAGTGGATGCGGTGCTCATGTCTAAGGTATGTTGATGCACTTTATGGTTGTCAGTATGCGAATAGGCTAGAAAGAGTGTGTATTGAATATTGTATA
Source organism: Scalesia atractyloides (assembly GCA_947069175.1). NCBI lineage: Eukaryota > Viridiplantae > Streptophyta > Magnoliopsida > Asterales > Asteraceae > Scalesia > Scalesia atractyloides. Next base: position 34,981,061 of record CAMTDV010000013.1, on the reverse strand, counting down.
GATTAGAGACGAGCATACAACCCAAGTGCGAACGAGTACTGGCTCGTACGAGTGACATGTGCCTCGTACGTGTGACAATATGCTTTGTACGGGTGACATTACTCGTACGAGTGACAACATCATCTCACTCGTACGAATGGCCCTTCGTACGAGTGACAACATGCTCACTTTGCACGAGCTGTCATGTCTATAAATAGGTGTTATGTGTTTATCGTTTGTAAGTTCTAAAATTTCTCTTAGGGGAAACGCTGGCGGATTCTCTCCAGGAACTCCGCCAGCCAATCAAGATGTATACTCTTTCGGTATGAATGAATGAAATGAAAAGCTGCCACTGATTCTGTGCCTACATGTCTATTTGGTTCTGCTGAATCTGTTCTATCCCCAAAGCTTCCGTCTAGACCGCCGCCGACCATGGGACCACAAGGTATATAAATCGTTTTCTCTTGGAGCCTGCATGAGGATCCACTCTTCTAGAATTACAGATCCTGGTTTGAGTATCATACACTCTTTTTCAGTAAAGTGAGTGGAGAATTTCTTGTCACAAATTTGTGAAATGCTCAATGGATTGTTTTTAAGTTCGATACTGTAGTTTAGTTTGTCAAACGAAACAATCCTCTACCTTGACTTCCTACGAATCCGATATACCCACCCTTAATTGGTCTAACATCGTAGAGCAAGGCGAGCAATCCTGTCATGTGACGGGATGCTCCACTATCCATAATTCACTTTGGAAATGCAGATCTTGGAAGCCCCTGCACATACTAGAAACTGATTAGGTTTGGATAGAAACCTAAGCCATATTGGTCTTGGGTTTTCTAGATTTCTCAACCACTTGTACTATCTTACTCAAACTAGAATTCATATTATCTCCCCTTAAAGTTTCAACCGTTTTCTGCATCTAACTCCATTTGCTAGAAATCATTTAATGGAAGTAAAAATTTGAACACACACTTTCTTTAGCAATTTTAGTGTTACCGGTTTCTTTTGTTTTAACTTATACCGGGTTATTCAGAGTTTTAGCAGGTTCATATTATTTTGTTTCAAATTCTGTTTTTGTTCAACATTTGAATTTGATTTTGAAAACATTTGATTTTACAACTTCAGGTGTTGTTTTCTTCTCAAAATTATGCCCGGTGAGTTGTATGATACATGTCCATGTTCACCACATTTGAAACAAGTTTGTCTATCTTTTTTATTACTCACAAAGGTAAAGGGTGCTTGAGCATGATATCGACCTCTTTGTTCAAGAAATTCCTCATTTGTTTGGTTTCTAAACTGTTCTTGTTTTTCACTCTCTTAACTAGAACTAGAAACAAACTGAACATTTTTCAAGTATTTAGACTTTCCATGAAATTATTGTTTCTGAATCTGTTCCCACTATTATTACCCAATCCGTTATTCCAATTACCATGATAAACACTGTTGTTTTAGTAACCATTTGGTTGGTTTCTCATGTTCTAATTATATCTTTTATGGTTATTCAACGCAACCTTAGTTTGGTAATAGCTTGTTTCAGCGAAAGGTTTTTGATTGTTCCATGTGTTTTGGAATTTCTATTTGTTTTGTGGAACAACCTTTTTACCAAGTTTAAATTGAGTAGCAACATCTTCAACAAGCTTAAACGTTTTCGCAATCAAATCAATATTTATATTTTTTATTGGAAAATCTAGATCAGAATATATCTTGTCTTACCCGACCATTTGATACATCATGATCATATTATCAAGGTCACACAAGTTATTTTCTTTTCGTGAATTGTGCTTGTTTTTAACTACCTTCTTCTCACGATCTGAAAGTTCACTGTTTTTATTCTCAAAACTATCATAACTGTTATCTAATTTGCATACGACACATTAATAGCTTTGTCAACACCCTCCAGAGATTTTGAGTAGTTACTACACACCGGAGGTGGACACCTATTATCCTTGATCCCATGTTTCCCATAACTATAGACATCTTCCATGGTTTCTTCATCCTTACCTGTAGGTTTGGGAATATTATGATCTAGGACATTAGATGCTTCCAGATAACTTGTTAGTTTTGGCCTTTTGTGTATCTTTGTACCTTACATCCACCATATTCCTGATCAACTCCATGTGCTTATTGTGGGTGGCATCAGCAGATTGCTTTTGAAGTTGTAGGTACATTTGTGCATGAATCGACATTTCTTTTGTAATTTCTGCATTTGTAGGAGGAATTCTTGAGTTTTGAACCAAGTTCCTTAAAATATCTTTATTCTTGTCAACTGAAGACTCCATCTTGGTTACTCTCTCCGTTAATTCTTGGTATCTTAAATCATCACCTAAATTAATAAGATCATCTTGATTCCTACCAGAGGTAGTTGCATTTGGTTGTGAACCAGATGCCCCATGCTCTTGATACTGGGACTTCTAACTCTTTTTAGAGTGTACTATTGTAGACTCAATAGTTGTTGCCTTCAAGGAAGTCTTAGCTATGTAACCACTGTCCAACTGTGAGACTGTGGTCCCTACAATTGTAGTGGTTGCTTCACTTGAAAAACCTACAAGTGTCACTTGTGACCTAAGAGGTGTATCCTCTTCTTGTTGTTGGATAGCAAAGAGATTTGAACTTGCACTAGTCACTTGTTGGAGTATACTCTCAGTTATTTGTGGTTAAGAGGTACTAGTTTTTGGTAAGTCAAATGCCGCAATTGCATCAAGCAATGGTTCGATTGTGGTGAGTATATTTGTGGGTAGTGGAGTGGTAAGAGAATCATCCTTGGGAGAAGGGCTTGAGAATAGATGTTCAATTGAATCATCTAACTCATTTGTTTGGTTCCCCTATCTTAAAACACAATCCTTTTGTGAGGATATGTGCGGAGTTTGGATGGGTTGTTTGCATCTGTTGTGAGAAAGTAACAAAAGATGTTATTTGCTTCATTTATGTTACAGTAGGTATCTCTGGCATCTCAACCTCCAAGATACCCTTCTAGTTCTTTTGGATTTGGGGATGGGTGTGGAAATGGTTTGTGTGGAAACGCTTGGTGTGTGTTCCACAGTGCAGGGTTGTATACTGTGGTCACCGGGAACAGTGGGGTCAGCAACAGATGTCGTACTATGTTTTGCTTGGTTTTCTAAAATATTTTCATCATCAACATTTTCTTGACTTTTAGCAGTCATCGTACGTGTGAATGTTTCGTTAGAAAGACTTTCATTTGCAGGTCTTCTCCCTGTTCAAAAATGTCTTGTGCAAAAATCTTTTGAAGATAGTAGCTTAAAAGTCTTGGATACATGAGAAAGGCTTTGGCAGTGCCTTTCTTCTAGGCTTTTACATTGCCAACCATATCTATAAACAATGTTTGCGATAACTTATAATTTGCATTTGTCAAAATAGCATATCCCATATTTGTGTTTTTAATGGTATTTCATTAAATAATGTGGTTTTTGCTAAGAGGCATACAAGAAGGTATGGAAGAAATATTCATTTCTGGTGGAAAATTTAGTTTAAAAATTGTTGCTCCCACCACTTGAGCATCATTACCCTTCTCAATAAATTCATTATGTAACTCAGGTTTTGAGTAAGATTTTGTACCTGACTCATCATTGAGAGCAAATGTGGTGGACAGCATTTGTGGAGTTATGTGGATATCAACTCCTTTCACTTTTAAAATGATGGTAAAGGGCTTTTTATCCTTGAGTACAAAGTCATAAATGTTCCTGAACTCACAAAGAGTATCAAGAAAGATGGGTGCATCGATGGTTAGGATGGTATGATATTTGGATGACGTGAGTATATTAATGATTGAACGGAAATCGTTGTTAGTGTTCAATTTGAAGAGATATGGAGGACAGTTGTGCAGTGATTTGAGATTGAGAGCCATGACTCGTCATTGATAGCAAATCTGGTGGATAGCATTTGTGGAGTTATCTTGATATCAACTTCTTTCACTTTTGAAATGACGGTAAAGGGCTTTTTATCCCTGAGTATAAAGTCGGAATTGTTCTAGAACTCATGAAGAGTGTCAAGATAGATGGGTGCATTGGCTGTTAGGATGTGTGATATTTGGATGATACGAGTATATCAATGATTGAGTGGAAATCTGTGTTGGTGTCTAGTTTGTCAAGATATGGAAGATAGTTGTGTGGTGATTTGAGATTGAGAGCCATGATCGATGATTATGGATTGTGATTTAGAAAAGTATTTCTCATTATGGAAATATTGATTCTTGATTTTGACAACGGTAAGTGAAACCTCTGTTAATTGGGAATTTTTATAGGGTTTACGGAGTAGTGATCGTGACGTAGCCGACGATTACTTTTATAGGGACATAACATACATTTGTTTATGTAACGCAAAACTCTGTTTTTCAAAGGTCTGTTTACTAAGGTTTGTTTCCCTTAAGAAAACCCTTTTGTGAAGTAATGAAACCTCTATTTAGGTGAACGTCTGTTTTAGGTTTCAAAAACTCTGTTTTTGGTGAACAGAGGTTAGGTGTTGAAAACATTGGGTGTAATATCTGTTAACTTGGGTCAACAAATGTTTAGAGCCATTGTTATTGTAAATAGTGTTTTTGAAAGAAAAGAGGTTACATGTGAATAGTGGTTGACTTTTGTTAAACAGACTTTAGCACCACTAAAACAGTGGTTTTACTCCTTTGAACAGGGTTTTTGTTTTTGATGAATTTATTAACAATCTTTTTAATAATTTAAAAAAAAACTTTGGAATTTTCTAAACAACATATTAATGTTTTTTAAAAGGGCCGATAATTTTCTTTTAAGTCCATGTTTATTAGCCAAATTCTGGAGATCAGAGTTTCAAAAGAATATGTATCTAACGCTTTTGTAAGTACATTTCCTACCTGATCATTAGTGAGGACATGCTAGATGGAAATCAAACCTTTTTCGTAACAATCTCTCACAAGGTGATAACGGATGTCAATGTGCTTTGTTTTAGAGTGTGACACAGGGTTCTTGATGTTGTTTCAGCTATTAGACTATCCAATTTTAATGGTGTCTTTAGAGAAGTTATACCAAAATCAAGCAATTGATTTTGAAGCCATAATAGTTGGGTTGTGCAGCTTGCAGCAACTATATATTATGCCTCTACTGTAGAGTTTGAGGCTGTGGTTTACTTTTTGCTTTGCCAAGAAACCAAAGTATAGCTAAGGAATTGACGCCCTCCTGATGTAATGTTTCTAGTTGTGTGGCAACCAGCAAAATCAATATTTAAATAATCTGAAAGCTCAATGTTTCTGTTAGCTGGATACCAAATACCAAGTGTCGGTGCACCTTTTAGGTGTCAGAATATCCTCTTTACAGCTATTAAATACGACTAACTAGGTGATGCCTGGTATCTAGCACAGACACAAGTTGCAAACATAATATCAGGTCTTGAGGCAGTTAAGTACATCAAGGACCCAATCGTACATCTGTAAAGAGTCTGATCTACCAAGTCATCTTTTTTCATCAGAAATGAATGGGTTCCTATTACACATGGGAGTGTTGCATGGTTTACAATCACTCATATAATTTTTTTTAAAGTGTTTTAAGATATTTGCGTTGATGAAAAAAGTTTCAATTTCCTTATTGTTTTTCTTGTAATCTAAGAAAACATTACAACTCACCTATGGAACTCATTCCAAACTGAGTTGTCATCAGTTTCCTAAATTCATCACAAATTTTATCACATGTAGATCCAAAAATGATATCATCCACATGGATCTAAACATTTAGTAGATCTTTCCCTTTCCAGTTTAGAAATAGAGTTTTGTCAAATTTACCTCTTTTAAATTCAATGGTAACAGAAAGGTGTATAGAGTATCATACCACGGTCTTGGTACTTGATTTAGCCCATACAAAGCTTCGTTTAGCTAGTAGACATAATCTGGGGGGAATGTGTCTTTAAATCCTAGTGGCTGGCACACATAGACTTCTTCATGAATATTCCAATAAAGAAAGTCACATTTTAAGTCCATCCAATAGACCTTGATGTTGTGGTTATCAAAGGTTTCACCATAATCTATACCTCCTTCTTGTCTATATCATTGAACCACAAGCCTGGCTTTGTTTTTAACAACTGTGCCCCTCTCATCAGTTTTCTTTTTAAAGACCCATTTTGTTCCAATTGGATATGTGTTTTCTGGCAATGGAACAAGTTCCCACACTTGTTGTCTTTTAAACCAAAGGAGTTCCTCCTGCATGGGTTCTACCCAGTTGTTATCTCTGAAGGCCTCTTGGTAGTTGACAAGTTGGTTTAGTGATATAAAGCCAACAAAAAGACAAATGTTTAAGGTTTGACCTATTGTGAGTGCACTATCATTGATATTTCCAATAATTTGTTCTCGTGGATGGGATCTCAAAAATGGTTGATTTTCTAGTGTATGTAATGATGGAATTTTGAGGTGAAAGGTATATTTAAGAATTATCTGATGAAACCTCTATTTCCAATGTGTCATGGTTAATAGTGGGTTGGAATGGAGGTAGGGGGATTAGTCCAAGTGGTGTAATTGATGGAAAACATGAATCGGTGGTTTGACCACTTGTTTAAACAGTGGTTTGGAGTTGACTTTAGTCAACAGTGATTGCATTTGATCTTGCTTGATAGGAACTTTGAGGTGAAGAAATTTACGAATCAGATGAGACTTTTCATTGTAAAGGCATCACAATGTCATATCTTTAGTCTTGTTGAACAAATTTGAACTTACTTGCATCAAAACTAGATTTAGCAGTAACATCTTTAAACTTGAATTTTTCAAGGTCAAACAGTTCTTCAGGATTTAATGAAGAAAGTTCCAAGGTCTCTTCTATAGTCATAGTCCTAGTGTTAAACACTTTATAGGCCTTGGCCATGGAAGAATATCCTAGTAACAACAATCCCTTTTGGCTACAAATTTTGAAATTGAATATTTTAAATTTAGGATAAAACATGGGCAGCCAAAGACTTAAATAATGAAATCAATGGTTTGACATTGAACAGAATTTCATAGGCAGTGTTTTGATGTCTGGGGTTAATTAAAACTCTATTTTGAACATAACATGTAGTATTAATGACTTATGCCTAAAAGGATAATGGAAAACCAGAATATACATGCATAGTTCTTGCAACTTCAATTAAGATTCTATTTTTTTCTTTCAACTACCCCATTTGTTCAGGTGTTCTTGGAACACTGAATTGTCTCATAATTCCTTTTGACACACAGCACTCACCCAATTCCTGATTTCTGAATATTGTTCCATTATCACTTTTGAAGACTTTACTAGTAGATCATATTGTTTTTCAACTTTTGTGACAAAGTCCTTCAAAATACATGCAATCTTATCTTTAGAGTGTAAAAAATGAGTCCATGTAAACCTAGAAAAATCATCAACTATAACAAGACAAAATATCTTTTTTCTTAATCACGTGATTTTTAAAGGGCCAAACAAATCCATGTGTAGCATTTACAACACTAGGTTGTTTTGGATTCATCAATGGATTTGTGTGAACTTCTGTGTTGCTTTCTTTTAAACAGGAAATGTAGTGTTCATCAAATTTGAATTCTTTTGGGGGCAGACCTCTAACAATATTTTTCTTTGAAAGAGTGTAATAGTTTGTAAATTAACATGTCCCGACCTCCTATGCCATAATTCTGTTTCTTTTGTTAAAGCCACATAAAATAGACATACATTTTACATAGGGTTATCTTTCAACATGTCCACTACATAAACATTGTCACTTCTATGAGTAATAAGTTATACAGTGTTGTCAGCTATAATTTAGTCAATCTCTTTAACAACTTCTGATCCATCAATTTTATAAGTTTTATTGTGTAGGATCGTTTTCTATGGCTAGAAATGTCTGTAAACACAAAAACCTCATTTACACAATATCTTCCGGATCAAATCTAGTGCGGAATCCAAGACATGATCATGTAACACACTTGTTATATAATTCAAAGTTTCATTCAAGGACAACAAATCTTTACAATTGAATCAAAGCTCCCAAAGTGCAAACGTGTGAAAGTTATGTCACATGCGCATGAGGGTTGGTATTTATAGACCATTCTATGCGCATGACCTCATGTGCACAGTTGAGATATGTTCATATGCGTGTATGTGCTCATACGCACGTATGGGCACAATTTACATTAAAAAACAATTCTATAACCCTAATCAAATTGATTCATTATCATATACATTACTTCTAGACACAACTAAGACACAGGCATTAGACATTAAGTATCAACAGACTCCCCCTTAGATGATGCCGTAGTCTTGTCTTCATTGGTCTTTATTCTTTGCTCCCAAAGAAATTCTTCCTATACTTCTGTCTTCGCCTTTCAAATCCTTCAATTGGAGTTTGATCAGTTACTGGCGGTTTCTTCATATACTTATATCTGTTAATTGCAACTTACTTTTAGAATACTTGAATTTCTTCATTTCTACCTCATTTGCCACTTCACCATCCGAGTCACTGTTATCGTGTCTCCGTTTACCCTTTTCCGATGTAACTTAATCTTTCTTATTCAGCACTCCAAACAATCCACGAAACTTTGGAAATGTTTTTCTTCCTCTATAAGTTCCCAAATGTTCAAACGTCCCAATATTCATATCATGATGTCATCAGCATGTTTAACAAGATCCGGCACTTGTGAATCAATCAAAACCTGCAGAAATCTCGGATACATCAACCATTTTTATCTCCCAGATGTCCTTTCATGTTGTTAAAATTCATGGTTGAGAAATTACACTTTATACGTAGCATCAAGGCGGCAATCACGCTCATCTGATAATCCAGAGCTATGTCGAATTCTCCTTTGCGATGCCCCAAGCACATAACCACCACGTGCATTAAGAATTTGTATGGTTTTGACAAGCAACTTTTGGCATAACTAGTAGCATTTAACACACCATCGTAATCCATCATTAGCAAATATCCTTTTACTTGTTTGTCATCTAATATTTTTGGATCAGTAGATACGTCTTTAAATTCTAGCTCCCCTCTAATCAAATCTTCTGTGATAACAATCGGTTTCTTTTGCACCACCGAGTGTAATTCTGTGCCGACCGTCTTGGCATTCATCCAAAACTCTGTAATAATATTTTCATGAGGTGCTCGTACTTCTGAGATTGCCTTGAAAATTCTTGATTCTTTCAAGAAAGGCATTATTGGCGCGAAAGGATTTGCAATATATAACGTTTCATCTAACAATGCATAGATGTATGCTTCAGATCATGGTCCTTATCTTTCCCAGGTTTCACCATCTGCACATATACACAAAGCATAAATTCGACAAATTTTACAAAATAAAAACAATACACAAACTGCACGTATGAAGAATTACATGCGCATAAATACTTATGCATGGATGAGACATGATGCACGTATGAACCATGTAAGCGAATGACTACTTAATGAACGTCTGAGACTTATGTCACGTATGAATAAAGCAAAGGTCTTCCCCTCATTAGTCCTTTACCTCTTCCTCTTACTCTTTGTGGCATTTTCCTGTTAAAAATCAACTAAAAAACAATACTAATAACTTAATAATGAAATGAGTAATCCTAGGTCAATGCCTAGACTCGGAAGTCTAAGAAATGTGTTTGTGTAGGTTTGAGATTAAACACAAGAAGGTTAGTGTTTAATTCTCTCAAACCTTGGCTCCGATACCAACCTATCAGACCCCGGCTTTCCGTAGCCAATCCAAACACCAGTGGGCCCGGGTGGGGAATACCGTGACGTAAGTTGATATCATCATAGTCAATTAAACACAGCACAATGGAAGTCTTGGAGTTAAATTACTATTACAAACCAATTGTTCAGATTACAAATAATATACAGACGGCTCGTAATAGAAGATTCACAGGCGGATAAAAAAAACGTACAAAAATGTGTATAACAGACTTCGGGCAGATCTAGGATTTGCAAGATCCTCTTATCACTACCGAGCACTTCCAGCCTATTTCGTATTGTACCTGCAAGCTTAGTCTTTTGAAAATACGTCATCTTTCGCTGGTAAATACACCCAACTGACTCATATGAAAACATTTAAAAATGTTTTAAGTGTGGGAAAGTTACTTTGTAACCTTGTTAACAGATTCAATTGTTTGTCCATACATAAAGGGCCTAGTGCGAAAACCAAGACATGATTAATATACACACCACTTACGAACTCACGGAAGAGTTATCCCCAACTTTGTGGGAAATTGCATTTGGGCGTCTGTCAGGTGTATGCCTACACCCCGCGCAAAGGTCGTGGCCATTATCTAATGTAATGAGCCGAGGATATCCAGGACACGGTAGTTAACCCTGATGTTTAAGTGATCAAACAAAACTGAACGGAATATGCGGATTTACTAGCCATAATCCAGCATTCTATTGATCCCATTTCCGACCAAGCGGTAACAATTTACTGTAACCCAAGCCTCTATAGGGGAAATAAGCTGAGAGTATTTACCTGAACTAGTCTTCGTTTAAATGCAAGATTTAATAACTCAGCCGTACACAAAATGAACTAAGTGCAGATAGCATTTACCGGAATTCTCTAGTCTGGATTATGGCATAAGCAAACCAATTAAATATTAACGGTCTTATTTAAGTCATAGACTTAGACCAAGTAGCGTACAGGATCAAAACTTATAACACTAGACTAAACAATGATCGGATAGAATGTGGTTTAATCCCAACAAGTACTTTGACGTGTATAATATGGATAAACTATAAACATTCTGGATTTTGAGACTTAAATGACAACGTTAGACCCGTTTTGGTTAATTTTCGTAAACTAGTTACATATAATTAACCGTACGCATATCAGCGATATTGGGTAACCGGATAAGTAATGGACGAGTTCTATATGCCATTATACTTTAAATAAGTTGTAATATTAGTAGGATATCAACTTTCATGCTCGTTAAGGCTTTAAAATGAAACTATGCCTCATAAGGGCATTTTGGTAATTTCATACCGTTGTAAAAGGAACTCGAATATAATTTAATGTTATGACCATAAGTATTCTGTAAAAATGACTTATTTATGATATAATATTAGTTGAATATTGATTAGATGTGTAATTTATATTTTATGACCAAACTATGCACCAAAGGGGCATATTTTACACATAGTTTTATAAATTATTGGGATTCTTAGTTTATATCATGTACCTACTGTAAAAATATTTAAAATAAGGTTTGAAATCATTAGGTAACAAGTCTTGGTTGATTAATATGGTTTAAAACCATACTATGCGCTGAAACGGCGCTTATGTCGTAAAATGATGATTTATTCAATGTTTAATGTAAACTGATGTTAAGGTTAGGTTAACATGTCTTAGATATGTTATTTAGTATAAAATATCAGTAGGTAAAAGATTTACTTTGAAAATGTATGACTAAAACCGTTTTATGAGCCATAAGGACTTTATTGCCATTTATCGACATAATACAAGGACTTGTTCATAAACTCAGTTAATAATCTAGTTTGACATCCCGAATAATCCTGCTTATAGTATTACATCAGTAGGAAACTCATTTTCAAGTTCATTATCATTTAAACCTCATTTTATGAAAAATGGCATTTAGTCAAAATGGCATAATTACGGAACTTGTACATAAACTCAGATTCTGATTATGATCATGTAATATAACCTCGGGGGTTATGCTACATTATTTTACGATCATAATGTATCGTTAGATCAGTAGCTAACTAATCTAAATCGGGTCAGAATCGAAAGTCAAAGCAGAAGTCAAACTTCACGACTTCCGGTTGCGAACCGACCCTAGAACTGAAATTGACGAGCCGAACATGTTCTTACATGTTCTGATAATTATTACCAACTTGTTTAAGTGTCAAAATATGTTTCATAACATATATAAGTTAAGATTATAACATTTCCGGAAAATGGCTTGTTTGACTTTTTAATATAATAACTTTGACCCGTCAATTGGTTTAGCAAACATGATCTTCAGGAGGTGCCCTTTATAGGTATTAACACCTTCCTTATTACGATCACTTAGCCATGTTCGTTTTGAACAATGGCTGGACGATAATGGTCTTAACCGAAAGTCAAGGCGTTCCCCATAAAACGCTTGACTTTTGGCTATAAAAGCCTATAAACGAAAATACAAGAGAAACGAACACTTACAATTGATCCTTAAGATGCAATAGAGCTAAGTTGGATGCTCCTTTCAGTTTGGAACTTCCAGAGGAGGGAGATAGAGTGATAAATGAGAATGGTGCAAGTTCAAATGGTGAAGCATTGCACCTATTTACAGTTGGAGAGCTTGAAAGAGGTGAAGCTAGGTGTTAAGGGGTGTTAGATGGAGCTTACAAGTGTCTTAAAACGTGGCATTGCTGTTTGGAAGTCCATGGTTTCGAAACAATGGTTTTTGGCAACATGTGTGGAGGCCAGCAAATATTATGCAGACACAGGCCTCTCGCGCCCCGCGAGAGGCCAGGGCCTTGCCTCTCGCGCCCCGCGAGCGCCCTGTGGCCAGACTTAAAGTTTGACACTTTTAGTCCCTCAACTTATAAAACCTCCTAAAACACCTTTATAGCATATTTAGCCCTCCGTAACCAATATTTAGCGTACCCGGGAGTATGCTCGGACATTGTCGAGCTCTCGGTTCGTTAAAAGGTCACTCAGAGGTAAAAATTAACATGTTGACACTTTTAACCCCTCCATCATCCAACTTTCACATTTTTACAGAATTAACCTCTCTCGTCTAACAAGTGGCACATATGAGAGTTAGGACTTCGTAAAGGATCACTCAGAGGCTCATTATAAGTATGTTGACTCAGATGTCACTCAAAGGCCAAGTTTAAGCATGTTGACATATCAGTCACTTAGAGGCTAAGTTTAAGCAAGTTGACATATCAGTTACTCAGAGGCTAATGTTTAAGCATGTTGACATATCCGTCATTCGGAGGCTAATGTTTATGCATGTTGACATCAGAAAGTCACTCAGAGGCTAATGTTTAAGCATGTTGACATATTAATCACTCAGAGGCTAATGTTTATACATGTTAACATCAGAAAGTCACTCAGAGGCTCAGTTTGAGCATGTTGACACCTTTAGTCCCTATTAGTCTTTAATAGACTAAAATAAAAATACAACACGTGTCACTATACTATTAGACACGATTTTACGAGGTGTTACATCCTCACCCCCATAAAAGAAATCTCCTCGTCGAGATTTTATTCAAAAAGATGGGGGTACTTTTGTCCCATACTGGACTCAACCTCCTATGTATACTCGGGACCTCTAGGGGCATCCCACTTAACTTTAACTATATGTATCTTTTACCTTCGGAGCTTCTTAACCTATCGATCCTCGATTGAAACTGGTTTCTCAACAAACCTCAGGTTTTCATCGATATGCACATCATGATGTGACATTGCTAGCGATTCATCGGTTAGACATTTCTTAAGGTTACAGATGTGGAACACATCATGAATTCCACTAAGCTCCTCTGGTAGCTTAAGCTTATAAGCTACAGTGCCGATACATTCGATTATCTCGAATGGTCCTATATATCTTGGGCTCAACTTGCCATTCCTTCCAAATCTCATTACACCTTTCCAAGGTGATACTTTCAGCATGACTTTGTCCCCTACATGGAACTTAAGAGGTTTACGTCTCTTGTTAGCATAGCTCTTCTGCTTATCTCAGGCAGCTTTGAGACGATCACAGATTTGCACAATCTTATCCATGGTCTCCAGGACAATCTCTGGTCCTGATAGTTGGGCTTCCCCAACTTCTGCCCAACACACGGGTGTTCGACATTTTCTCCCATACAAGGCCTCATAAGGAGCAGCCTTGATGCTCGTATGATAACTATTATTATAGGAGAATTATATTAGGGGTAAGTGGTCATCCGAACTTCCACCTAAATCAATCACACATGCTCTAAGCATGTCTTCCAAGGTTTGAATAGTACGCTCACTTTAATCATTTGTCTGTGGATGGTAAGTCGTACTAAAGCTTAATCTTGTGCCTAAGGATTGTTGGAAGCTTTTCCAGAAATGAGATGTTTATCTAGTATCTCTGTCAAATACAATAGATACCGGCTGAGATGTTTATCTAATATCTCTGTCAAATACAATAGATACCGGCACACCGTGTAGCGACACAATCTTGTCCACATATAACTTAGCCAATTTGTCTGAATTATATGTCTCTTTAATTGGCAAGAAATGCGCTGACTTAGTCAGCCGATCTACAATGACCCAAATCGTGTCATTACCACGTTTGGTCTTTGGTAACTTGGTAATCAAGTCCATCGTTACCATTTCCCATTTCCATGTGGGAATCTCAAGTTGTTCTAGAAGTCCTGACGGTTTCTGATGTTCGGTTTTAACTTGCGAACACGTCAGACACTTAGCTACGTAAATGGCTATGGATTTCTTCAAACCCATCCACCAATAATTCTTTTTCAGATCCTGATACATCTTGTCACCACCTGGGTGAACTGAGTATCATGATTTATGTGCTTCCTGGAGGAATAGATCTCTAAGCCCTCCAAAGATTGGAACTCAGATTCTTCCATTAAATCTAAGGATTTCATCCTTTCCAGGCGTTAACTGATCAATAATCCCGCCTAATCCCTCATTAGGAATATTAGCCTCAACAAGGCTTGCCTTTGTGCATCTAATAGCTTCTCATTCAAGCTATTTCTGAGCTCAATGCTCTTTGCGTTAATCCTAATGGGTTTAACCCTTTCCTTGCGACTTAAGGCGTCAGCAACGACATTTGTCTTGTCGGGATGATAGCGAATTTCGCAATCATAATCACTAAGTGTTTCCATCCAACGGCGTTGTCACATGTTCAGTTCCTTTTAATGGAACATTTCCTGGAGACTCTTATGGTGAGTGTATATAATACACTTTGTGCCATATAAGTAATGTCTCCACAACTTTAGTGCAAATACAACGGCACCCAATACCAAATCATGAGTGGTGTACTTCCTTTTGTGCACCTTTAATTGTCGTGATGCATAAGCAATCACCTTGACTTTTTTGCATTAGCACACATCCCATGCCAGTGTGCGAAGCATCACAGTAAACAACAAAATCCTCAATACCCTCAGGTAGAGATAACACAGGAGCATTGCTCAACTTGTGTTTTAGAATCTCAAAGGATTCTTGTTGTTTTGGACCCCAAACAAACTTAACATTCTTATAGGTCAAGGTAGTTAAAGGAGTGGCTATCCTTGGAAAGTTCTCAATGAACGTCCTATAATAACCAACCAATCCTAAGAAGCTACGAATCTCTGATGGAGTTTTGGGCACTTCCAAATTCATTATGGCTTCTATTTTGGCGGGATCTACTTGGATACCACGCTCACTTACAACATGTCCAAGAAATTGGACTTCTCTAAGCCAAAAATCACACTTAGAAAATTTAGCATAAAGCTTCTCCTGCCTTAGTAGTTCTAGGAGGCACCGAAGGTGTTTCTCGTGATCAGCTTGATTACAAGAATAGATAAGTATATCGTCTATGAAGACAATGACAAACTTATCCAAATACGGTTTGCAGACTCTATTCATGAGATCCATGAATGCTGCAGGTGCATTTGTGAGCCCAAAAGGCATCACCAAGAATTCATAATGACCATATCGGGTCCTAAAGGCAGTGAACATCCTCGTTCGTAACCTTCAGCTGATGATATCCTAATCTCAAATCGATCTTAGAGAAGTAGCTAGCACCTTGAAGTTGATCGAATAAGTCGTCGATCCTGGGCAAGGGATATCGGTTCTTGATTGTTAACTTGTTCAACTCACGGTAATCAATACACATTCGCATTGAATCGTCCTTCTTTTTAACAAAAAGAATAGGAGCTCCCCAAGGTGAGGAACTAGGCTGAATAAATCATTTCACTAAAAGTACATCTAATTGCGTCCTTAATTCCTTCATTTCTGTTGGTGCTAATCGATACGGATCCCTAGCTACAGGTGCTAATCCAGGTAGGATATCAATTCTAAATTCCACTTGCCTATCTGGAGGTAGGCTTAGTAACTCTTCGGGAAAAACATCGGAATACTCCGAAATAACTGGAAGGTCTTCAATATTTGGTTTAGGCTCGTTGATAGTTACCTGTGCCATGTAAATGACAGAACCTCTCACCAAACACTTGGATGCCTTAAATAACGACACCTTGTCTGGCAATACGTAGTGTGAATCTCAAGGAATGGTGATCATTTCACCAGATGGGGTTTTAATCTCGATGAGTTTCTTATCGCAGGCAATGCGGGCTTGGTTATGGGATAACCAATCCATCCCTAAAACTACATCGAACCCCGCCAATTTCATTGGCAAAAGAGAGATAGGGATAGAATGATTCTTAATGGATATAGAACATCCATCAAGAATGGAAGATGCTGTCTCTAATGTTCCATCAGCGAGTTCTACCTCATAGGTTATGTCTAGAGTTCTTATGAGCAAGTTTAATAGTTTACTAAACTTATGGTCAACAAAATATTTATCTGCACCTGAATAAAAAAGAACTCTAGTATATATGTCATCAATGAGGAATGTACCTGTTATGACATGTTGTCATTAACGGCCTCCCTGTCATTCATCTGGAAGGCACGAGCATTCCCTTTCTTAGCCTCTCCAGGTTTTGCATCACTATTTATGGGGTTCTTAGGGCAGTTAAACTTAATATACCCCTTTTCATTACAGCCGTAGCAGACGACATTCTTAAGATCCTTCCACTCCAGGGTCTTATGCCCCTTTCTCTTACAGATACCACAGGGTCTAGCTTGTGGATCAATACTACACTGTCCGCAATGCCTACGGTTGCAGTTTTTACACGTCAGTGTTACGCCTGACTTATTTTGGTTCTTTCCGAACCCAAATCTCCCTTTATTCTTCTTATTAAATCTTTGGGAGCTATCATCATCTCTCCTCCTTTTCCCATCAGTCTCAGTTTTAACTGACTTTTGTCTCACCAAATCTAGGGTGAGAAAGAGATAGATCAACAACAGACCTATAGGTACTAGGCTGAGCAGCCTTTACCATGCCCTTTATCACAGGCGCTAACCCATGAATGAAACACGCAATGCGTTTGGGTTCAGGGGTAATCAAATAGGAAACTAATCTAGACAGGGAATTGAAGTCAGAAACATACTTCCGACAGTCTAGGTTCTTCATGGTAAGAGTCAGAAAGTCTGACTCTATTTTCTCCACCTCATGAGGTGTGCAGTAAGTTTCTTTTACAAGATCTACAAATTTAGACCATCCTAAGTTGTACAGGTGTACTTCACCTGTTGATTGGATCATGGCCTTCCACCAAATCAAGGCGGCCCTTGAAGGACCGTGACACATATTTTACCACATCCTTATCAGCACAACCGCCGATATGCACAATCGTTTCCATCTCATCAAGCCATTTCAAGGCTTCTACTGCTCCTTTTTCCCCATTGAAGTCTCGGGGCTTACAGGAGACGACATATTTGTAGGTACATCCGTCTTTCTAAGAACAGAACCTATCAGTAAAATCTAGTTTCTATGGTTCACTTTTCGCATTTGAAGAGTGAATAGAGCTCTCCTTATTAGCTGAGGAATGTGGAATTGATAAGGGTCTGGGTGAGTAGTGATTAATTCTTTAAATTTCTCCATGGCTTTTTCCATGACTTTTCCCACAGTTGCATCTATGCGAGTTTGGAAGTCATCGTTATCGACGGCTATATTTTCAGCCTTGTTAGAGTTAATCTCTCGGTGTCTACTTTGTGCCTTGTCCGAGTTTTCCATTCTTGAAGCTTTTGGTTCTAAATACCAAATAAAACTTTTCTCAGCCATGGTATTAATAACCATATTGGCTTTAAACATTGGATATAACAATCCATCGCCTATCAGGCTAGTGTGAATAACATCACAACTCTTAGGCTTATCATATCTATATTTCGCCTAGGTCTCAAAAGGGACCATCAAAGGCAAATTACAATCTGGATGTAGTCCATATATTATTAGACAATGGATCGTAATGTCACAACTGTCATTGTCATTTGAAAATTATATATAGCTCATAGGCTTGTCACTAATGGACATAATAATATGCCACATCGGCCTGTCACTAATGGACATAATAATATACCACGTCGGCCTGTCACTTTAGACATAACATATGGCACGTTGGCCTGTCACTTTGGAAATATCATATGGCACGTTGGCCTGTCACTTTGGACATATCATATGGCACGTTGGCTTGTCACTTTGGACATATCATTGGGCATGTTGGCCTGTACTTTGGACATATCATACGGCACGTTGACCTGTCACTTTGGACATATCATATGGCACGTTGGTCTATCACTTTGGACATATCATATGGCACGTTGGCCTGTCACTTTGGACATAACATATGGCTGTTGGCATGTCACTTTGGACATATCATATGGCATGTTGGCCTGTCACTTTGGACATAACATATGGCACGTTGGCCTGTCACTTTGTACATATCATATGGCACGTTGGCCTGTCACTTTGGACATAACATATGGCACATTGGCCTGTCACTTGTCATCACATTGATGACATTAGCCGGGATCACATTGATCACATAGGCTATATAATAGGTTAGGACGTAGTCCTTTTACCTAGACGGTTAGTGTGGTTCTTCCTTAAATTTTAACATCAGAGTACCTTAATGTTTGATTAATAGTCCCGGTCACTTTGGACCTTAACGACTTTGGAGGCTTGAACCTAGTCCACCACCTCTGGATAAAAGGATAACTTCCCTTAACTATCCTAATAGAAGGCCTTTTATCCTTAACTATCATTTCTTGGCCAATATGTGGCCTGTGCCACTTGGCATAATCAAATCCATTAAGGTCTTTTGGAATTATATAGCAAAGCATAAATTTCGAGTAAAATCGAGACGCTCGTATGAAGAGGATGAATACATATATATAATTCCAAAGTAATTCATTAAATGCTAAATAAGGAAATATAATACTTAGAAATAAATAAATGAAACAAGTTGTCCATGCAAGGACTTAAAAGAAATGAAAATGTCCACGTAGGGACTAAAGAAATAACAACGTCCTCGCAGGGACTAACATATATTATTAGAAGAGACTTCATTCGTCCTTCCTTCCCTTAACCAGCTTGGAGAGTTTCTTGAAGAACTTGTTTGTCTTTTTCTCCGTTTTCTCCGCCTGGTGTTGCATTCTTTCATTCGTTCCAAGGCCTCATTGATGGCCTCGAGTGGTGGCGGAGGTTGTGGTTGTGGCATAATAGGATATTGGTACCCATAACTTGGGTATATAGTAGGTGGACAAGCAGGTAGGAAAAGAGAAGGGTAAAGTGCGTTATGCATGACCACTTGCATGTAAGGGTCATGCGACTGGTGGTGATGTCGGTTCCACCACAAGTGAAGCATTAGAGGGTCCATATCTAGATGTATCTGGATATGTTGGGATAGGGTTATTATAACCCGAGGGTGGTGGTTGAATCACTGGTGGTGGTGTCGGTTCCATCACAGGTGAAGCATTAGAGGGTCCACCCATTTGTGGGTCCTCGTGAATGGTATGGTAAGGTTTGGGCAAAGGTGGCAGCGATCCCGACCGTTGGCCCGCACGTACCAACATACGTGTTCCTCTTTTCCTCCTTGGCGGTTCAGGTGACGATTGAGGTTGTTCCACCGGTTCCATGTGGACATCTTCTTGTACAGGAGGATTTAGGGAGTGATGGAAAGGAGTGTTTGCGAAGGTAAATTGGTTTCAATATTGGTCCCATTCATTAGGACCTTGGTATGGCGATCCGGCGTAAGAGTTCGAATCGCATGAATTTCGATGGGGTGGGTGTGTGATTTTGACGGCCGCATCTTCGAGTCGGATTCCTCGTCCATGGGATTGGGTTGGTCCAATGATTTTGGTCGGCTGGGATTATTAAAGTATTGGTTGGGTTAAACTCATCATGATAAGAATGATAAGAGTGGTGAGAGTGGTGTGAATGATGTGAGTGATGGGAATGATACGAGTTTTGGGTATGAGAAGGTGAATGTTGCGATAACGCCATGAATCCCCGAATCTCATAGGGTTCAGGTGATGGTATGTGAGGGAATATGTCTAGAAGGTCCTCCCCTCATTGGTCCTTTACCTCTTCCTCTTACTCTTGGTGGCATTTTCCTGTGAAAAATGAAATAAAAACAATACTAATAACTTAATAATGAAATGAGTAATCCTAGGTCAATGCCTAGACTCGGAAGTCTAAGGAATGTGCTTGTGTAAGTTTGAGATTAAACACAAGAAGGTTAGTGTTTAATTATCTCAAACCTTGGTTCTGATACCAACTTGTCACACCCTGGCTTTCCATAGCCAATCCAAACACCGGTGGGCCCGGGTGGGGAATACCATGACGTAAGTTGATATCATCATAGTTAATTAAACACAACACAATGGAAGTCTTGGAGCTAAATTACTATTACAAACCAATTTTTCAGAGTACAAATAATATACAGACGGCTCGTAATAGAAGATCCACAGGCGGATCAAAAAAATGCACGAAAATGTGTATAACAGACTTTGGGCAGATCTAGGAATTGCAAGATCCTCTTATCACTACGAGCACTTACAGCCTATTTCGTATTGTACCTGCAAGCTTAGTCTTTTGAAAATATGTCAGCTTTCGCTGGTAAATGCACCCAACTGACTCATTTGAAAACGTTTAAAAATGTTTTAAGCACTTTGGCACAAAATCTTAATAACTTGGGAAAGTTACTTTGTAACCTTGTTAACAGATTCACTTGTTTGTCCATACATAAAAGGCCTAGTGCGAAATCCAAGACATGATTAATATACACACCACTTACGAACTCACGAAGGAATTATCCCCAACTTTGTGGGTAATTGCATTTGGGCGTCTGTCAGGTGTATGCCTACACCCCGCGCTAAGGTCGTGGCCATTATCTAATGTAATGAGCCGAGAATATCCAGGACACGGTAGTTAACCCCCGATGTTTAAGTTATCAAACAAAACTGATCAAACAGAGTATGCGGATTTACTAGCCGCAATCCGGCATTCGATTGATCCTATTTCCGACCAAGCGGTAATAATTTACCGTAACCCAAGCCTCTATAGGGGAAATAAGTTGAGAGTATTTACCTGAACTAGTCTTTGTTTAAACGCAAGATTTAATAACTCAGCCGTACACAAAATGAACTAAGTGCAGATAGCATTACCGGAAGTCTCTAGTCTGGATTATGGCATAAGCAAACCAATTAAATATTCACGGTCTTATTTAAGTCATAGACTTAGACCAAGTAGCGTACAAGATCAAAACGTATAACACTAGATTAAACAATGATTGGATAGAATGTGGTTTAATCCCAACAAGTACTTTGACTTGTATAATATGGATAAACTATAAACATTCTGGATTTTGAGACTTAAATGATAACGTTAGATCCGTTTCGGTTAATTTGCGTAACCTAGTTACATATACTTAACCGTACGTATATTAGCGATATCGGGTAACCGGATAAGTCATGGACGAGTTCTATATGCCATTATACTTTAAATAAGTTGTAATATGAATAGGATATCAACTTTCATGCTCGTTAAGGCTTTAAAATGAAACTATGCCTCATAAGGGCATTTTGGTAATTTCATACGTTGTAAAAGGAACTCGAATATAATTTAATGTTTATACCACAAGTATTCTGTAAAAATGACTTATTTATAATATAATATCAGTCGAATATTGATTATATGTGTAATTTATCTTTTATGACCAAACTATGAACCGAAGGGGTATTTTGGTTATTTTACACATAGTTTTATAAATTATTTGGGATTATTAGTTTATATCATGTTCCTACTGTAAAAGTATTTAAAATAAGTTTTGAAATCATTAGGTAACAAGCCTTGGTTGATTAATATGGTTTAAAACCATACTATGCACTTCGTAAAATGATGATTTATTCAATGTTTAATGTAAACTGATGTTAAGGTTAGGTTAACATGTCTTAGATATGTTATTTAGTATAACATAGTAGGTAAAAGATTTACTTTGAAAAGGTATGATTAAAACCGTTTTATCAGCCATAAGGACTTTATCGTCATTTATCGACAAAATACAAGGACTTGTTCATAAACTCAGTTGATAATCTGGTTTTACATCCCGAATAATCCTGCTTATAATATTACATCAGTAGGAAACTCATTTTCAAGTTCATTATTAGTTAAACCTCATTTTATGTAAAATGGCATTTTAGTCAAAATGGCATAATTACGGAACTTGTACATAAACTCAGATTCTGATTATGATCATGTAATATAACCTTGGGGGTTATGCTACATTATTTTACGATCATAATGTAACGTTAGATCAGTAGCTAACTAATCTAAATCAGGTCAGAATCAAAAGTCAAAGCAGAAGTCAATCTTCGCGACTTCCGGTTGCGAACCGACCATAGAACTGAAATTGACGAGCCGAACATGTTCTTACATGTTCTAATAATTATTACCAACATGTTTAAGTGTAAAAACATGTTTCATAACATATATAAGTTCAGATTATAACATTTCTGAAAAATGGCTTGTTTGACTTTTTAATATAATAACTTTGACCCGTCAATTGGTTTAGCAAACATGATCTTCGGGAGGTGCCCTGTATAGGGATTAACACCTTCCTTATTACGATCACTTAGCCATGTTCGTTAAGAACAATGGCTGGACCATAATGGTCTTAACCAAAAGTCAAGGCGTTCTCCGTAAAACGCTTGACTTTTGGCTATAAAAGCCTATAAACGGAAATGCAAGAGAAAGGAACACTTACAAGTGATCCTTAGGATGCAATAGAACTAAGTTGGATGCTCCTTTCAGTTTGGAACTTCCAGAGGAGGGAGATAGAGTGATAAATGAGAATGGTGCAAGTTCAAATGGTGAAGCATTGCACCTATTTACAGTTGGAGAGCTTGAAAGAGGTGAAGCTAGGTGTTAAGGGGTGTTAGATGGAGCTTACAAGTGTCTTAAAACGTGGCATTGCTGTTTGGAAGTCCATGGTTTCGAAACAATGGTTTTTGGCAACATGTGTGGAGGCCAAGCAAAAATTCTGCAGACACAGGCCTCTCGCGCCCCACGAGAGGCCAGGGCCTTGCCTCTCGCGCCCCGCGAGCGCCCCGTGGCCAGATTTAAAGTTTGACACTTTTAGTCCCTCAACTTATAAAACCTCCAAAAAACACCTTTATAGCATATTTAGCCCTCCGCAACCAAATTTAGTGTACCCGGGAGTATACCCAGACATTGTCGATCTCTCGGTTTGTTAAAAGGTCACTCAGAGGTATAAATTAACATGTTGACACTTTTAACCCCTCCATCATCCAACTTTCACATTTTTACAGAATAAACCTCTCTCGTCTAACAAGTGGCACGTATGAGAGTTAGGACTTCGTAAAGGATCACTCAGAGGCTCATTGTAAGTATGTTGACTCAGATGTCACTCAGAGGCTCTGGCATGTTGACATATCAGTCACTCAAAGGCCAAGTTTAAGCATGTTGACATATCGGTCACTCAGAGGCTAAGTTTAAGCATGTTGATATATCAGTCACTCAGAGGCTAATGTTTAAGCGTGTTGACATCAGAAAGTCACTCAGAGGCTAATGTTTAAGTATGTTGACATATCAGTCACTCAGAGGCTAATGTTTATGCGTGTTGACATCAGAAAGTCACTCAGAGGCTCAGTTTGAGCATGTTGACACCTTTAGTCCCTATTAGTCTTTAATAGACTATAATAAAAATACAACACGTGTCACTATACTATTGGACACGATTTTACGAGGTGTTAAACAAGTTGTTCAAACAAATGATCAACTCAAAAATCAAGATTTTCTACGATAAAAACATACCCTTAACATCAGACAACACTAAATGATCATATCCGTATGTCTAATTTGATTTTAAACCATATTTCATGCTGTTTATTAAATAGTTAGGGTTTAGTCCTTAAAAGTCCAGATTCACAGAGTTTTATCGGATGAAATACCTTGTATTTTTTACGAAAATACTCATAATCACTTGGTGAACAATTCTGTAACAACAGTCAACAAATCGCCTTTTGTTTTGAAAAAAAAAAACCTCTGTGGAATAGTTTGAACGAATGAGCAAATATACGTATGAACAATCCTATTTATACCAGGCGGTTAAGCTCATACATGCATGTGAGTCATCCGTTCAACTTTCATCCGTTCAAAATCAACACATTCGTTTGAAATACACATGCGCTTGGATTGTCCTTCAAGCGATTGAAAAACCTCATGCGCATGTGAATCATTTTTAATTTTTTTTAATCTCATTTTTCTATCTAATTCACATGTTTGTCCAACCAAGTCCAAGTTAATGACCTTGGTTTAACATTTTGGTCCTTTCACTTTCTAATTTTCTCAAAAACTTCAATTTCCAAGTCCAAATTAATGACCTGGCTTCAAGTCAAATTTAATGACCTTGGTTTATCTCTGTTGTAAAATCCCAACTTCACAAATCATTTTGATTAACCCCTAGTCAGTTGTACAAAAACCCATTCATCAGCTTGAAAGAAAGATTTATATCCTATAATCGGTAATCAACAAATAAATGGAAAAATAAAATCTTTTTGGCTTTTTATAACTTTATACTAATACACACTGAAAAGATTTTTGGTTTTGGAATGAAAATTGTAAACAATGTACAAACTATGAAAATATTTTTGTGAGTTTATGCTTTGAGGATCATATCAGTTTCTTTAAGACATATTAGCAACACCATTAAGCTTTAATACATACTCAAATTCAAACAATTTACATCGACTATCAGTATTGTTTATCCACTTAAACTCAACTTGTTTATATCTCTAGTATTGCTTAATATGACACGCTTAGGTAATATTAGAACAACGTAACCAGTGGTTCCCACTACACGACATATTGCCGTATCCGGATATGCACAAGAATATCATAATACAGGTGAATATGTTCAGTTTACATCTGTAGGGGAATGCGAAAGCTTAAGTGACCCCGGTTAGTACCACAGTACGGACAGAGAGTATGAAGTTCGACTTTTTCAAGTGGTGTACCTCATAGGTATCTTTGTGAGCACAAATTCTTATATGTGGATAATCGTTTAGCTTTTGAGGGTTTACGCTTTAAGCATTTTTTATAAAGTATTATAGAAGTTCTAGGTTAACACCACCGTGTAGACAAAAGAACTTGTAGAATACCCAAATGTTAAACTAATACAATGACCTAGTATCTTAGTGTCTTTGCAATCTTGTCAAACGAGATTATGGTACCAAGACCATATGCCTATGAAATTACTCACACTTAGTTAATTGTTTCGTTATGTTTGTATCATTTATGCAACCCTTTTGATTACCATTGAGCCTACTAATACATCAATTCGTGAGACTTTTATCCACTTTAATATTTTTCAGTTCCTTAGCATGTACTGATAGTCTACTGATATACTATCGTTTCCCCTATTTAGCAACAAAAACTCCTTTTGCCTATTTACTATTTTGATATTTATAATACTTTCATTGTTTTTTTATTTTTCTTCCCAAATTCTCCCCCTAAAATTAAAAGCGATTATAAAATTTCAGAAAGAAACCCTAAAACTGACTTCCGATGAGGTTTACTTCTTTATGGTTCTGAAATCTCGGTACCCTCTGAATCACCCCCCCTCGACTCAAATTATTTTATACCATTAAATTTGAGTAAAAACTCAAATTTTGTTTTATCAAATCCTTTGGTAAAAATATTTGCTTTTTGTAGGTTGGTGTAAATTTTAAACACTTGTATCAACTTTTTTTCATAGCAATCACAAATGAAGTGATATCTTATCTCTATATGTTTTGTTTTTGAGTGGTGTACCAGACTTTAATTATGGATATAGCTGCTTCACTATCTACATGAATAGGGGTGTTAAGAATCTGCAAACCATAGTCTCCCATTTGTTGTTGCATCCACGACACCTAGAAGCAGCAACTGGAGGCCGCTACGTATTTTGCTTCACATGTAGAAAGAGAAACAGTCGTCTGCTACATTGCCAAGTCACCAACAGGCTCCCAAAGAATTGACACTCAGCCGTTGTAGATTTTGCGTTAAGCTTGCAACTGCCAAAGTTTGAATATGAGAAAGCCTGCAACACAAACTCATCATCGTTAGGAAACGGTAACCCTTTTCCTAGACATCCCTTCAGATAACGAAGAAGCAGTTTTGTTGCGGTTAGATAAGAAGCACAAGGACTCGATTGACATATTGCACAAACATATGTAGGAAACATAATATCCGGATGCGAAGATGTAAGGTACATTAGAGAATCGATCACTCTACGATATATTGTTTCATCAACCTTTTCTCCCGTTGGATCAGGATTGATGTTATGATTTTAAGCTAATGGTGTGTTGGAGGTTAAAGATATTATCTTCTAGAACTTAGCTAGTAGTATATCATTGACATACTTTGTTTGATGAATATAGATCCCCGAAGTTAACTGATCAACCTGTAAGCCCAAAAAGAATTTCATTTCATCCATTAAACTCATTTCAAACTTATGTTGCATCACAGCCTCAAATTCCTTGCAAAGCCTATCGTTCTTAGACCCAAAAATAATTTCGTCCACATAAATCTATACAATCAGCATATCTTCGCTCGTCTCTTGTGTAAAGAGGGGGTGCAATCAACTGTTCCTCTGATAAAGTTGTTGTCTAGCAGATCCTGAAACATTATCTCATACCAAGCATGCGGAGCTTGGTGTAGACCATTGAGCGCTTTATCAAGAAACACCTTATCTTTATTGTACGGATCGACAAACCCTGGTGGTTGTCCAACATATACCTCCTTCTTTACTTTCCCATATAAGAATGCAGACTTGACATCCAGTTGATAAACTTTGAACCCTTTCCAAGATGCGAAAGCCAAGAATATCTGAATAGCTTTGAGTCTCGCTTATCAAGCTTTAAATTTATAAAACACGATAAAACATTATCACTCTTTACAACACGCTAGGGCAAGTGCACCCATCGTTGGCATAGTATAATGATGGTAAGATACCGAGGTCGTCCAAGGACACAAGAGCTTTTAATATAGGAATATCGTCAACGTCTAATCTAAACAAATTTTGAGCAAATATTTTTAGTACACTAAATAAATAAAAGATACAAATAGACAAGATAAATCACTTGGTTCTGACTCGTCTTTGACGTATCCTTTGATGATTTTCGCACTTTGGGTTTTTTAAGAGATTATCTTGGTTATAGTGGCATGTCCCTCTTTTGGAGGCAACGCTACCCTCAGCCATATTGGTCTGAGTCAGCAGGGATACAGTTGCGCAAGACCGGAATATTGAAAGATAATTAAGTAAGTTATTAATGCAAAATGTGATATCCATCTTTTGAAGGCAACGCTACCCTTGGCCATATTGGTTTGAGTCAGCAGAGATGGTCCCGCAAGGCAGGTTTAAAGTTTTTATAGTAGTTTATTTATAAAGATTCAAGTCATTCTTACTTTCCCGATTTGATGCTATCTGCCTCAAAGAAAGTCCTAATAAGCTTGAATCAAGTTATCGCAGGATCTATACACTGAACGAGGCAAGAACTTTACCCAAACCACCCTTCTAACCCCATTCAGGCAGTTAACGTGCTTTATATAGACCGTAAAGACATGAATGAGTGAATCAACAAAACATGAAGAGATGATTAGCCAATAATACAAACCCAATGAAAAAGTTAGCCAAACCTTGGAAATCAAAAGTAATACATAAAAGACTTGTCTTCACCAAGTGGTGTAAGAATTAGCCAATCATGGCCTTTGTTTGACAAAACTCTTACGATCAATCTTGGATCCTGAGACTACTACACACTCTAAAGATGGATGATGGATAAATGTGGTCGATGATGATGGAATTATGGTGGTGGAGTGGTGGCAAGTGTGAGAGAAGTGGTTTGCCAAGGGATGGATTATAATTGAACCAAGCACCGATATTTATAGTTGGAAACAGAATGTTCACATAGCCCGGTGGGCACAGCCCCGTGCCCCCTTCTTCTTTTTCTTCATTTAATGAATTGTGTCACTCTGTATGCTTACACGGCCCCGTGTGTCAACAGCATGGCCTCGTGGCCCTTGTAATTGTTGTACTATCCAAGATTTGTATATCTAGGAGTTAACCACAACCCGTGTCTCCTGTCAGCTTCTGTTTGTCTTTTTCTTTATGGAATCTAGAGTGGGGCACGACCCAAGCCTTGGTGGCACGGCCCCATGCTTGTCTTCTGATTTGTTGTTTTGGTATTGGGGTGAAGCTCGGAGGGTTGGTATGACGTATCAACTTCTCTTCTTTTTTATTTATGTTGGGTTTTGCCGTTAACTTGTCCCTTTTGTACATCTAAGCTTTGTTAATTCTGAAAATCAAAAGTATACAAAAGAACATACTTTTCCAACATAGTACTAAAAGGGGTTGATTTTGTACCTTATTTGATATAATTTAGTGTTGCTTCACACCTAAATGGAATTAGTAGAGAAGAAGTTTTTGGGTGTTGTTTTAGAGTGTCGGGAATCCAAGTTCTTTTTATTCTGTTTGATTTTATTTACAATCCTATTCGATATGAGTTGTAGTCGGTATGCACTGTAGATCTACTCGGCAATTCAGAACTGTTTACAATGAAGATTTCAGATGAAGATGAAATACGTGTGGTGATGATGGTGATTTGTACTTTCTACGCCGCCATCAAGAACTTGCCGATGTCGGTGCCGCCAGATGAAGATGGGTTTTGTGTGGTGGTTTTCCAACGGTGTTTGGGCAACAAATCTCCGTTCTAAAGTGACATTTGATTTTCTAGCAGAGGAAAATGGTGGTTGCGGTTGCTTGGTGGTTGGTGGTTGGTGCTAGTGATTGGGGTAAAGTTAGATTTTTATTGAGAGAAACAGAGAGAGGGAGAGAGAGATACGAGAGAAAATAGGGTGTTTTTGTATTTTATACATAATTTTTAATTTTTTTAGTCTTATTTGTTAGATAAATTTTTAAATAATGAGTAAAATTACCAACCTGCCCTCGCACAAGATGAGACTTAACTGATAATTTTCATCAGGCTAGTCTAAAGGACGTAAAGTGTAATGGTTTTAACAAAGAAAGGCCTGTGACAATAATTATTAAAGTTAAAGGACATCTATTGCAATCTGATATAAACATAAAGGACGGTGTTTAGGCAACAAATTTCCGTTCTTTGGCGGCGTTTGATTTTCTAGCATAGGAAATGATGGTTGTGGTTGCTTGGTGGTTGGTGCATGTGAATGAGGTAAAGTTAGGGTTTTTATTGAGAGAGAGACAAGAGAAAATGGGGGAATTATATTTTTTATATAAATTTTTAATTGTATTAGTCTTATTTGTTAAACGTATTTTAAAATAATGAGTAAAATTATCAACCTACCCTTATATGCAAGGTACATGATGAGACTTAACTGATATTGTAATTATAAATGATGTAAGATGTAATGGTTTTAACAAAGAAATGACTATGACTATAATTATTGATATTAAAAAGTATTCATTACAATCCGATATAAACATAAAGAAAGAAATATGTAATAAACTCTTGTTTATATTTATTTGGAATTCAAAAGAGATGAGTATATATTACATTTCAACGATTCGCGATCTTATATGGTAAAAAAATACAAGTCCAGAAAGAAAAAAAGTGAGTGATTTATTTTATTTTTCTTGTTTTTTGGAAAAAAATAATTGTTATCCACCGAGAAATCTCCTATTCTTATGTCTTTATATCTTTAGGCAATATTTAATTTCATTTCATTTCAGAGCTTGTGAAAATCCCTTTCAATGTGTGACAAGTTTAACAATGTTCTTGTTTTACAACCGTTATCTTCTCCCGTTAGCTTGAAGTTTTCCCATACTTGAACACCCGAGTGTTGTAGGGTGTAATAATGACAGCGATGACGACTTTCGTTTCATGGTAGAGGAAATGAAAAAGGGGTTGAGGTGAAAAAAAAAATATAAGTGAAGGCAAATTGGAAGAGGATGAGGGATTGTTGGTCATCGACATGCGAAAGGAGGTGGCGAAGCTAGAGAGGAGGATGTCTAAGGGGCTCACTGTTGGCAGTTACGGAGCAAGGTAGTTGAGGGTTTTAAGGAGAGAACACAGTGGAGGCTTGAGAGATAGAGGTGATGGCGGAGCAGTAACTAAATTCCAGGGGGGGGGGGGTTGTTTGTTGTGTGTGTTTGGGTTAGCTTAATTTGGAGCAATAACCTATTGACTTATAAAAGTTAAATAAATTATTTTTATAATGTTTGGGTTAGCTTTTTAAATAAATTTGATGTGTTGAGGAGTTGTTTTTAGAAGTTAGGATTTATAACTTCTCACTTATGACTTGTGTAAGTTAATAATTCTTTTGCGAAGGAATCCAAAATACCCCCTCAAATTCAATAACATAAAAAAATGCCAATGAGGTTGTTGTGGAGTGGTAAGTGAGAAAATTGGTGTTCTAAGAGACCAGGTTCGACTTCTGTCCTCCCCATTATTTTCTGTGTCATCTGATGATGATGGACTAGGCGAATAGGTGGAGAACGTTAGTTCGATCTTTGAACTGAGCGAGTTTTACCTCACCGCACTGTCGTGCCTTCGGGCGAGTATTCACGGGCTTCGGCCCTAGGTGAGGATTTTCCTTGGTTCGGAGGCGAGTGTATCTTAATGTTGTGAATTTTGTTAGTAGTCCATTTGAAGGATTTGTTTATTGTTAAAAAATAACATAAAAAGTTACATGCTAATTTCTTTTTGACAAGAAGCTCTGAGTGAAAATAAACGGTGTAATAGTAAACAGATTCACAATTGATTTTGATAAAATATTGATATAAATAATTTAGAACAGACAACATGAACAATTTGTAACCGTACCTTCAGTTTGTATTAATTAATAATTATAAAAAGAACAAAAGAAGGGAGAAGGTGGGACCCCACTGTTTGTTTATTTTTCAGTTGCACCTTTTGTTTTTGATTGTTGAAATAGATATGGAGATAGATCTAAGATGAATTGCAGAGATAATTGCAGGGATTAATGATGAAGAAAGGAAGAAGAAGATAAAATCTACACAGATTTTTGATTCTTGAACATATTTTCAAAACCAACACTAGAATATTTGATAATTTCAAAACAAACCCTAAATATACTAATTTAACTTATTATATTTTTAACTATTTAATTTATTAGAGCTAGTAAATAATAGTATTTTTGCATTAATGTTGATTTTCAAACAACTTATTATTGTTGTTACTAATTATTGTAAATTATTTATATAAGAAAAATTAAGTAAATGGGTAATGATTAAAAATTTAATTGAGGGTAGGGCGATGTGGAGTGAAGGGGTGAAAGCATAGCAGGTTAGACATAAAAAGTGAAGAAAAGTAATGTATCACATAAATGTATATCTGTTGAAAAACAACGCTCCATTAGCAATCAATATATACGATAAACATGAGAACATAGATCATGTAGAGAAAGAAATATGGAGAATGAGATAATTCTTATTAATATTGAGTATCTAATATCAAATACATAGGACCTCTATATATAGTGTTCTTACATTAATACAAAGGACATGAAGAGACGGGAGTTAGAATGTTACATTAATACAAAAGATACGAAGAGACGGGAGTTAGAATGTGGATAGTAACCATAATATAGTTTATTTATAACACTCACCCTTGATTATACACTTGATAAAAGAAAATAATATTTTATACGCTTGGTGGTGCTGCCTCGTTAAAAACCTTGCTAGGAAAACCCAGTGGGACAAAACCTAAGCTAAGGGAAAAAGAGTGCAACGCGTATTTTCTCCCCCTGATAATTTTGGATCAGGTATGTTGGCTCATTAAAAACCTTACTAAGAAAACCTATTGGGATAAAACTTGGTTAAGGGAAAAAGAGTGCAACTTGTATAATGCTCCCCCTTATTTTTACATGTATCCTATAAGTGGCTCGTGTCGGGCTTCTTTGGAAGTTGCTCAAAACTTTGTAATCTATTGATGTGCCGCTTGATATGTTGCTTGATCCATTAATGGGAAATCCTTCAATGCACATTGATGTATGATCTTCATGTGAAATTTTAATTACTTCCTCTTGTAAGTAGATAGCATAAAATACATGAATGTGTTTTGCTACATTTTCTACATTTATAAAACTAACCAAACTTGTTGATAGGTTATGAAAATATGTATCCATATCTTTTGTACCTTAAGGGTATAAAAATAAATGTTTTACCCATTATATTACATTACATTATCTGCTTACTGTACACGAGTTATATCTTGTCAATGAATTTCCTGACATATGCCCGTGTATATATACTAGCAAGATATATTAATACAATTCGAATTTAACTATGGTACTTCTAGACCAAGAATATATGCTTCTTTGATTAGAGATGATAAGAGTCATTTCTATATCAACTATTTGGACATCATTAAATGTACCACAAGCTTTGTGCATATGAAAATGTCCACCATCTTCAAGATGTATTATGATTGGTGGATAATAATACAAATGCATATTCTACATATTGAGCCATAAATTTGCCACCATCTTTAATTTGTAAATTCTTAGTTTAAGTATTTGAGCTTATTTTGATATGTCATCTTTAATGACATTATCAACATATACAATAATACTTGTAAACATCATATTGTTCTTTTAATGAGAACCAATGGACCAACTACACCATATGTATTTCTCCTTTCTAAGCTTAGCAGCAAGTCGATTATACCACATTCGACTCTACTATATTAGTCCATATAAATCTTTTCTTCACTTTATAAAGATACATTGCCAACGTTTTGAGCTTTAGGCATTTATAATCATTCACATACTTCTTTCTACTTTGAATAATTATGTATGTGCATATACTCTTTAAGAGTTTCATCACGTAAACTTTCTCATTGATTTTATATCATATGCAAAGATGTCTTGAACACTTGTTTATTGATAAAATCCATATTACAACATGCTTATACGTTGTACATTGAGATATTATAATCACCGGGTACAGGTTTTTTATGTATGTTTATTGGTGCACAAGAATTACATCCTTAAGATGTTTTAATATTACCTTTTAAGTACTCGATTGTTTTAGTAAACTCGTCAAGAGTTGTAATTATATTTAGCCTATATATAATACCCATAATGTATGCAGATCTGAATCATAGTCTTCTCGAGAACTTACTTCACATGAGTTTGATAATTTAAATCCTTCAGGGACTTTAATGTAAACTTTAAGTATCACGTGATACATAAAATTCATAAGACGCATATCAATTCCTTCTTTATATTACGAGAGGAATACAATATTGGAAAGTCATTGCCTCCACCACTAGAAGTGTGCATCTTTATAATCAATCATGGGTCTTTGCGAAAATCTTTGTGCCACAAGTTTTGCCTTATTTCACTTTAATTTGATTTCACATGAATCGCATAAAAGAACCATTTGTATCCAACATATTTTACAACTTCAGTTATATGGACTGTTGGATCAGAAACTTTCTATTTCATTAGAGAATTCAATTCCGCCTTATTTGCGTCTTTCCATTTTCTTTTGGCCAATCATTTATATGTTTTCATCCGTAGGTAGTGTCACACCCTGGTCGTAGCGGAAGCGCAAGCGTGTGACTATGAGGTAATCATTGCATCCAATCATGTAAACAACTGTAAATCAACAACGATGTCATGCTTATATTCACTTGCAACTAATGTTTACAAGTTTCCAAGAGTGATATCATGAGTTCCCAAATAGTTTCACATTGTCATAAAAAATGTGGGTTGAAATATATTACAACAAAATAAAAGGTTGTTTTCATCGTAAAAGCATCTTGAGGTTTTGACTCCTATATATCCATACGAGGTTGGGATATAAGACGCAAGTCCTCCAAAAGGTGGCATTCGTTGTCATGTCATTCCCATTTCCGAAGTGTTCACCGGCTCAAGTCTTGCGCCCTGAAATACATGTAATTTTAAAAGTCAACATAAAGTTGGCGAGTTCATGTAGTTATTGTTTTCTCATAAAATGTCATGCTTGTAATCCAGTAATGAAATCTGAGTATGTTATTAGCATTCATGGAGTTTAAGGATCAGTGTGTAGCTAGCACCTTGACATATGTGCCATAAGTAAGTAACCAAACCGAGACAACTCTTGACATCATTTGGGATCACAAAAGCACTCCGAAGGGTATACCAACCAGGAGTGGAGCGTGCCTCAAACTCTATAGATCTATACCTTTTGCACCTTGGTCACTAGGTGATTAATGGTTACTCTTGTCATCATCCTACTTACGCACATTGATTGTGTTATCAACTAACCCCATAGCTAACATACCATTTGTTATGACATGTATTTTCCTCGATAGTTTTAAAACAAAACTTTAAAATAATTGAAAGGAGGGACATGAACTCACAGCTTTGCGTTCCGCACGTCATACTATTCATAGTTTGGTGTCCGTACATGTGTGTTATCTACATGTGTATTGAGTTTATTAGACACCTAGGCCTCGTTGGACCTTGTACCAGTTGTTCATCTTGAATTCTTGTTATGTATTTCTTTGTTACATAGAACAAGTTTTAGTGTTATCATAGTGTTGGTAGTTTGTTTGTTCGATTAATATTGTTATATATATTTCTCAAATATATATATATATATATATATTGTTATTCTTAGATCGTGTGTGAATTGGGCCTTGCCCTTCACATGTCTTCGTGCCGTGCACGCGTGTCATTGGGCCTTGCCCATGTCATCTATGTCATTGGACCTAGCTAATGTTATCATGTCATTGGGCCTAGCCCATGTTTTCATGTCATTGGGCCTAGCCCATGTCTTCATGTCATTGGGCCTAGCCCATGTCTTCATGTCATTGGGCCTAGC
Organism: Scalesia atractyloides; assembly: GCA_947069175.1. Taxonomy (NCBI): domain Eukaryota; kingdom Viridiplantae; phylum Streptophyta; class Magnoliopsida; order Asterales; family Asteraceae; genus Scalesia; species Scalesia atractyloides. The sequence goes on along the minus strand of CAMTDV010000013.1, from coordinate 34,946,231 downwards.
CCATGTAATTTATGTCATTGGGCCTAGCCCAAATTCATTTTTATGAGCCCATTATTTTATAAGTCTTATAATAGAATTTTTACTAAGTATTAGTGTATAAGTATATATGTCTCATACTTTTATATTTTTAACTTTCCGGATTTTGATTTCAATAACATGTATATATGTTAAGTGTCTAAATATATATTTTAGACTTGTCGTCGTCGTCGTTTATTACATGCTTTTTCCTGTCGACAATCGCCCGTCGTCGTGATAACTCTTCGAGTCAGCGATTTATTCGTTGGTCGTCGACGCGACGGTATATTTGTGTACGTTCGCCCATCGCCCGTATTGCTTCGTTTGTCCGTTATTGTTTCGACATATTGTAAAAATGTATTTGTTGTGTCACCCATACTTGGTAATATTTTCATGTGTTTGTAGTATTTTGTGCATAGTTGGGTATTTTTATGGTGAATACCCTAAGCTTCTAAATACATACACATACAATACACATGTATATATACATAATTCTTGGTGACAAAACATGTATATATACTTGTATTTCCATAAGCATCCATATATATATATATATATATTTATAAGGATCACCTATTTTTAACTTGTAAATATATATATATATATACACACACACACACACACTTGTTAAACACTTGGGTGTTTAGGGTTTAACCCTTGTCATTAGAACTTACCTAATGACGATTTAAGTTACTAATCGCGTTTAGTCCCGCTAATCACCCTATTAATCATACCTTAATCGCGATTAGATTTTTAGAAAATTTCGCCATAGTTTCCCCTAAATAATGGCGTTTTCCACGTTTTTAAAACGTATTTAAACCATGTTTGAACATATAATCAAGATCAACTAACAATTTATGGTCACATACTACTTTGTTTACCACTTATGCACATCATCATCCATGGTTTTTGGTAATTATATTCTCAGTATTTTTTCTTAAAAATACAATGAGGCTTCAACATTTTTACTAGCATTTTTAAGCTATTTGTTACATCATTAAATCAAGTCTTTCATTTTAAACCCCTTTGATTACTACACTTTTAAAGATGGTTACATCTTAAATCATAGTGTTTATTCTTTATAAAAGTTACTCATGTGTAATAAAATTACTTTTAGAATGTAGTATTCTCTATGGATGATGAAGTTGATGATCTTATTTAGATTTAAACATTACCATGTTTAAATCATCATTTTCATATTTATCCATACAAGATCATCTAACTTATACACTTACTTTAACATAAACAACATCATCATGCTAACTAGTTAACATATAAGCACATAATCAACACATGATAACTATATTTAGTGTTATTATTCTTGTGAGGTTTAGGGTTTTTAGGTTATATTTTCTTCACTTTCAAGATGATCAACTTGTACTTCCTGAAACTAGACATCGTAAGAAGCTAAAATATGAAGGAATTTATCTTACAATGGTTGTACAAGATTAGTGAAGATTTAGGAAGAAGATGAAGCTCCAAGAAAGCCCTAATGATCCTCCATCCTTGCAAGCACCTTGGATGATCTTGTAGTGGCTTTAAAGTGTATAAAATGGGGTGTTTATGTCACACCTCGACCCGCAGCGGAATAAGAGTCGGGGCATAATTGGGTTATCACCAAAGCTCATGATGTTTACTAAAATGTTTCATATTTATTAAATTCAAATTACAACTTAAATATTCAAATCAAATCCATACAATTACAAAGATATGAAACTAAGTAAAACAATCCCAAGCTTAAACTGATTTATTCTTCTAGGCCTTCCTATGTGTTTCTTGCCTCAACTGGATCACCTGTATCATGTGTAAAACGGGGAATATTTTGGGTCAACAAAAGTTGGCGAGTGAACCTTGAGAAAACATTGTTATTAATTTCTTGTTGTATTTAATATTGAAAATTTGTGCAATAATCACATGTGAGCAAACATATATATATATAACAAAAACACAAACCACATTGGATGAGTAAATGACATGAATGATGATGCATTTGAGATCAAGGCTCAATCAAACGGAGCCGATCGAATGACATGAATGATGATGTATGTGAGATCAAGGCTCAATCAAACGGAGCCGATCGAATGAGGCACCTGATACTCAACCCGTATCCCACGGGAAGCTGATGGGCCTAATGAAATGCATGTACTGAAAATGATAACTTCAATCTAAACATAATTCACACAAGAATTGATACATAACGGATACACATTTGATCACGGATATGATGGATGCACAAGTGTTTAAATATATTATGGAATTAAACGACACATGATACACCCCAAAATGTGATTAAAACGGGGAATTTGGTAGAGATTCACTCACATTGGGTGCGTTCTTTGATGACGTTGGATGCGCACGAGTTTTGGGATTTGATCGACGAGGAAAACTAACCTAAAATAATAACGAAATGGTTCGGTAAATAAATGGATTTTATTAGAGTTTAATACTTTTGATTCATAATCTTAATAGGATTTTTAGATTTATTTTTGTGAGTTTAAGGACATTTTCTAGCTTTAAAAATGTTATTTTTAAGTATTTTTAATTGATTTTTAAATTAAATAAATAAATAAAAAGAAATAAAAATTTTGACCGTTGACCGTTGACCGGTCAGATTCAGTTTATTCATGCGCTGAGTGAGGTTCGAACCCGAGACCTCTCGTACGCGTGCACGCAGCTCTACCAACTGAGCTACGTGTCTAACCCGAAATATTCTCTGTTTTAATTATATATATATATTAATTAATTGTTATTTTATTGGGTTTATATTAAAACGATTTAAAAATGGCCGAACCGGTTGCAGGGACCCGGAGTCGAACTCGGGTCCTTCAGTTCGTATATGCACAGCCCAACCAGTTGGGCTGTGTGTCTAATCTGTTTAACTCACGGATTATATTACTCTTATAAACATACTGTGACTTGTTCTGATTCAGTTCTAAAAATATTGGTTTTATTTCTGAAAGTCGGTACGTTGTGTGATTCGAACTCGTGACGTGCGTTTTATGATTGCACACAGTCCACCGCTGGACTGTGTGTCTAACCCGGTTAAATATTCAGTTTTAGTTAAACTTATACACATGTTCGGCTTCGTCTTCTTCATTTATAAAGACACAGAACAAAGATGTCCGACCGTTCTTGTTTAAATCGGTCATCGAACATATAATTGATTGGAATGAATAGGATAAAGAGGGTTACGGAGTTAAATGTACCGATCAGAATGTCTTTCTCAGATTTCCGGCAAGAGTCGTCGGCTCTGATTTGTGACTTCCGTCTGAGTGAATCAATTAACAGTTTTGATCAACGAGTTGTGAAATTAAGTTACTAAATAAGGGATATTAGGGGGTTTAGATGATTGTACCGATTCACAGCGAGACTTCGGAATTTCCAGTGATTTCCCGGCGAGTGCAGAAATTCCCGGCAACGTTATCTGGGACCGATTCTGGTTGAAGGATTGAAGTTAATATATGTCTAACAATGGATTACAAACAAAAGAGTCGAGAAATTTACCGATTTGAAGTAAGTCTCGGTTTTCCGGTGAAAGTCCGGCGAATGCAGACTATCTCCGGCGAGTGCTAAAGCTTCGAGAGATTGTGCGATTTTGAGCGAAAAGGTTACCAGAGGTTTGGGTGGGTATTTATAAGGAAGAAACAGAATGTATTGAGTCCGAATTTGGTCTTGATTCGTGGTCAAAGTTTCTCCGGCGGTTACGACCGCAATTGACTGTTAGACGTCGGTTATAACCGATGTCGAAGTCGGTTATAGCTTATAGTCAAAAGGAAAATGGCTAAACTCGCGGATTGCCGGATTTTTCGGTGATTGCGAGTTCTGCCGCGCTGAAGTCCGGTTTTTGAATTCGAGTTTTAATTTAAGTATTATTTGTTTCGGTAATTTCACAAAGGAGTCATGTGGCGGAGTGGTGTAGTGTTTGTTTGTTGAAGCGGCTGACCCGGGTTCGAAACCCGGCAGCCTCCTTTTATTTTTTCTTCACTTGTTTTTATTATTTATTAATTATAGTTTTTAAATTCTAAAATGTTATTAATTATGTATTGTTTAAAATTAAAATGAACAATATATACGCAACGAAAATTATAACTGACTATTCGATTAATAAACGAAGCGGGTTTTGGAAACCCGTTTTTCGACGGATGTTACAGTATCCTCTACTTTTAGAAATTTCGTCCCAAAATTTAAGTAGTAGTGGTAACAGGAAAAAGATGCGGGTATTTCTCGCGCATTGAGTCTTCACGTTCCCAAGTAAACTCAGGTCCTCGTTTCGACTCCCAACGTACCCTGACAATTGGAATACGACTTCGTCTTAAACGCTTCTCTCCGAAGTCCATAATTTCTACTGGTCTTTCAATGAAATGCATAGATTCATCGACTTGAATGTCTTCTAGAGGAATGTGGAGGTTTTCATCGGCGAGGCACTTTTTCAAGTTTGATACGTGGAATGTGGATGAATTCTGTTGAGTTCTTCTGGTAAGTCAAGCTTGTATGCTACAGGACCTACTCTTTCGAGTATTTTGAAAGGTCCTACGTAGCGTTGTGCTAGCTTGCCCTTCTGGCCAAAATGAACTACTCCCTTCCACGGTGATACTTTTAAAAGTACTTGATCACCAATGTTAAACTCCAAGGGCTTTCGTCGTTTGTCTGCATAACTCTTTTGACGACTTTGTGGCGCTAGAAGATTGTTTCGAATTTGATGGATCATGTCTGTTGTTTCTTGAATTAATTCTGGACCGGTGATTTGTGCTTCTCCAATTTCGTGCCAACATACTGGAGATCGGCACTTACGACCATATAAAGCTTCGAAAGGAGCCATGCCGATGCTTGAATGATAGCTATTGTTGTACGAAAATTCAACTAATGGTAGATGAGTGTCCCAATTCCCTTTGAAGTCTATGACACATGCTCGAAGCATGTCTTCAAGAGTTTGGATGGTGCGTTCAGATTGACCATCAGTTTGAGGATGAAAAGCGGTACTGAGGTCTAATCGTGTACCCAAGGCGGCTTGTACGGCTCGCCATGTTCGTGAAGTGAAACGACCATCACGGTCTGAAATGATGCTTAAAGGTACACCATGACGGCTTATGATCTCGCTGATGTAGATACGAGCTAACTTCTCGTTCTTGAAGTCCTCGCGAATCGGAATGAAGTGAGCTGATTTTGTAAGACGATCAATGATTACCCATATGGTGTCATACCCACTGGAGGTGCGAGGTAACCCGGTAATGAAGTCCATGGTTATGTTTTCCCACTTCCATATAGGTATTTCAGGTTGGGTTAGAAGTCCTGAAGGTCTTTGATGTTCAGCTTTTACTTTGGAACATGTAAGGCACTTGGAAACAAAAACAGCGATATCCTTTTTCATGCCCGGCCACCAGTAGGTGTATCGTAGGTCTTGATACATCTTGTCGGCTCCTGGGTGTACAGAGTATCGTGTCTTGTGCGCCTCATTCATGAGTAAATCACGAAGGTTATCGCGATCAGGAATCCATATGTGATTTAAATAGTATAGAATACCGTCGGATTTGGTTTTTATTTTTAGTTCAGCTCCACATGACAGCTCATCGCGTACGTCATTTTCGGTTACAGAAACATGTTGAGCTGCTCGGATTCGATCTTTGATGTCGGTTATGATTTGCGAACATAGAAGACGAATGGAGTTCGCATAACCTTTTCGACTGAGCGCATCAGCCACTACGTTTGCCTTTCCAGGATGATACCGAATTTCACAGTCGTAGTCGTTAAGAAGTTCGACCCATCTTCGTTGCCTCATATTCAACTCCTTTTGATTGAAGATATGTTGGAGGCTCTTGTGGTCAGTGTATATTTCACACTTGGTACCGTAGAGGTAATGTCTCCATATCTTGAGAGCGAACACAACGGCTCCAAGTTCCAGGTCGTGGGTGGTGTAATTCTTCTCATGAACTTTGAGTTGCCTAGAAGCATAGGCTATCACTTTTCCTCTTTGCATTAATACACAGCCTAGCCCTTGCCCTGATGCGTCGCAATATACTACAAAGTCATCGCAACCCTCAGGGAGTGTGAGGATAGGTGCGTCACAGAGTTTTTGCTTTAGAGTTTGGAATGCTTCTTCTTGTTTAGGTCCCCATATGAAGGGTTTTCCTTTATGAGTCAAAGCCGTGAGTGGTACAGCAATACGGGAGAAATTGGAAATGAAGCGGCGATAGTAACCAGCCAAACCAAGAAATGATCTTACTTCGGTAATGGTACGTGGCGCTTGCCATTCCTGTACTGCCTTGATCTTTGAAGGGTCGACATGTATTCCCTTGTCATTGATGACATGTCCAAGGAATTGTACTTCTCTTAACCAGAATTCGCATTTGGAGAACTTAGCGTAGAGCTTTTTCAGTCTTTAAGAGTGTAAGGATGAGTCGAAGGTGTCGTTCATGATCGGATTTAGACTTAGAGTAGATGAGGATGTCGTCGATGAAGACTATGACAAAGCGGTCGAGGTAGGGTTTGCATACCCTATTCATTAGATCCATGAAGACAGCTGGGGCGTTGGTTAAACCAAAAGGCATGACCATGAATTCGTAATGACCATAACGAGTTCGGAAGGCGGTCTTTGGGACGTCTTCTTCATGTACTCTGAGTTGGTGATAACCAGAACGAAGGTCGATTTTTGAAAAACAGGTGGCGCCTTGAAGTTGGTCTAGGAGGTCATCGATGCGAGGTAATGGGTAGCGGTTCTTGACCGTTAACTTGTTGAGTTCTCTGTAGTCGATACACATGCGAAACGTTCCATCTTTCTTCTTCACAAAAAGAACAGGTGCACCCCAAGGTGATGAGCTAGGACGTATGAATCCTTTGTCAGTCAGCTCTTGCAGTTGACTGGCCAGCTCTTGCATTTCGGATGGGGCTAACCTATAAGGAGATTTTGCGACTGGTGTAGCGCCAGGTATAAGATCGATGCGAAATTCGACTTCTCTCACGGGAGGAAGTCCTGAAATGTCGTCAGGAAAAACTTGTGGAAAGTCTTTCACTACTGGGATGTCTTCGAGTTTCCTCTCCTTGGTTCCCTTTTTGACGACGTGAGTTAGGAATGCGACATAGTTCTTGCGGAGATATTTTCGGGCTTGAAGGAAGGACATTAATTTGAGTCCTCTCGAAGGGGTTTCTCCAAAGATACATAGGGTCTGACCGTCTGCAAGAGGAATGCGAATGAAATTTTCGCGGTATACTACTTCGGCGTGATGCTGGCTGAGCCAGTCCATACCGATTATAAGATCGAAACTTCCCAACTTCATAGGAATGAGGTCAACTGGAAAATCGTGATCTTTTAGAGTGAGGGTACAATCTCGTATAATAGAATTTAATGAAACGGGCTTTCCGTCTGCAACTTCCACCGTTAGAGATTCCATGAGATTATCACGAGTTTGGTTGAGGATAGGTTCAAATTCTAAGGACACAAAACTTTTATCCGCGCCAGTATCGAATAACATGGATGCATAACTACCATTGATGAGAAACGTACCGTTAACCACGTTGTTGTCAGCCCTAGCTTGGTTGGCATTGATGTTGAAAGCTCTTCCTCTAGCAGGTGGAGGAGCTTGGTTAGCTTGGTTTACCGGATTCGCTTGAGCTTGGGCATGGATGATGTTTACCAAGCGGGGACATGTGTTTCTGAAGTGGTTTGGGTCTCCACAGTTGTAACAAGCTCGCATAGGTTGCATCATGGGGTAGTTGGGTTGATAGTAGGATTGGGCTATATGTTGTGCAGGTGGTAGAAGTAAAGGTTGTTGGGCTTGACCCACCATCTGATGGTGGGTTTGGGTTGAGGGTTGATTGCGGTTCATTCGTTGAAGCGTGCGACAAGTTTGAATAGTGTGACCCGCACGGCCACAGCTGGTGCAATGTTGGCAAGGAGTTTCGGGGAGGTGATGGTATGGACAACGGTTGCATTTTGGGTATGGGCCGGTGTATGGCTTTTTGAACGGTGCAGCTGAGGGATCAATCTGGGTAATTGGGGCGGCAGTGATAGGAGGGTTTGCGTGAGTGACGGCAAAATTTCTGCTATTTCGTTTCCTCTTACCAGCAAACTTTGAAGAGGAGATGGAATGGTTTGAAGTTTGGGCCTCAATGGGGGCTTTCTTTTTCTCATCCTTGAATTTGGCGTTCCGGATGCGATTCTCGGTAAGTTCGGTAGCTAGTTCCATTGCGGCTTCAAGTGTTGCAGGCGAAGTGCTTAGAACCGAGTCTTGAATTTTCGAGGGGAGGCCTCGAATGTAGTGTTCAACCAAGCGGTACACTGGGGTGAACAAGTTGGGGATCATTTGGTTCAGCTCGAGAAATCTTTTGTTGTAGGAAGTATGATCTCCTTCCTTTTGTTTTAACGAGTGGAATTCATCTTCCAACTTTTTGATTTCGCTTCTTGGACAGAAGCGTCTTGTCATGATTTCCCTTAACTCTTCCCATGTTAAGGCCATGGCATCTTCGACTCCTCTCTTACCCTTTTCTGTGTTCCACCAGGTAAGGGCTACCCCAAACAGTCTCCCAGTTGCGTAACGTACCTTGCGATCCTCGGGACAATCGCAGTTGAGGAAGGTGTTCTCCATTTCTTCAAACCAGTGGAGGAGAGCAGTAACACCTTCGGTCCCTTCATACTTTGGGGGATCGCAAGATTTGAAGTATTTGTAGGAGCACTTTTTGGAGGGAGGGTTGTCGACGTTCTGGTCTTCTTGATTGGGAGGGTTGATGGGATTCGCGGTGAGAGCTTGTTGGACTTGAATTACGATGTCAGGAAGCACTGCGGCCATTTGTTTTGCAATTTGGGTGGCCAAGCGTTCGTTTGATCTTCCTGACTTTCTACCTCCACGTAGTTGCCTAGCCGACATCTACAGGAACATACATAGGAAGATTGTGAGTTTATGAAGTTTTTTGGTGTCATGTGTCGTTAAAAGAAATAAAAAAAAATAACATAATCATCAATAATGCAACTACATCCATAGGATGTCTTGGGTTTGCTCATGTTTGGGCCTCCAATGTCCTCCATACCATCGCCTGTATAGTCATGTGGGCCCCCATGACTATTGGCTTAGTAGGATTCACATTGGTGTTGGCGGTTTAACACTCGCATCACCCGAATGAAAACCATGAAATATGATTGCGAGATGTATGGTAGGAGGGTGTCCAGGTGTAGACACAATGACAACTCAAAGTGGGGTTAGCTCACACGACGTTTGGTATAGCATGCTTTGGCCTAATAGGTCCTTCGTACTCTCATCGTTAGTCCCCAGGTAGGCAAACTGGTCCTTTATTTTGGATTTATACGAATGCCAAGCCTAGACAGGACGTTCCGACTACCGGTACTCGTACCCTTCCAGTTACTACATGCCCGTCATGAGAACTCACTTTGATGTGATTTAAAAAATACAAAAATCGTTGCAAAAATCATGGGAATTGTGAGGTGTGTGCTCTCATGGATATGATATGTTATGAGAATATGATTCATGATGAGCATTGTATAATAATCTGTACTTATAACATGCTTGCATAACATTAAATGTAACAATAAACATAAAGCATATAAACATCATGAATTTTGTATGTAACGCATAAACAATTTAACATTTTAATCAACTATAGTATAGGCTCTATGGGTCTAATAACCTATCCTATATCCCTATAGTCATGGCTCTGATATCAATCTGTCACACCCCGACCCGCAGCGGAATAAGAGTCGGGGCATAATTGGGTTATCACCAAAGCTCATGATGTTTACTAAAATGTTTCATATTTATTAAATTCAAATTACAACTTAAATATTCAATCAAATCCATACAATTACAAAGATATGAAACTAAGTAAAACAATCCCAAGCTTAAACTGATTTATTCTTCTAGGCCTTCCTATGTGTTTCTTGCCTCAACTGGATCACCTGTATCATGTGTAAAACGGGGAATATTTTGGGTCAACAAAAGTTTGCGAGTGAACCTTGAGAAAACATTGTTATTAATTTCTTGTTGTATTTAATATTGAAAATTTGTGCAATAATCACATGTGAGCAAACATATATATATATAACAAAAACACAAACCACATTGGATGAGTAAATGACATGAATGATGATGTATTTGAGATCAAGGCTCAATCAAACGGAGCCGATCGAATGACATGAATGATGATGTATGTGAGATCAAGGCTCAATCAAACGGAGCCGATCGAATGAGGCACCTGATACTCAACCCGTATCCCACGGGGAGCTGATGGGCCTAATGAAATGCATGTACTGAAAATGATAACTTCAATCTAAACATAATTCACACAACAATTGATACATAACGGATACACATTTGATCACGGATATGATGGATGCACAAGTGTTTAAATATATTAAGGAATTAAACGACACATGATACACCCCAAAATGTAATTAAAACGGGGAATTTGCTAGAGATTCACTCACATTGGGTGCGTTCTTTGATGACGTTGGATGCGCACGAGTTTTGGGATTTGATCGACGAGGAAAACTAACCTAAAATAATAACGAAATGGTTCGGTAAATAAATGGATTTTATTAGAGTTTAATACTTTTGATTCATAATCTTAATAGGATTTTTAGATTTATTTTTGTGAGTTTAAGGACATTTTCTAGCTTTAAAAATGTTATTTTTAAGTATTTTTAATTGATTTTTAAATTAAATAAATAAATAAAAAGAAATAAAAATTTTGACCGTTGACCGTTGACCGGTCAGATTCAGTTTATTCATGCGCTGAGTGAGGTTCGAACCCGAGACCTCTCGTACGCGTGCACGCAGCTCTACCAACTGAGCTACGTGTCTAACCCGAAATATTCTCTGTTTTAATTATATATATATATTAATTAATTGTTATTTTATTGGGTTTATATTAAAACGATTTAAAAATGGCCGAACCGGTTGCAGGGACCCGGAGTCGAACTCGGGTCCTTCAGTTCGTATATGCACAGCCCAACCAGTTGGGCTGTGTGTTAATCTGTTTAACTCACGGATTATATTACTCTTATAAACATACTGTGACTTGTTCTGATTCAGTTCTAAAAATATTGGTTTTATTTCTGAAAGTCGGTACGTTGTGTGATTCGAACTCGTGACGTGCGTTTTATGATTGCACACAGTCCACCGCTGGACTGTGTGTCTAACCCGGTTAAATATTCAGTTTTAGTTAAACTTATACACATGTTCGGCTTCGTCTTCTTCATTTATAAAGACACAGAACAAAGATGTCCGACCGTTCTTGTTTAAATCGGTCATCGAACATATAATTGATTGGAATGAATAGGATAAAGAGGGTTACGGAGTTAAATGTACCGATCAGAATGTCTTTCTCAGATTTCCGGCAAGAGTCGTCGGCTCTGATTTGTGACTGTCGTCTGAGTGAATCAATTAACAGTTTTGATCAACGAGTTGTGAAATTAAGTTACTAAACAAGGGATATCAGGGGGTTTAGATGATTGTACTGATTCACAGCGAGACTTCGGAATTTCCAGTTTTTTCCGACGAGTGCAGAACGTTATCTGGGACCGATTCTGGTTGAAGGATTGAAGTTAATATATGTCTAACAATGGATTACAAACAAAAGAGTTGAGAAATTTACCGATTTGAAGTAAGTCTCGGTTTTCCGGTGAATGTCCGGCGAATGCCGACTATCTCCGGCGAGTGCTAAAGCTTCGAGAGATTGTGCGATTTTGAGCGAAAAGGTTACCAGAGGTTTGGGTGGGTATTTATAAGGAAGAAACAGAATGTATTGAGTCCGAATTTGGTCTTGATTCGTGGTCAAAGTTTCTCCGGCGGTTACGACCGCAATTGACTGTTAGACGTCGGTTATAACCGATGTCGAAGTCGGTTATAGCGTTATAGTCAAAAGGAAAATGGCTAAACTCGCGGATTGCCGGATTTTCCGGTGATTGCGAGTTCTGCCGCGCTGAAGTCCGGTTTTTGAATTTGAGTTTTAATTTAAGTATTATTTGTTTCAGTAATTTCACAATGGAGTCATGTGGCGGAGTGGTGTAGTGTTTGTTTGTTGAAGCGGCTGACCCAGGTTCGAAACCCGGCAGCCTTCTTTTATTTTTTCTTCACTTGTTTTTATTATTTATTAATTATAGTTTTTAAATTCTAAAATGTTTATTAATTATGTATTGTTTAAAATTAAAATGAACAATATATACGCAACGAAAATTATAACTGACTATTCGATTAATAAACGAAGCGGGTTTTTGAAACCCGTTTTTCGACGGATGTTACAGTTTAGTGGTGAGAATGTGATGGTTTGTGGTGGTGGGATTGAGCCGTGGGGTAAGAGGAAGCAAGGGAAGCTTGTTTCAATTTTTTTTGTGTAAAATGATAATGTGAAGCATGATGATGATTATATAATCTATCAAGTCAAGATATAATCATCTACAATACTTAAATCTCTAGATATTCAACTCAAATCAAGTGGGTGGGGGCCCACATGGGGGGTTAAGTGGAAAATTTAATTATAACATGTGCTAAATTATTAGATATTTAGGTGTTTTGGTTAAGTATGGTAATTAGGGATTTAGTCTTGCATCATTAGTTGAGCAATTAGGGCTTAGAGTGTTAATCCATGTTAATTAGTCCTCTTGACTAATTGGTGTAAGTTTCAAATAACGAAAACGTCACTAGTTCGCTCATCGGTACAATATCGGCTAATATACGAACTTTATTATTTCGTACCGGAAGCTTTGGTTTTTGACCACCGCAAGTGTCGTGGCATTTATTTAGTGCACTTCCGATCTAGAAATATGCTTAACTAGCTCGCTAGATGAATATATGTTGAGTTAGGATGGCCGAAATGCCTTTCGTTCGATCGTTCGCTCGATATCTGCACTTATATATATCGTGCCGTCGAACTTTTCCAGAAATTGTGTTTCCATGACCTCAAGATAGTTGAATGGATTCTGAGTCCCAAATAAGGCTTAACTAGTTCTCTAGATGCATGAATGAGGCTATCGGCCACTAAAATGTTCGTCGGTTCGCCAAACGGTCGCTTTCCGGTCGAGTCGTGCACTGTTTGCCGTATGACCGGAAACGATGTCTTTTGTGCATTTTTGCTATTCTCATATTGTTTTAGGATGTTCAACCTTGTTTTATTATTATTCTGACATCCGGAATCCACTGAATTAGTATTGCGGACAAACTGACATTTGTCGCCTTTTTGGTCGAAACAGACAATTTTGCAAGTTGGGTGTTGTACCGGAAAGTTATGTATTTTTGTAATGGGTGTTCTCATATCAATGTTTTCATTTATATATGGACTCAATCATGGCATTAGCATACCGCTATTCACTGTTCTGTTTCGTTTTAGTGGTTTTGCTGACACAAATAGTGCCACCGCACATAGTGCGCCCAACACTTTCTACCAACACTTTTAGGGCATTGTTTGGTTTGTTCCGCATCGTAACGGAAACCAGTACATGTCATGATCTGATTTACTTGCCCTAATACTTAGGATATGACGTACGACTCAGTTACACAATTAAATTACAATAATATGCATGAGATTATGTAATACAGATAGTGATTCGATTGTACGAAATTACCAGTTATTTGCCATTTGTCACAGGTAGATCTTAAATCATGATCCTTGTCATTTCATCATTTCAAGCGCTATATATACAAAAGTATAACGACGTCGATTTCGTTTCGATTCCATACACTTATAGACATGATATAATTTACTAAGAGCTCTTTATTTTCAGGTACATGAGGTTCTTCCAGAACCATCATGTCTAATGTCTCTTCAAGAGACCTTTTTTACTATAAGCTCCACTTAACCATCTTCTTCATTACTTGCTCCAATTTTTCGAGGAATTATTATTTTCTTGGAATCGACTAGTCTACCACGCTTCAGGCATGCAATAGACTCATTAACATATGGTTTGTCATTCTAGGACACCTATCTTAATTGGAGCATTAGCAGTTGACTATGTGACTTACTTAGTCACTGTTTTTAGTTCATTGAACATGTCTTGTAATTAATTCTTTAATCTAGGTAAATGAATTATTTTTTGAACTTCTTGTTTACCTAATTTAGTTTGAGGATCAATGATAATCCATGCATACTTATTCATTTTCCAACTGCCATTAATCTCCCCCTAATGTTGGGAATGTTAATTTACTTAAAATAAGATCTAACGGGCCATAAATAAATCTCTCGTTAATTGCTCTAAGTATGTAATCATAAATAGTATTTTCATCCAACATATATTCCCAACATTATTTGAGTTTCAATCTTTATGCGTTGTGGTGGATCAATTCCAATGTATACCGCACAATAAAAAGTTTGATGGGAAATATTTGGTTCCTGACCAAAACCAACTATAACGGGGAGAAACAACATGTTGGCTTGATGTGAAATAATGTTACCGCATGTAAAATCACATGTACTCAAATATGAACTTTAGCTCTCTTGATTATTGGCTTTGCAATCAATTTGTAGACGTTTGGTCATCGTCTTCAACAAAAGCAATTTGTGTCTTAAGAATTTAGAAAGTCCAATACTTATTCCAATAATCATAGTAACAGGGAAATTAAATTCAATGTTATAACCACCATAAATATGATAATATGGAATAATATGCTTGCTATCTTTTTTTTTGAACGTCCAACGAATTCCAAATGGGTTACTGGCGAAATTCACCACATCGAGATATACTCGCCTTTCGAACCGGGGAAAACCCTCACCTAGGCCGTAACCCGTTAACACTCGCCCGAAGGCACGACAGTGCGGTGAGGTAAAACCCGTTCAGTTCAAGGATCGAACTAGTGATCACCGCCAACTCGCCTAGTCTCCCATCATCACCATGTGCCGTAGAAACTAAATGCTGGGGGCATGAATTGAACCTGGGTCACTTGGAACACAAGGTCTCTCCCTTACCACTCCACCACTAGCTCATTGGCAATATGCTTGCTATCTCATTAGCTAAGCTACACACAACTTCAAGTTGTAAATTTGATGACCATTTAGATGATGCATCGATTTAAAAACACTAAATGGTATCATGTTTGGATATATACATACTTTGCTCATTCCATAATATTTTAGAGATTTACACCCTACTTTGGTTGGCAAGTAATTAACTTCTGTTGAGAGCAACTATGACATGTTTAATTATCAGGAAGGATCTTCTAGTTCTTCATTAAG
The DNA here is from genome assembly GCA_947069175.1 of Scalesia atractyloides. NCBI lineage: Eukaryota > Viridiplantae > Streptophyta > Magnoliopsida > Asterales > Asteraceae > Scalesia > Scalesia atractyloides. Next base: position 34,931,048 of record CAMTDV010000013.1, on the reverse strand, counting down.
TTTCAGATCATCATTGGCTCGGTATGGTCTAAACCGTCATGCCAACTTATAATTATGATCCATAAACATTTGGTTTAAGATCGTATATGTACTAATTGCACATATGTAATACAAAACGTAAGATACGAGAGAATGTATTATAACTTTAAAGCTCGAGCCACCATGTTATATAATCACTCCTTAGTTTGCCACATTTTGTGGTCAATCTCATTATACCATTATTACAAATAATAATTGATCTTATTATTAACATGATATCATGACAAAAATTACAATGATGTCCATGATATCGACATTTTCAATGATCGTTATATAATTACATTCGTTTCAAGGAATGAGATGAATTTAAAACTTCATAAAGTTCATTCTTTACTCATTACACGGGTATCAAATCAGTTCAAAACTATTCATCCCCTTTTAATGATACTACCACTTCAGAAACGTATCCTGTGTGTGGTAAATGGAGAAGTTTTATACATATTTCACATAATATAATAATATAACGTTTATCAGTCTAATATCTTATGACCTTTTATAACTGTATAATGAGATTCATGGAGTATAACACTTCCGTTTCATATCTAAACATGTTTATACCCTTTCATAAGATTGGCAATAAACAACAACTTTAGTTTAATTGTTCTATGCCATATTATCTATATAGTAAATAATAAAAACACAAGAATACCATGTATACCATAACTAGGTATACATTACATGACATTATAATATGTCATTATAAAACAAGTTATACATATCCTAAAAGAACATTCAGTAGTGATATACATATATATTTTTAATAAAACATTAGATGTCAATCTGTATTTTATCGGAATCAAGTATGTGACTTTCAAAACATTGTTGTTCCATAAGGACAAAATTAATATATGATGAAAGACAGTAAAATCATATATCGTAGTTATATATATATATGCGCATGTATACATATACAAAATTCATACTTGAATATTAACTCATTTTTTTCACACACCATATTGATACACATGCAATCAAATCTCATATCAATAATTGACCTAAAGTTTCAACTTCTCATCAAACAAAAACAAACCTTATTTCTTAGTTAAATAAAATGCTTAAAAGATTTAGAATTTAAAGAAAGTTACAAGTCAAAATCATTTTGATTTTAAATAATTATTCATACTTGTTCGTATTCAATATCAAGGCATATTCTAACATGTGTGCACGTTTAAACAAGTAAAACAAACGAATCTTAAAGTTCATATGGTTATATTAATATTAGAGTAGAAAATACAATATAAATTATGAGTATAAAATATAAACTAATTGAAATTAACATACAATTTTCTACTCGTTTATACATGTATATCTATTATAAGTTTTTATAAATTTATGAATAGGCAACATACTAAAATTAAAGCCTATATGTATTTAATCTAACCAAGTAAAATATAATTCTCCATGCATTCCAAATATATCAAAAGTTGTTGATGGCGATTGTCTATTAATAACACATACAGATAGTTATAGATAGATCATAGATAGTTAAATATCTAATGAGTATTTCTTTAAGATTGTCATGAATGAATAATATTCAAATCCATAATAACATAACTCCAAATAAAACAAAAATTATCATATAGATATGTAGGTTAAAATAATAAAGTCTATATAACGCAGTTAGGCTAATGTTAACGAGGGAATACCTTTTAGGCTATTGTGTTTTACTTGGAAAGATAGAATTAAATAAAGGTATGAATCCTAATATTGATAACTAGAATTATAAGTGAAAACTTAATAAATGAATATTAATATGCAACTTCTTTTATAAATCACTCAATTTTTTTTTAAATTTTATCACAAATAAACATAGAAAATAGTTTAGTTTAACATTTTCTAGTAGATATTAAAAGCATCGAGTATGTAAATACTAATATTTATTATTTAGTTTGAATCATCAAATGAATTGCTTTATTTAATTACTAAATAACATTTTTTGTTTACTTTAGAAAGCGTTAATATTTTCTTTAATTAATAATCCATCAAAAACACCTATTATAATCATCATTAAAATAATAATATTAATAATAATAATGATAATAATATATAGCATTATATATATTTTCTTTATTGTTGTTTCAGTTTTGATTAAACTAACCTTGGTGGCTGGAGAAACCAAATCAAAGCACACTAGATCCATATTCAAATAACCAAACTACGGAATGATGTGTGTATTATGTATAAATCAAATCAAGCAAGGTTCGATTTATGACCTAAATTGGCGGAACTTGGATTTAAGATCCGCAGGCTTCTAATCGTCTCTATTCCAGTTGCTCACATAACACATGTGGTTATTTTCTGATTACATCTAATCTGGGTTTTTGAAACGAGCACTTTTGTGCTGATAACGTGTTGAAAAACAACGCTTTATTAGCAACCAATATACACGATAAACATGAGAACATAGATCATAGATCATGTAGAGAAAGAAATATGGAGAATGAGATAATTCTTATTGATATTGAGTATCTAATATCAAATACATAGGACCTCTATATATAGTGTTCTCACATTAATACAAAGGACATGAAGAGACGGGAGTTAGAATGTTACATTAATATAAAAGATACGAAGAGACGATAGTTAGAATGTCAATAGTCACCATAATATAGTTTATTTATAACAATATCATTTTATTACTAATTTGATGATATTAACATACTAACTACTAACTCGATTAGTGTCATTCTAACATTACGCCATTCAAAAAAAGTATGTGATATATTAATGATATCACAATCACTTTATAATTTAGAGTGAAAAAACGTAAAAATATAGCAAATGGCCTGTAAAAGATCAATAAGTAGTATGTTATTGTTTCTCTACGTTTACTTTATGATTTAGAGTGGAAAAACGTAAAACTATAGCGAATGGCCTAATATAAATGTAAAAGATCAATAATTACCAAGTTATTGTTTCTCTAAGTTTAATAGTCAAACAAAACAATGTAATCTGGCATTTGGGTTGTGTTGTGTACATTCATGTCTTTGTCACGTTTTTATTATTTATGGCACTTATTCCAAACTTAGTATTTGTCATTTCTTGATGAATGTATCACGTGGAGTCAAATACTTAACTAGTCATGATATAGCATATCATGAAGACATGTGTATCGATAATTGTTACTCGCACGTTATATCATACTACCATCAATAATACACTACTTGTTTGATACTGGTAATGTATTACGGAATTTGTCAAAGAAATTATACATATGCACATGTGCATCGATAATTGTTACCACAAAAAAATTAGTGACGAAATATAGCGATTTAAAAAATATATCTAAAAAAAATTTGTGTGATTTTTAGGTAATTTTTTATGTTCACATGGGTTATCGTGGTTCTCGCAATAAGAGTGACTCTAAATGAACCATATATAATATATATATATATATATATATATATATATATATATATATATATATATATATATAAACGAACACGGAAATTACAAACAAAATGTATCACACATAAACCTATGACACACACTCGTTTACGCAATTGATCACAAAACGAATTGTTAAACCCGAATATATTGTATTTTGTTCTCTTTGTATATTAATACTCAAAAGTTACAAATTATAATAATAAATAAGTATAAAACATTTATCTTTAATTTACAAGACGCGATTCCATTACTCGTTTAGTATTCTCAAGTTTATAAAACTGGGTGATTTATTTTATTCTTCTTGTTCTTAGAAAAAATCTTTGTTTTGTCCATAACTTCCCTATTATTATGTCTTTATATCATAAGCCAATATTTATTCACGTTTCAGAGCTTCGGTGGTAGGGACAAATCCCCTTTTAGTGTACAAGGCTAACAGTGTTATTGTGTTAATTACTATCTGCTGCGGCTAGCTTGAAATGTTTCCCATACTTGTATACCCCTAAGTTGTAGGGTGTAATAATGAAAACGATGACAACTTTGATTTTATGGCGTAGGTGACAAATTTAAGTGAAGGTAAACTGGGAAAGGTTAGGATTAGAATTGTTGTTCAGTGGCGTGCGAAAGAAGGTGGGTATGCTGGAGAGGAGGAGGTATAACGGGTTCATCGTTGGTGGTTATGGAGCAAGGTAGGTGAGGGCCAGCGAGAGAACATGATTGAGACTTGAGAGATGGTTATGATGGCGAAGCAGTGAGTAAATTTAATTTGAATAATAGGAAAAAGTGTATGGCAATTTGTTTTTTTTAAGCTGTGGGTTTAATGGAAACAGTCTCTTTATTTCTACGGGGTTAAAGTAAGACTGTTTATATCTTACCCTTCTTAGACCATACATTAGCTTTGCTATTTGTGTGATTTACTGAGTATGATTATGATGATGTTTATTTTTTATTATAAGAAGCTATGATGTATACAAACCATAAAATAGTAAGTAGATACGTAAATGATTTTGATAAGTTATAGAGATATGTAATTTGGATTGGATAACATGAACAATTTGTAACCTTACTTGCATCAATTAATAATTATTAGAATCTTTTAACAAGAATCTTCTAAATAGAGATTTGGGTTTTTCAATGGAAACCCAAGTTCAATACTCACTTGTGTCATGTGGTGGATTAGGTAATGATGGATATCGTCTAGCCTTCTTGTATAGTTTTCAGGCTTTATCCGGAGCCCACCCAGATTTTCGTCCTACCGTGTGTTACGTCAGAGAGTTCTGCTCTTGTGGTGGCACAACAGCTGTCCAGTTGTAGCTGACGGTATCGTTTCTCAGGGGAACGACCAAGACAAACTCTGAAGCTAGTGTGAGCATGTTAAAGACAACATAGGCTGATCGGAATGGAGCAACATAACTCTACACTTTGAGAATTACGGTAACATAATACAAGAAAGTCAAAAACAATAAAAAAAGCATTTAATGATGCACGTGCAAAGATTAAATTAATATCACTTTTATTGTGTTCCCTACGTTTAGTTGCCAAACAAAACCATATCATTTGACCATTTGGGTTGTGGTGGTGTATATTCATGTTTTTGTCACGTTTTAATTATTTATGTCACTTATTCTAAACTTGGTACTTGTCATTTCTTGATGCATGTATCACATTGAATCATATACATAAGTAGTCATGTCGTGATAAACATATCATGACATAAGAATTGTATCAGACACATTAATCTAAATACACACTCGTATCAGATAAAACGACTTGTTTAACCCAAACATATATTATTTTGTTCTCTTTGTATTCTAATACTCAAAATTTAAAAGTTACACATTTATGAGAACAAATAAGAATAAGTATAAAGCATTTATCATTAAATTATTCGACATGATTCCATTTCTCTTATAGTCTTCTTAACTTTGTAACATATGTGCATGGTATAAGAAAGCTATGATTATCATGTTTTTATTGTTTAGGTCACATTGTTGTTTAACTTATTATATAGGCTTCCCGATGCATGTATCACGAGTGCTCTAGTAAAGTGACAATACACTAAAATGAAACAAGCGAAAAGAGCATCCAAAATGCTGGATAAACCAACGAAACGTGGCAAACCCCTTTTCAAATAATACCGACCACAAATTCATAAATATTAAGTATATATATGTGTCATAATTTTTTTTATCAACAGTAATTTTCCTGAGATTTTTTTTAAATTCCAGTTATAACAACTTGTCCGCCTATCAAAAAAATGCTTAAGAGTAATTTTTCTAATAAGCTGTTTGTTTATCTTTTAATGAGACTTTTAATGGTTTAGACCTCTTACTGGTTCAACACTTAATAATTCAGACTGTTTGTTTTGTGAGTTAATGTCTGAATGATTCAAATATTTGTATCTGAATGGTTAAGTATTATACTGAGTCTGATTGGCTAAGAGACCTCTTATTCGAATAGCTCAGATATTTGCCACTGAACGGTTAAGCATTATACTGGCTTTTAATGGTTCAGATCTCTTACTTGTTCAACACTTATGGTATAGACCTCTTACTAATTCACATACGCTGTTTTTCTTCTAAAAATATCAAAAGAGAATGCCACTCGAAGACTATGATTCCCTCATATCCGGTTGTGATAGAAAAGCACTGATGCTTGACAGATAAAATTAAAATATCTGGCAACGTCTGATGGTATACTATCTATCTTAATAAGACTCAGGACATTGGAGATTTGTTCTGTACGAACCACATATTCCAATGACACTTTGTGTCGAAAATCCAGATGTTTATAAACTAAAGAAACCCGAAGATTACTCTATGCTAGATTTCAAAAGGTTTGACATAGATGCCAAAGCTCTTGTCATAATTGCGAAAGCACTACCAGCTGAAATATATGCAGAACTATTACACTGTAAAAGTGCTAGAGAATTGTGGGAGGGTTAAAAGAGAAATTCAGTAAATCTAAGTAAACTGTTAAAAATAACCAGGAAAACATACAAAATGTTGAGAGTATATCTTACCCAGTACAAACAATAGTTTGAAACAAAGGTGACGATAGTGTTGTAATAAACAACGATCCCTTGAATACAACGGAAGACGAGAATAAGTGCGAACACGCATTCATGGCCACCAAAATGGGAGTATCTACTTGTCAAGATAGCCTATGGTATGTAAACTGTGGATGACCCAAACATATGACTAGATGCAAAGGTCTACTGAAAAAGTTCCATTCTCATGGAGGGGTAACATTTCCTTTGGTAATAATGCTAAAGGAAAGGTGATGGGGTCAGGAACTATCCAAGCTGGAAAGCTAAAATTTGAAAATGTTAATCTGATCGACAATTCAAAATTTAATTTACTCAATGTTTCACAAATGAGTGACAGAGGCTATGGCTCATTTTTTACAAAGACGACTTGTAAAATCGTTGGACCTAAGGTTGTCAAAAAGATTGATAAAATCATAGCCGAAAGCATGCACAACTTATTGCTCATAGAAGTGGTAATGTTTATGTAGTGGACATGTCTAAAGAAAATCCAAAATCCAATGTTTGCCTATTCTCTGTTGCCTCTACAAAAGAAACATAATTATGGCATAGAAGGTTGGGACATGTTAATTAAAAACAATTCACACCCTGACAAAGGAAAAGCTTGTCAGAGGTTTACCAACCAAACAATTCAAATATGATGAACATTGTGTTTCCTGTTTAAGAGGAAAACAACACAAGGTATCACACAAACCCATTGAAGAGTCCAAAACAACCAAATGTTTACAACTGTTGCATATGGATTTGTTTGGCCTAGTAAAAATCATGAGCTTGAGGAAAAAGTGTTATTGCCTGGTGATAATTGATGATTTTTCAAGGTTTACATAGACATTCCCCACCACTCAAAAGATAAGACTGTAGGAATTTTTAAAAAATTTATCATAATAATAGAAAAATAGTATAATTTTCCTGTAAAATCCATCAGAAGTGACAATGGGACAGAATTCAGACTCCAAGAGGTTGATGAAATCTGAATATCCAAAGGGATATTGAGACAATTCAGTATTTCTAGAACACCTAAACAAAATGGGGTTGTTGATAGAAAAAACAAAACCCTTATTGAGGTTGCAAGAACTATGCTTGCAGATTCTAGTCTTCCATTGTCCTTTTGGGCAGAGGTTGTGAGAACTGCATGTTATGTTCAAAACAAGGTCTTAACAAATTTTAGGCATTAAAAGACTGCCTATTAGATTTGTTAAAAATAAAACCATTAATACCATTTTTAAAATCTTTGGTTGCCCATGCTTTATCTTGAATCTCAAAGATTTAATCTCAAAATTTGCAGCTAAAGTGGAATGTGTAAATTTCTTGGGATATTCTTCTATAGCCAAGGCCTATAAAGTGTTCAATACAAGGACCATGACTATAGAAGAAACATTAAATGTAAATATTAATGAATTATCATCCTTCAAAATCCCTAAAATCCACCAGAACTATTTAATCTTGATTAATTCAATTTTGAAGAAGTAACTCCAAAGGTTTAGGTTGATACGGGTAAACATAAGGCAGACAACAGGATTACAGATTTTACATTGAGATGTCATCTCAATACAAGGTTTCTTCTAATCCACAAAGTTCATCTACACAAAACAATAGTTAGTCCATGATAACTGGAAGTATTGTTGACCAAAGTGAACCCCAATCCTCTGATGTTGCTTGTAGTCAAACTATTGATCTATCCACTTCATTAAATAGCTCACCAATTGGGCCAATCCCTCCACCACCACTTCAGTCCACAGTTGACCATTTTACAATGGCAATAGAGGTTTCACCAGTTAATTTCCAATTATTCCCCTCACCACAAAATTCCATCATTCCTTACACTGAAACACCATCTTCCACCGATCTCATCCACCATAACAAGTTATAAGAGAGATCAATGCAGGAGTGCTCATAAGAAGCCAAACCTCAAATGTCTGCCTATTTGTAGACTTTCTATCTTTAATCCAACTTGTCAAATACGAAGAGGCACGAAAAGATAATAGTTGGGTAGAAGCAATGTAAGAAGAGCTTCTTTAGTTCAAAAGACAACAAGTTTGGGAACTTGTATCATTACCTGATGACACTTGTCCAATTGGTACAAAACGAGTCTTCAAAAACACAACTAATGAAAGAGGCATTGTTATTAAACACAAAGCAAGACTTGTGGTTCGATGGTATAAATAAGAAAAAGGAATTCACTATGAAGAAACCTTTGTTCATGTAGAAAGGTTGGAAGCCATAAGACTCTTCTTGGCCTTTGTTGTTAACTACAACATGAAGGTGTATCAGATGGATATAAAGAGTGTTGTTATCTAAGGAAAAATTCAAGAAGAGGTCTATTTGTGTCAACCACCTAGATTTGAAGACTCATTCCATCTTGATTATGTCAACAAGCTAAACAATGCATTGTATGGCCTAAAACAAGCACCAAGAGCCCGACATGATACTTTATCCACTTTTTTCTTATCCAACAAATTTAAAAGAGGTAAAATTGATAAAAACTCTTTTTTCTGAAATGGAAAGGGAAAAATCTGTTAATTGTATAGATTTATGCAGATGATATCATTTTTGGATCCACATGTGATAAACTGTGTGATGATTTTAGAAAATTGATGACAACTTACTTTTGAAAATGGAACTTTCATTCATCAAAACAAATATGTCAAAACTCTTTTGAAAAAGTTTGACATGAATGATTGTAAACAATGTGCTACCCCCATGAGTACATTAAACCATTCGTATCTAATGAGAAAGATGCCTTGATAGATTAGACACTTTACAGATCTATGATTGTATCATTGATGTACTTAATTGCATCAAGGACTGATATTTTTTTGCAACTTGTGTTTGTGCAAGATATCAAGCATCACCTATAAAGTTAAAGTTAGTAGATGTAAAAAGGATATTCAGATACCTCAAAGGTACTCCTACACTTGGTATCTTGTATCCAGCTAATGGAAATATTGAGCTTTCAGGTTTCTTGGATAGTAATTTTGTTGGTTGCCACAAAACAAGAAAGTCAACATCAGGAGGCTGCCAATTCCAAGGAAATACCTTGGTCTCATGGCAGAGCAAAAAGAAAACAACAGTCTCTAATTCTACAGCAGAGGTAGAGTACATAACTACTACAAGTTGCACTACACAACTCCTGTGGCTTCATAATCAATTGCTTGATTTTGGTATAACTTCTCTAAAGGCACCCTTAATTTTAGACACTAAAGCAGCTGAAAACATTATCAAGAACCCAGTGTCATATTAAAAAATAAAGCACATTGACATTCGTCATCACTTTGTAAGAGATTGTCACGAAAAGGGATTGATTTCACTTCATCATGTTCCCACTGAAGATCAATTAGCAGATGTGTTCACAAAAGCAATGGACACATCTCGTTCGTGAACTTGGGCCGAGTTTGACTTTAAAAAAAATTTAAAACATAATTCTTTTGCCTATCATATTAAATAATGAATATCATTTTTACAGGAATGAATATCTATTCTTGATATACTTTGTATGTGGTCATGTTAATTTTTATTTATGTTGATATTCACGTAATTTGTTATAGATATTAGTAAAATGTGATATTTAACATATATATAATTCCTGAAAACTAACTTATTTATAATTTCACATGTATGAGTACTCCCAAGTGCTCTTCGCTTAGATCGAGTACACTCAACTCTCTAGACGACCAAATAGGGAGCGCCTAGAGACTTTTACAACTATGGTATTTGATAAACAAATTCATAAACAAAATGTATGAGGTAATCATAAAAGCAAACGCCAAAAGTAAGAAAGAATAGTAGCTAAAGACAAAATACATTTGACAATCAAAGTCATACAATCAAACGATCACCCAACTCACAACAAGAAAGCAACGAAATAAGTTACTTGGAATTGCTAGAGAAGCTGTGCGTAAGAAGGTACATACAAAAAACCAAAGAAACAATCCACACAAAGGAAAAAAAACCAACAAAGTTAAGAGTACATCTATCAATGCAAAAAAATCTTGCAAATTTAACATTATATAAATGTGCTTGTGGAAAACCACACATATGTAAGTAAAAAATTACACATGTAAGAAGTGTTGTTTACTATTCCCTACGGCCTTCATACGCAATTTTTTTTACTAACACATGTGTAATTTCACACATACATATTTAAAAAACCTAAGAAATAGTATTTACGCCAAAAGATATGAAGAATACTTTTTAAAAAATATATGTGGTTCTCATATGTTCTCGTAACTTCGGGTGGTTCTCAATGGATCCATATATATGTGATAAAAAAAAAAGAAAAAAAAGGGAGTGATTCGGCCTGATGGAGTGGGTGGGATGGACTAGGGTGGTGGGGAGGTCGAACAGGCGTCTCTAGGTAGGGGGGGGGGGAAGGGTCGAACATGCATCTCTAGGGTGGGGGTGAGAATCCTTGGGATTTTATTCAATGAACCACAAAATACAAAGAACGAATAAATACACAATCAATTGTATCAACCTACAGACTAAATAAGGAAACGATAAATCACATACAAATTATAATAATGTATTAAATAAATTTCGTAGATATGGTGTTGACTAATATGCTCCCTCAGTCGTAGCAATAGTTGGTCGGATGCAAAGACTATCTTCAATACGATTAAATAGTTGGCATAAAGACCTTTAGTAAAGATCTCGGCATAATATGAACTTTTTCCCAAACAAAATATATGTCAATTTCGATGTGCTTAGTGCATTAGTGTTGAACCGGGTTTTGTGATAAGTACATGGCTGATATATTGTCATAGTAGATTATGGATGCTTGTTTAATGGGGAGATGAAGTTAAAGAAGCAAGTTGCGAAGCCATGTTAGTTCGGCAGACGTATTAGCAACCCCTTTATACTTGGCTTCTACATTTGATCGTGATATAGATGGTTGATGTTTAGAGGACCACAGTATCAAGTTATCACCAAGAAAAAACGCACTATCTTGAAGGGATCTACAAGTGTCAAGACACCCTAGTCAGCGTTAGAGTAGGTAGTTAAAGTAAGTGATTTGGTAGGGGTTAAGTGAAGCCCATGATTCAAAGTGGCTTTGAGATATCTCAACATACGTTTCAGAAATTTGAAGTGGGGCTCACGAGGTGCATGCATAAATAAACACACATGTTGTAAGATGTATCGGGCCGAGTGATGGTGAGATACTGAAGAGCACCAAATAGATTATGATAAAGTAAATTGTTAAGTAGTAGTTCGCCAACTCGCGTACTAAGTTTATGACCTGTATCAGTAGGAGTGGCTGATGGTTTACAATTTTGCTTGTGAGCTCTCGAGATGATATCAACTGATAAAAGTATGATGATGTGTTGAAATAAGGTAGTCAGAAACTGTGAGTACACTGTCATTAACATATAACAATAAGTAGGCCATTTGGTTACCGCGACAATATAAAAATTACGAGCTGTTAGAAATCGCACTTTGAAACACGTAAGACATAATGAAAATCACGAATCAATGGTACCAAGCCCGTGGTGCTTGTTTCAAAAAATAAAGAGACTTTCGAAGTCTATATACATGAGTAGGCCGATTCGAATCGACAAATCCCGATGGTCTAAACATCTATAAAGTTTCTTTGAAGTCCCCATGTAAAAACACGTTCTTAACTTCGAGTTAATGTATAGGCCAATTTCTCAAGATAGCAGGGCTAAGAACCGTTTAGATAGTATTGGTCTTTACAACGGGATGAAACATTTCATCACAATTCACACCCACTTTCTGAGATTTGTTATAAATGAATAGACATGCCTTATATCATTCTAGTGTGCCACTTGAATTATGATGAAATAGCCACATTCACCTAATGATGCGAGCATCTATAAGGCGAGGCACTAATTCCCATGCATAATTTTCTATTAATGCTCTATATTTATTCGTCACGACATCGGACCGGTGTGGATCAGTCATAGCTTGGGTATATGATTTTGGGAACGGGGAGATTTTGGTTGGTTTTGGAGAACATTGACATGGAGGTTAAGCGAGACTTTGGTTTTGCGCTCCGGTGTTGTCAGTGTGTGACCATCATGTGGCTGGGGGGAAGGTGCCAGTGGGTCGGTTGTTAGGTTTTGTGTCAAGGTGGATGAGTTGGGTTTGGGTGCGGTTGGGTTGGTGAGGACGGGGGCTATTGAGGTGAGAGGGGGGAGGGGGGCTGAGGTGAGTTAGTGGTATGTGTGGTTTGGATGTTATGTTGGGTGGGCAGTGGGTTGATAAGGTACTAGCCATAACAGTTAGTGGGTTTTGGGTGCTGGATATGGTAGGCATAGTGGTCTGAGGATGAAAACGGAGTGGTTAAGGTTCATTATCAAGAGATGAGTAACTTTGGGGAGTAGGTTTGTAGGAAGTGGAAAATGGAAAATTATTCTCGTCAAATACAAGCCTATACAAAATAATTTTTCCAGTTTGTAAATCAACATATTGATCCCGCGATAGTTAAGTGGGTATCCAAGAAACACGCACGAATTAGAATGGGCCGGTAGCTTGTGCGGTTGAGTTGCAGTTTGGTTGGGGAAGTATACGCACCCGAAGACGCGCAAGTGGTCGGATGTGGGTGTTTTGAGGTAAAGATCTATGGCAAGGGTGTGGAAGTTTAGGAATTTAGAATGTAAAATGTTGGTGTGGATTTTTGAAGAGCTTCAACCTAGTATATGGGTGGAATGGAAGCATGGGTGAGAATGGAAAGAATCAAGACATTGATTCGTCAAATCATATGTTTGGCCTTGTCGTATTGTTGTTACTCTGTGGGCAAGAAAAACAGAACTGGAGTCTGTGGTTAGAAGCAAACGATTTAAAATTATTATTTTCAAACTCTCCTTTCATGTCACACCATAACGATTTAATTGGTTTATTAAATTGAGTACTGTCGCATTTACAAAATTGGGTAAATTTAAGAGAAGTTTTAGATTTGAATTTCAGTGGTATACTAAAGTAAAATTGGTGAAATCATCAATGAGGATCATATAATATTTGGAATCGTGTTTGCTCAATAATGGGGACTTCCATATGTCACAATGAATGATATCAAACATTGAATCGTATAAGAAGTAGATAATGAGAACAGTAAAGGTTTATTCTTAGAAATCTACATGAATGGCAAACAAAGGAAGTACTTAATTTATTGCAAGAAATAAAATGTTTTGAGATAAGAAAATCCATGATGTGAGATCCTAGATGTCCTTGGCGATGATGCCATGATGTTAATGACGATGTGTGAAAAGCGGAAGCGGTAGCACTGGTGGGAGTGGTAAGTGCATATAAGGGATCCAGACTATTATGTCGACTCAGGAGCTTCCCAGTCTTCAGGTCATTCATAGAAAATCTTAAAGGGTCAAAATCCACAAATACATAGTTATCAATGGTGAATTTACACACGTGAATCAGATTTTCGATGATATATAGTGTATGGAGAATTTGTTTAAGTTTGATAGGTTTATTGGTATTTGATAAGATGGTATGACCCGATCCATGAACCGATATTTGATTGCCATTTCCAACTAAAGCAGATATAATACAAGTCTTACACGGGGTATGATCATACCTAATTCGGATGCAAGTGTGATGTTTTGCCAGTATCCATGATCTATTGATTTGTATCAGGTTTCGTTGTCATGGTAGAGAAGGCAGCTCCAAGTTCTGAAGACTCCAGATGATTAACTTATGTGATGTGGGCCTATTGGGCTACATCACGAGGTTTGCTAAAGTTTGGGCCAGAAGATCCTAGTGTTGGAGGAGCGCATGGAGAAGCCCAGTGATGTGCCATCAACTAAGTGCATAGTTATCCCCTAATTCTATGTACTTTTATGACATTATAGTTGAACATACTGCCTAATCACACATCTTTGACAAATGTAGGGTTCTATGGTCTCGAGATAAAAGAAGTGAAAAACAAGCATAAAGAAAGGAAAAATCCAAGATTCCAAGGAAATCATCAAGTTGCTAGATAAGCACGGTCATGCCAGGCTATGGGCGTGGCCATGCACAACACCCACGAGCACAAAGCCAACAATTCAACCCAAGAAAGGTCAACAAAAGTCCACGATATGGAGAGGCATTACATTTCAAATTTAACTTTAAAAAGAAACGTAAACTAAATAGACTCTGACTAATACATAGGCATTAGTTATTATGTACTAACACTCTTTAATCTTCACATTTCTCAACTTTGGACAGATTCATACAACTTCCAAATCAGTGAGTTTGAGCTTGTTTATGCAACTTTTCTTTTTATTTTCTTGCTTCTCCTTCCTTGGATAACCTCTAGAAGTGTTACCACTTGATTACCAAGGTAAAAAAAGATGGTACATCATCATTTTGAGGTCCAAAGTTAGGATGTTACTAGATTTTTGTTAAGAAACTTTAAACATGTTCATATTTCCTTAACTTTGGAACATCTTTAAGTTGCCAACAAATCCCTATGTTGGATTATTTAGGATTGATGTTTTCTTCCAGAAATATTGAGATAATATGTTTACATTTCATACAACCTAAGTCATCATGTAGCTTCTAAGCAAACAAAGTTAACAAGCTACACCAAGTCTCCAACCATAACCATGTTGGAAGCACTCGTCTAGTTAAACTTACTTGGTTACTTGGTGAATTAGATGATTTAATTATGTTGTTCATACTTGTACTCATGACCATCCGCATCATCCATGTGATGATTTTGTGCATTGGTGAACTCTTGAGCTTAGTGGATTTCCATACCTCCAATGCTTGACAATATACTTGACTAACACATGACTAAATATACATCGTAATATATATAATATAAATATCCAAAACCTAACCATGATATCAACCAAACTCATGGTTGAATATTATGTGACAAGGTGGGACATATCTTATTTTAGATTTCTTGGTTTGGACTTCTAATGGGTGACTTAGTACCCATGAAAAACACAACTAAAAATAGTGTCAAGTGTTTAAGCAAGATATATTTTATGTAATTTCTCATACTTATAAAATTCATTTACTATCTAACGTGAGCGAGGGTGTGTATGATTTTTAGATATATTTTAATTACTTTTCACTCATTTATTCAAGCTTTAAATTTATAAAAAAAACGATACGCAACTATCACTCTCTAAAACACGCTAAGGCAAGTGCACCCATCGTTGGCGTAGTATAGTGATGGTATGATACCGAGATCGTCCAAGGACACAAGAGCTTTTAATACTGGAATATAGTCGACGTCTAATCTAATCAAAAAAATTTAGGAAAGGTTTTGAAGAATAAAAATAAAGAAGTAACTAAAATAATAAAAAAGAGAAATAGACAAGATAGAATCACTTGGTTCCGACTCATTATTTACATATCTTTTGATGATTTCCATGCTTTGGGTTTTTTAAGAGATTATCTTAGTTAAAGTGGCATGTCCCTCTTTTGGAGGCAATGCTACCCTCAGCCATATTGGTTTGAGTAAGCAGGGATACAGTCCCGCAAGGCCGAAATATTGAAAGATAATTAAGTAAGTTATTAATGCAAATTGTTGCATGTCCCTCTTTTGGAGGCAACACTACCCTTGGCCATATTGGTCTGAGTCAGCAGGGATACAGTCCCGCAAGGCCGGGTTAAAGTTTTAATAGTAGTTTATTTATAAGGGGTTCAAGTCGTTCTTTCTTCCCCAGATTTGATGTTATCTGCCTAAAGGGAAGTCCTAATAAGGTTGAACCAAGTCCTCATAGGATCTATACACTGAACAAGGCAAGAACTTTACCCATACCACTCTTCTAACCCCTTCCAGGCAGTTAACGCACTTTATATAGACTGTAAAAACGTGAATGAATGAATCAACGAAACATGAAGGATGAGAGAGTAAAGTTCACTTTCAATATGAAAAACTAGTTATTAAATTCATTAATACATACCCAATGAAAAAGTTAATTAAAGCTAGGAAATCAAAAGTAATACATAAATAACTTGTTTTCACCAAGTGATGTAAGAGATTAACAAAGCATGTCCTTTGTTTGAAAAAACTCTTATGATCAATCTTGGATCCCTAGACTACTACACACATTCTAAGATGGATGAATGTAGTGGATGATGGTGGTCTTGTGGTGGTGGAATGGTGGCAGGTGTGAGAGAAGTGGTTTACCAAGGGAAGAGTTGAAATGAAACCAAGCACCCTGTTTATAGCTTGAAACAGTGGCCTCACATGGCCTCCTGCCTATAGGGCACGACCCCATGTCTTCCTTCTTCTCTGTCTTCATTTAATACGTATATCAGATCAGTATGCTACACGGCCCTGTGTGTTAATGACACGACCCCGTGGCCATTGTACTTGCTGTACGATCCTAGATATGTAAATCTGAAAGTTGACCACGACCCGTGTCCAAGAGGACACAGCCCGTGTATCTTGTCTACTTCTTTTTATCTTCTTCTGATCTGGAATCTTGAAGGGGCACAGCCTCGTGCCAAACTTCTAATTCGTTGTTTTTAGTCTTGGGGTGAAGCTCGGAGGGCTGGTATAGTGTGTTGTCTTCCCGTCTTCTATACTTATGCTGGATTTTGTCATTAATTTGTTTCTTTTGTACATTTAAGCTCTTTTTATCCTGTAAATCAAAAGTATACAAAGAAATACACTTTTTCCAACATTAGTACTAAAAAGGCTTGATTTTATACCGTATTTGATACAATTTTATATGTTGCATTTGACGTATATCACTTTCCAATCTCCAAATCATTAAACTTATGCACCCTTGTTTATCCTTTTTAGGGTAACTTTGGTGACTCCATCTCCTCCTAACACCATAGGCTTGTATATGTGGAAATTACCTACGAAAACCGTGAGTTCATATTTGACTCATTTTATGCTTTAAACACTATTTGGGTGGCAACATGTATTCGTATCATATTCACAATCACACATACACTCAATCTAATGCAAACACTTAATCATTAAACATGCTTACTTGTTATGTTACTTGTTTATACATACTAGGACAATCTTATGCCATGTTATCTATCATTAACTTTAAAAAAGTCTCCTTTAACATGTATAGCACTATAAGAGTCGCACACTGCCCCATTTGTTGGGCCATTGTTAAGTATTCAATCTTAATGGTCTTATTCATTTCGGTGATAAGATTACACTAGTGGACACTTTGTTTGATATGAAGCTATTGCATGCTAGTATGATTATGTGACTTAGTATACAATTAACATGTGGATTTGAGACTTTCATTCATACATATGCTACATAGACAAACTAGTATGCTCACCGCACTATTTGTGTTGACGGATATTTTATACATGTTGCTGGAAATAATTGATGATGCACAAAATATACTTAGGGTGGATTTAGAAGCTCACCAAACTTTATTTATGCATCTTTTTTACGTTCTAGTCTTGTAACTTGAATTTTTTGTATTTTCTTTGAGACAATGTAATGGTTGAATTTGATGCAATAAATTTTGAATTTTAATCTATTGTCGTAAATTTAGTGTTATGTTGTCTTTGAACAATCTCTTTCATCCCGCCTCCATGTTTCTATTAGGATCTGAATTTGACACTTGTGGTTATAAATCAAAATAAGAACAAACAACTTTATCAATTGGAGGACAAATTAATGCAAACACACAAGCAGGAAGATATATCAACAATTGTTTTCCATTGAAATTAAATGATTACAAATTACAATATGATGATTATGCAATCTCTCCCTCAGCCTGATCACTCACAAATCTGTTCGAATGTCCGTGAAGTGATAAACATACTAAGTCTGATAGCCCAAGATTCTCCTTACAGAAAAAGGCATGAGCAGATATTCGATAACAAGGAAAAATTTGATTGTACCTATTCACTAGAAGATGATCAAGCTTCAAATAATCCAAACGTGGAAGATACAACCCAAAGATCAACAGAAGGAGAAAAACCTCAATCTAATAGCAATATCTTGCCCAAAAACATGGAGACAGATGTAGAATAAACAATGTTGGAAGGAGAAGCGCAACATCAGGAAATAAATGCAGAAAACATAGTTGAATTAGGTGTACATACCATCCCTTCTCTCGATTTTGTGGAGAACTTAATAGTGTCAGATTATGATGACTCTGTTGGGGTAAAATATGGATTTGCTGCTAGAAAATCTAATGTGAATATAGAAGAGAAGTTTGGTAGTTCTATAGATCTTAACTCTAAATTTGATAAAGAGGAAGAGGATGAGTTGGCAACAGGTGGAGATAAGAATCCTGATCAAGGAAACCTGGTTCAGGAAAATTTGTTTTTCCCAAAAACTCATGGAGAACCATCCTCAAGGACAGTTCAAGGAAATGAGGAAAATCTACATATAAATTTGTTTTATAAATCTAGTAAAGGTTTTATTGATTGGTCTTATGACCATCCTAAACCTTTTACAATAGCAAGAAGTGTGTCTTTTGCTGGTCTGGCAGCAGGAACATATGTTGTTCCACCTCACCCACTAGGATGCCAACCATGACATCACAAGAATTTGATGCAACATTAAGAGAAGTGATAAACAAAGTAACAGAAAAGCAGCAGCCTGCAGAAGAACCTAAGTCTTCTATTGAAACAAAGCTAGATCAATTGCTGGATGAGATGAGAAACCAAAACTCTAACATCAGAAAATTGTCAGATTCGGTGGAAATCATCATAAAGCAAACAAAAAAGAACACTGAAAGGTTGTAGAGAATGCAAGAGGCCCCAGCCAGATCTCAAGATATCAACAACTTCACAACCAAATTCGAGAACGTAGCACAAGAACTTGAAGAAATAAAGAATCATGTGAAGAATGTTGCAAAGGGAGTTGCAATTTCTGATGAATTACAGGAAGAAATCAATGACATAAAGGTAAGTAACAGTCAGTGGTTAATGCACTTGTCAGATTGATTAAGGAATGGAATGAGCACAAAAAGGGTCTTCAAACGGAGCTCAGTGGAATACATGATGAGGAGAAGAACAACACAATCCTAATTAATCATGTGAAGTCCCTACTAAGAAGACTACACTACAATATTGCTTTGGTGTTAAAGATAAACATTCATGATCTGTTGAGACCAATACTAGAAGAAACTGTAGGGTAAGGAGCTTCTTCAACCAAGACAAGACAGCAGCACCTACAACAGAACAAAGAACTACACCACAAGCTACCAAACCAAGAATATGCCAATGGGTCCTCCACCGCCTGTGTAAAAGCCAAAATTTGTGATGATCCCAGCTCAAATCAAAGAAGTAGAAAACCCATCTGCAGGAGAACAAGCCAGAATGCAAACCTTCTCTCAACCAAAGAACAAAGAAAAACTGCAAACTTCACCCAAAAGAACAACCTCAGGTGATACAGCATTCAGTTTATCTAAGGTCCAAGGTGCCAAAAGAAGATGGGAAGAAACAACTACTTCTTAAAAAAGGCCAAGAATTATTCCTAGAACAGATCTTCTGGGAAATGTCACAAGATACATATTGGAATTTGAAAAAGGAGATATGTCTTTTTCTAGAATTTCACCTCAAACATCTCTACTAGGTAGAAAATGACGAGCTGGATAGACCGTTGAGTTCAATGAGTAGAAGACTTATCATAGAAAGAAATGATAAAGGAGAATACAACCTTCCCAAACCTTTGACGAATCCAATAAAAAGAGTGTTAAAGGTTGATACTTACTCAACTCCAGATTGCATACTTAAATTTCAAGATCATAACAAATATACAGTTATAAGGGAACGAGGTGAAGAACAAGTCTTCACTAATGTTGATTTGGCCAGTCTAATTCATCCAGTTGATCTAATAAAGCTGAGAAAAACTTATGAAGAAGACAAGTCACATAATAGATTTGTTAGAAGATCAATGGATAGGATCAATAAAAGTGGGATAAAATTGTTCACAACAATAGCCATTAGTGATTTCGACCTTTGCATACACTTTGACCATGCAATTA
This sequence comes from Scalesia atractyloides, assembly GCA_947069175.1. NCBI lineage: Eukaryota > Viridiplantae > Streptophyta > Magnoliopsida > Asterales > Asteraceae > Scalesia > Scalesia atractyloides. Next base: position 34,910,678 of record CAMTDV010000013.1, on the reverse strand, counting down.
GAGGAAAGTTGCTCATACCACCTCCAAACACAACAATCCCTGATGAGATCAAGGCTGAAGCCAGAACAAGTTTAATCTTTGAAAAACCTGATATGTCTGTCATTTATAGGGACATCAGTGAAGAAAAAGCAATGTTCAGATTGAGTGACATATGCAAGTACTCTAATCAGACCCTCAGCTATATAAAGGAATGCGTGAACAATAAGTAAGAGCCACTGAGGATCAAAGGACTGGCGAAGATAGAGCTCAGGAAGAAGATAGAAGAAATCATGGATGAACGGATTCCAGCGAGAAATATCACAAAGGTTTTTATAGAGAATTCAACAAGCCCATCCCATACAAGAAGAGATGGAAGACTCGAGATCTTTGTCATATAGCTTAATAAACATTTTCTTGTATTTTGATTCGAATGTCTGGGTTAAACAATTGTTCTGTTTTGAATTTTTAAAGTTCCTTCCTAAATCATCATGTTTGGTTTGTATGTCATAGTAGCTATTTTTCTTACAACACTTAGGTGGAAATTGTTCAGAAATGTTTTGTAAGTGTTAAAGAAAAATATGAAGAAAATCTGATCATTCTGATCAGATTTGATGATGATAAAGTCAACACGTCACAATGAAAAAAGATACATGAAAATTGGACGAAGGAAGATCAGATCAAAGGAATTTGATGCTTCCGATGATAAATTTGATGTTTACCATCGGAATCTGATAGGATCCGATCATTAAAAATTTGATGATCAAGGAGATCAGATTTCTAATAAGGTGTTCATCAGAATTCTGATGAAGTAACTTGATAAAAAGATAAGGTTCTACACGAACTCCTAAGTGACTAATGGATTTAAAGGATTCAATGAATATGCCAAAAAACCACTTTTCACAATGCAAGTGTATGAATAAGCTAATGTTTATTCACACCCAATATTCTCTATAAAGAGAGAATAACACATCGAAGGAACAAGTGAGTTAAGCCTTGCATCTATCACATCCTATACAACTCCACTGCCCATCACCACATACTTCTTTAAGTATTTGTTTTTATTAGCCAATAATCTCACAATCACCTTGTAACCTTTTCAAAGTGATATAAACTTGAAAATTCTATATCTCAATTCCTTGAAAGTTTGATTTCTGATTCCGCACATTATTTTCATAGTTGTTGAAAAATCTTGACAAGTTTAGTTAAAACATTGTTATCTGGGATCAACAAATAGTTTGTCAATTTTCTATTTTTAAATAAAATTTTCTTGAGTTGACTTGGTATCTGTTTGGTTGAATTAATGGAAGGAAGATATTTATTGCCCAAGTCTGATGTATGGAATAAGTTTATGCCTATGGATCCTAGATATATTATTTAAATATTATCAATTAGTAACTTGTTGGAGCTTTAGTTATTTGTACATTTGGTATTGGTTGTCTTTTGTATTTGTGGGTGTTGTACATTTTGATATATTGGTTGTACTTTCAATGGGTATTTAAGTTGGTTTCTAATTTGTAAGGGCACAATTTGCTTCCTACCACTCCACTTGGTCACCACCTGTCATATCTTTCTCTCTCTACTTGCTTTCCAACGACCCATCGGATGTTATGGTCGGTTGTGCCCCGATCTTCTACCTTTCAATGATAGGTAACTGATGGTCCTTTATTCCCTTTTCATCCTGACCTGTTTAGGGTTTTAAGGCTCTGACTGTTACCCGATTAGGGTTTTCAGGTGACTCTTTTGACTTCTTACTAATTAGAATAGTAATTACCTTAACACTTCTCAATAACTAACTTTGATAGTGATCACCATTTACATACAAAAATGTTTGTTAATGAAATTAACAATAAAAGTATTAACATTTCTTCTCTCATGAACCAACCTTTGGATCTTTACCTCTTAGAATATATAAGTTGAAGAAAACATGAGATGATGTAATTGAAATGTTACACTTTCAAAGGTTAGTTCTTCTCTCATGAACCAACCTTTGGATCTTTACCTCTTAGAATATATACGTTGAAGAAAACATGAGATGATGTAATTGAAATGTTACACTTTCAAAGGTTAGTCAAAAGAGTGGAAAGGAAGCTTCTTTATATAGATGAAAGAGTATGAGGCGTAACAACATTTCAAGTAGCTAACGGCAATGCCACGAGCAAACGTGTTTAGTCTTTAGCATATTCTATCTTATGTTGTTATCAATTATGTTGACTAAAAAAAACTAAATCTTAATCTTTGATAAAAACGTTGAGAAAAAAATATATTCATTGTTAAACATGAGGTCGTTTGAACAAGTGAATCAAGAACACGATTTATGAACAAAACAAAATTGGTCGACTCTTTATTAATTCGTAAAACAAGAACACAATAGAAAATGATAGTTTTTATACTGAAACTCTTGAATTACATTAAATATAAAGATAAACTTAGATAATAATTAAATAATTATTATCTATCCTTGATCTACTCCAAGCCACCCAATGAGACTGAAACCGAACCACCCTTATACTTTTCACATTAACCATTGGGGTCCTTCACGTAGGTATTGCACCAAACTTTAAGCTCTCTCTCAATACCAACTTGCATTGTTCCACACACGTATTTCACTCCCTGTGACGCTCGTATTTCTTTGAGCTTAGTTCTTAGACTTGCGTTTATCACAATATCTATAGGTTAATTGCTTTTTCTTGGTTACAACTTTGTTAGTTTCGAGATCACCTGTCCGACCATTATTGAGAACCGTGTTACTCCGTTTTGAATGGGAAACAACTTTTGGTTTCTCAACTTCATAACCAAACATCATGGTATTCAAAGCAATTCTTCCATCCAAGCTTTATACATGCTCCCTCTCGATCTTAACCCCTTAATCTTTTCCAATACACTTCAATTCTTCATCATGATAAACCATGATATAAGACAAAACTTTCTCTTAACGCGGTATTTCACTCGCCTAGTTCTGTCACGACCATGTTTTGATTATTCGTACTGCCTTCTACAACCATCACTTCCTCAACATCTAGATTCAAAATTTTAGTAGATGCTTTCAAGGTTGTTTTAAATTGATCCGACTCAGGCACTACCTCCTGGCTAGTCAACTAATAAGCGTGTATATGAAACCATTCATCGAACATGTTCGTTTTAGATTCAGTGATGGCTGAAAAAGCATATTCTTCTTTAACCTTTGCCAACATGCTTTTATAAATTTGATTTATGTATGCATGAAAGATATACAAACTCCCCCTCAGCCTGATCACTCTGATTTGTTCGTATAAGAAATGTCAACAAGATGTGATGAATAGAACACTACAGGCACTGTTCTATTTATAGTACAAAGCAAACCACTGAGGAATCTAAGCGGACGTCACCTTGAAAATGACATCTGACAACCTAACAAACTCTATCATCTGCTAGACCTAAGTACCGTTACATTAAAATACAAATAAACTCCGATGAGAAACCTCTGTTCAGAAACCTCTGATAACTCTTATCATCTGTTGAGCTTAGCAGACTTTAGCTTCAATAGTCTTTAATCTTCACAGTAGAGCTTCTCTATAGCAGACCTTTAACTTTGAGCAGAGCTTATCTTCAACAGATCTTGTGAATAGACTTTAGCTTAATAGACCTTTGAGTAGCAGATGTTGATGCCATTGCCATTGAGAGGAGTTAATTCTTCACAGCACTGTTATTGTTGATCAGATGTTATAGACTGTTTTGGTTTTTCAAACATCAGTTCTTATGTGGGGTCCACTAGATCCAACAATCTCCTCCTATAATAGATGATGCCAAAACACTTCTTTATTGTTGATTTTGTTCCTCATCAATTTTTCCCTGATTTGTCCTTTAAACTGTAGCTCAAAGTTCATGGAAAACATGTCTTCAAAATCCCTTTGCAATTCAATGTTCAATAGATCTTGGAGGTCATCTGCATCGAGACCATAGACATCCTCCATTTTTAGCTTTTGAATCTCACCATCTAGTCTGAGTAGAGTCAATTCGTGGGTGTCTGAGGATGACTTCCACTTTAAATTTTTTGAATTATATGATTTTCTTGGGATAAGATTTATTTTTGATGAGTTGGGTGATTGTGACTTGCTCATCAAAATACAAAACCATACTCACTGTTGATGCACCTATCTATGTGGATACTTTTCGACAATTCTGGGGTAATGATGAAGTTCTACTTCAAAATAAAAAGCCCTAAGCTATCACGTCAAAGATTAGAGAAACTGTTGTTCAAATATCCCCATCTCCCATATTTGCAGCATTTGCATTAAATGACCTTGAAGGTAAATTTTTTTTTGAAAATCAGCCTCTTCACACAGAGTTCATAGAAAAAGTGTATGAGGGTCAGTTGACCGGAGTTACATCCCAAAAGCCCACCAAAATAAAACAAAATAAAAAGACACCACAACTGGTGTTGTGAAACCCACACCAGCCAAATCTAAAAAGAAACCGCCACATCCAAAAAGCCCACAAAAATAAACAAAATAAAAAGGCACCTCTAAAAGATGAGATCCCAGAGGATAACCTTGTGGTAACACAAACACCACCAGCAACCACTGTTGCTACTTACTCACAATAGATGGAAAGATCTCAACCCATCCTAACTCCTCTTGCATCCTCACAAAAGGATCAGGTTGTAAGCACAGGGACACCACACTATGAAGCAGACATTTCACTTGAAAGTATGTTTCACAGCCCCTCTCCTAGGCTATCTCTCTTTCTACTCTACAACCTTCACCTCAAATTCCACCCACATTCATACCTTTGTTTGCAGTAATTGATACTACCCAGACAAAAATCAGTTCCTCTCAATCCCCAATCAAAGAGAGTAAGTTTCTACAATAGACCGAGTCTGGTACAGATCAATTTACATGTAATTCTTGGTGGTAGTTCAAGTGAAGTAGCTACTACAATTGATGACACAATTGTGTCTTAGTTGGACAGCGGTTACATCTATAAGTATTCCTTGAAGGCAACAACTATTGAGGCTACAATTGTAACCTCTGTTCCAGTTGGAAGTCCCAGTACCAAGACAAAGGGGCATTTGGTTCTATTAACTTGGAGTTTTCTCCTGTTAAGGAATCAAATACAACTACCTCTGGTAGGGAATCAAATGATCCTATTAAGTTAGGTGATGAATTAAGATACAACGAATTGATGGAAAGAATGACATCAATGGAGTATTAAATTGATGAGATGAAGAGCATGATGAAGTAGATGTTACAAAATTCTCAAAATCAACTCTCAACTCAGCAAATTGCCAATGAGGTGTGGAAATCAGTGCAACCAACTATCCAAGCTCAAAGGAATTTGGCTGATATCAATCATAACACCCACATGGAGCTGATCAGAAATATCGTTGAGGCTAAATATAAAGTTACACAAGTAGACATTAAGGCTATAAGAGAACATCTGTTAAAAACCACTGAATTTGGCCCTACAACTATACTTCAAGAAGAGGTAGAAGATGATGCCAAAAAGGGGAGAATGATAAGTTAAGAAAGTTGTAGCCTTCAACACAAGACAAACCAAAGGTGCAACAACAAAAACCAGGGCCTGTTCCAAACACTGCTCCAAACCAAACCTCTGCTAAGGCATCAGATGCTGGAAGTGAAAAAGAGATTGATGAACCCTAAACAAGAAAGCAGAAGAGATTGCCTTAGAAAAGCAGAGAAGGAAAAATACATTTGAAGCCAAACCTTCCAGCTTAATTGAACAAGAAAAGGCTGAGCAGAAGAAAAAGGAAGACATCGGCACTTAAAAAAGAAGAAAGTCATCCAGAAAAGTCATTCCTTAAACCACTGTTGGGCCTACAAAAAGTGTATCCTCTTTAAAACCAAAGCAACATCACAACAAAAGAAACCATCACCACATCCAACAGATGTTGGTACAACAAATGTGCCAACAGATGTTTCATCACCACCACCACCAAAATCAACCAATAGATGTTGGACAACAAATGTACCAACATATGTTACACTAAACTCTGCCATGATAACTTTTCCCACCTTAACATAACCATTATCTACACGACCAAGAATACCAACATGACCACCATCACCAAAAATCAAATTCACACGTAAATGGAAAACTTTTGTAGTGCAAGAAGATGATGAGGGAATTCCATCACCAATTCTTTTATCATCTGCAACCATTACTGCCACATCACTCTCATCACTTCCATCTAAATCCACTTCACAACCATCCACTAAACCACCACAACCCATCCCACTGGCTGCTCGGTATCCTCTTGAGATATTGGCTGTTCAAAATGAAATTGAATCATTTTTCTCAATATAGGATCCATCACAAAGATCCTTCGCATCTCTCTTTGGTTACAGAAAGCCTAAGAACCTAGATGAATACTTAAAGCTAAACGCAGGGCAGGCTGAAAACATTACCGAAGAGATTATCAAAGGGAAGGATGACAAGACTGTTCACAATATCTTGTCACTAGAGCTTAGAAAAGTTAGAAATATTGAAGAATTTGCTAAGGACCTGAGCACGATGTCAGAGAAGTCAATCAATGCTGAGCTGGATAAGGAACTATGGTAGGATTACTCGGATCATATCATGAAACATAAACTATACAAAGCAAATACAACACAATTCAAAGAATGGTCAACAAATGAGTTCAAAGAAGGAATAGAAAGAATACAAAAGATGCTCAAGGATCCTTGCATAAGCCAACTCCACAAGAATGGAAGAAATATAAGAAAGTGGATCAAAAACGGTCTTTGAAGTGAAAGAAAACGAAAGAAGAACTTGTGGCTGCCAAGTATAACTAGAACTGTTTCCAAATGGTCAAAATCAAAAGTTGTAGCAACTTTTTAAAGACTGAACAGTTAAGAGAAAGGATCCTACAGTTCCTAGAAAGTCAAACTATCCAACACTAATTATCCCTCAACAGACCCAAACATTCAAAAAGCAGTCCTCAACCACTGTCTTAGCCACAATTGCCTTGAACCAAGCAAAAAGGCAAAAGCAGATGGCTGAGGCTGATGAGCAGATATTTTAAGAGCATAGGAAGGAAGGCATTAAGAAGCAACTGCTTTACCACACAGATCCTACAATTGACAAACTAAGAGAAACAATTTCAAATCTTGTCAGATGTTAAAACATCAGTTATTGAGTGAAAGGATGTATGTTTGATAACTTCTGATGGAGAGCAATAGAGGTTGGGAAAAGTGGTTGATTTTAGTATATTATAGGATAGACATCAGAAGTTATAAACAATGGTGAATGAGAACAGAGATACCTTTTAGCAGTGGATAAGTTTTAGCCAAACAGTGGTTTTAGAAAAAGTGGTTTAAAACAGACTTTAAGGATTTATTGAGAAATATTCAATTTTAAAGCTATTTTTAAGGATGGAATTTTGATTTTCTGAAAACTTTTTAATGCTTTTTATTCATGGAAAACAAAATGGTGTTTTTAATCCATGTTTAGCATACCAATCATAGAGATCAATCTTTCAAAGGTAGATGTGTCTAAAGCTTTTGTTAACACATCTACCAGTTGATCCTTAGTTGGAACATGATGTAGAGAAATCAAACCTTTTTCATAGCAATCTCTCACAAAGTGATGTCTGATGTCAATGTGCTTGATAGTGGAATGTGAGACTGGATTTTTAATAATGTTTTCAGCTGCTTAACTATCTAACATGAGAGGAGTCCTTAAGGAAATTACACCAAAATCCAGCAATTGATTTTGAAGCCACATGAGTTGTGCAGTACAGCTTACAGCAGCAATATACTCAGCCGCTTCTGTTGATGTTGAAACAGCTGCTTGCGTTTTGCTTTACCATGAAACCAAACAATTTCCTAGAAACTACAGCCTCATGATGTGGACTTCCTTGTAGCATGGCATCCAGCAAAGTCACTATCTGAGTAACTTGAAAGCTCAATATTCCTATTAGCAGGATACGAGATACCAAGTGTGGGAGCACCTTTTATGTATCTGAGTATCCGCTTCACAGTTATAAGATTTGACTTTCTAGGTGCTGACTGGGATCTGGCACAAACACATGTTGCAAACATCATGTTTGGCCTTGATGCAGTTAGGTACAATAAACACTCAATCATGCTTCTATAAAGAATTTTATCAACCAAGTCATCTTTGTCATCAACAGTGACCAATTTGAAGTGGCCATGGGTGTACTACACGGTTTACAATCATTCATATCAAATTTTGTAAGTAGTTCTTTGACATACTTACTTTGATGAATGAATGTACCATTTTGCAATTTTTTAACTTGGAGACCAAGAAAGCATTAGAGTTCACCCTAACACTCATCTCAAACTCTGTTGTCATGAGTTCTCTAAACTCTTCACACATAGCAGTGCATGTGGATCCAAAAATGATGTCATCCACATAAATTTGGACAAAATTCAAATCCTTTTCTCTCTATTTTAATAAAATGTTTTATCAGTTTTACCTCTTGTGAAGCCTATGGATAAGAGAAAGGTGGATAAAGTTTCATACCAGGCTCTAGGTGCTTGTTTCAAGCCATATAAAGCTTTGTTTAGCTTGTAAACATGATCTGGATAAAAAGAAACTTCAAAACCATGGGTTGGCATAATATACCTCTTCCTTGATCTTACCATATAGAAATGCACATTTGATACCCATTTGATACGCCTTGATGTTGTGGTTGGCAACAAAGGCTAAGAACAATCTGATGGCCTCAAGTCTTGCAACAGGAGCAAAAGTTTCATCATAATCAATGCCCTCTTCTTGTCTATAGCCTTGAACCACAAGCCTAGCTTTGTTTTTTACAACAATGCCCTTTTCATCTGTTTTGTTCTTTAAGACCTATTTTGTGCCAATTAGACATACATCCTGAGGCAATGGTACAAGTTCCCAAACTTGTTGTCTTTTGAACTGTAGGAGCTCTTCTTGCATGGCCTCTACCCAACTGTTGTCTCTCAGTGCCTCTTGGTACTTGATAGGTTATGTGAGTGATTGAAAACCAACAAAAAGATAAATGTTTTGGGATTGACCTCTTGTGAGTACCACTTCATTGATGTTGCCAATAACTTGATCTGGTGGGTTATTTTTAAGGTAGATTAGATCTCCCTTGTATGGAACAATGTCATTTTAAGGTGAAGGCTGCAGATGGGAATCATCTGAGCTAACACCTGTTGGTAATTTTGAAGAGCCAACATCTATTTGGAATGGATGTGGAGGTATAGGTGGGATTGGTGTAAAAATTGCTTGACTTTTGTTCACAGAAAATGGACTTTTGTCAACAGTGGTTTGACTGGATGAGGCGACAGAGGTTTGAGGATCAACAACTGTTGATGTGGTAGTGGTAGTGTTTTGACAATTGTTTTGAACATCTGTTCCTCTAGAGGTGGAAGTGACTTTATATTGTGGGATCACAATGTCATATCCATAATCTTGATAGGAAGACTGTGGTGTACCTGCATGGCTAGTCTTGACAAACACATTTTTAAATGTAAATTTATCTAAATCAAACAATTTAGTAGGATTTGCTAGGATTTTTAAGGAAGAAAGTTTATTGAACTTTACATTTAAAGTCTCTTCCACACACCTAGTCCTTATGTTAGACACTTTATAGGCCTTGGCAGTGGTTGAGTATCCCAGAAAATAACCATAATCTACTTTAGCTGCAAATTTTGAAATGGAATCTTTTAAGTTTAAAATGAAACATGGCAACCAAATATTTTGAAATAAGAGATCGGTGGTTTGATTTTGTACAAAGTTTCATAAGTAGTCTTTTGATGTCTAGGGTTAATCAAAACTCTGTTTTGCACATAGCAAGTAGTGTTTAAATCCTCTGCCCAAAAAGACAAGGGTAAACCTGAATCTTCAAGCATTGTTCTAGCAGCCTCAATTAGAGTTCTAATTTTCTTTCAACCACCCCATTATATTCTGGTGTCTTGGGAATGCTATACTGCCTTGCAATTCCTTTGGATACACAGATGCCATCCAACTCCTTATTTCTAAACTCTATTCCTTTGTCACTCCTGAAGATTTTTACTGGCAAATCAAATTGCTTTTCAACTTTTCTTACAAAGTCCTGCAAAATACCTGTTGTCTCATCTTTGGAGTGTAAGAAGTAAGTCCATGTAAACCTTGAAAAATCCATCAACTATAACAAGACAGTCTCTCTTCTTTTTAAGACTCATGACTTTAAAAGGGCTAAACAAGTCCATGTGTAACAATTGTAAACATTGACTAGTTTTGTACTCATCAATGGATTTTGTATGAACTTTTATGTTAAACTTTTAGACAGGAAACAGAATGTTCATCACATGTAAATTGTTTTGATGGAAGACCTCTTACAAGACCTTGTTATGAGAGTGTGGTGATAGTTTTAAGATTTGTGTAACCAAGTCTTATATGCCATAGTTATGTCTCTTTGTTTGAAGCAACTAAGAACAGACAAGCATTAGTCATTTGATTATCCTTCAACATATCTACCACATACATTTTGCCACTCCTATGAGCAACAAGCTATGCTTTGCTCTAAGCTATGATAGTTTCAATCTTTTTCACCACTTCTGGCCCAACAAAATTACAAGTTTTCTTAGTGAAGAATGATCTAGAACCTTTGTCACTCATTTGAGACACACTAAGAAGATTAAATTTAAGATTGTCAATAAGATTGACATTTTCAAACTTGAGTTTCTCTACTTGAATTGTCCCTGGACCTAACACCTTCCCTTTGAATTGTTACCAAAGGATACATCACCCCCCTCCATGAGCTAAAAAATTCTTTGAGAAAGGCTCTACATCTTGTCATGTGCCTGGAGCCTCAACTATCTACATACCATAAACTATCAAGGCAAGTTGAAGCTCCCTGCACATTAGTAACAGATTAGTTTAGGTGAGTTTCCAAAGCCAAAATGGCTTCAGATACATTTCAGCCTCAAGTCCTAGAGAATGGTCAGACTTTTGAACATATTTTTGAAACATCTGTTGTGAATCATTTCTATCAAGTGATTATAACCATGAGGATGCTTGTTGACTCTTGGTTTCGAAGGTCTTTTGTAGATCTCATAATCAAGTGGCACACTCTTATAGACTGGTTGCCAACATCCTCTTAGAAATTTGTTTGCTGGCGGTGCATCTGTTACCTGAACTTCTCTGGGAACAGAGGTTGTATTCAATTGTATGGTTACAGATGTTTAGACTGTGACAAAGGTTTATTTGGATTTTTTTTCTTTTCCAATTTTACCCTGTGAACTCTCAAGTGTTTTTGTTTTATACTCATTTATTTGACATCAAAATATTTGAGATAAAAACACTCTTAAGTTTTGTGACTTTTCTTGGCACAGATGATATAGTGAGGTGCATCAACTATCACACTTGTCCTGTTTATGTCATATGCTCTTAAAAGAAAATAGTTTTTGGTAACATGATTTTTCTTTTCACAAAACAAGTTTGATATTTTTATCTTTTCTTCCCTTTTTCACCTTTTTTGTGAACATAGGTTGTAACATCTGCTGGAAGGTCTTTCAAGAGAATGATCTTGACTTTGGGTGCTTTTACACCTTCAATGGTTGAGAAATCCATTGGCTTGAAATTTTCAAGAATGTCACATTCATCTGACTAGGTAAGTTTGAATTGATATTTTTTAATTTCCTCAAAAGTTGAGGATCCTTCTGGTCTTTCTAAAACAAGTTTCTTACCATTTGGTTCAGTGACTTTAATTTCTTAACCAACCAAGTTTGTTGGAATAATTTCAACCAAACCACAACCATTTACAACAGTGTTTTGAGAAACTTGGTCATTTTTTCTTAAACCTATGCCAAATTTTACATTGCTTTTGGTTTGTGACTCTAACATCAACTCTTAACCTTTGCAGAACTCTACCCATTTCTCACAAGTAATCTAGGTAGATCCAAGCTCCTTTTTACAACTTTGATATTTTTCTATCCTTGTTTGAAGTTGGTCCTTGGTTATGTTTGATTCATGTTTGTGATTGCTGAATTCTTTTTGCTTTTCAAACAATTTTGATTTTAAGTCTTTAACAAGTTTTTCAAACTGTATTGCTTTTGGTTTGTGACTCTAACATCAACTATTAACCTTTGCAGAACTCTACCCATTTCTCACAAGTGATCTAGGTAGATCCAAGCTCCTTTTTACAACTTTGATATTTTTCTATCCTTGTTTGAAGTTGGTCCTTGGTTATGTTTGATTCATGTTTGAGACTGCTGATTTCATTTTCCTTTTCAAACAATTTTGATTTTAAGTCTTTAACAAGTTTTTCAAATTGTATTTCATCATCTAAGATCTTGTTTCTAAGATTTTCATTCACCTCTTTAATGTTAGCAAAAGCAATAATACATTTGTCTAAACATAAGTCTTTAAGGATTTGAGGTGATACCTAAGTAGCAGCCATCATGGCACAATCACACTCCCCTTCACAAACACTTGAATCCCACGGGTTTGACAGAGGATATGTTTCTTCACCAACATTCTCTTCACAAACTTGTTCTTCACCAACCTTTTCTTCTGAAACATCTGTTGCAACATTTTCACAAACCTCATCAATATTGGACACCACTTCCTCAAGCACAACCCCTTCCAAAATAGTGTCTAGTGCTATAAAACAAAAATCATCAGTTTTCATTTCAGAATTGGCAACTAGGGAAAAATTTTCATAAGTTATTTACTCAGGTAAGCTACTCCAATCAACAAAGCCTTGTGTAAAGAAACTATGTTGACTGTTCTCTGCAGGAGAAGAGGTTTATGTAGCTTATGGTGCAGGTTGCACTTGAACCGGGGAACTATGGCTTGAACATATTGTATCTAAGAACAGTGGTTGTACGGTGCGCAAAGTGAGCAGTGCTTTGCATATGTGGAGCAGGGGTACATTGGGAATAATGGACAGTGTTTTGAGGTCTAAGACTTGGATGTGACACAATATGGCCACTTGTTTGGCTCCTACTCTCTAGCAAAATGACCTAGCCTATTACACTTGTAACACTTGATTTTAGATTTATCCAACCCATCTTTTAACCCCCCATGTAACCCTGGGAATTTTCTGCCAGTTCTCTTGTAAAATTTGCTAGTTCTGACACTTAGCAATGCAAGTTAGTGCAAGATGTCCAATTCTACCAAATCAGTGGGGTCAAAATGTTGAAGATCATTTAACTCAAAGGATAAGTTGTCACAAACTTGGTTTTCCCCATTCTTGTAAAAGCATAATTGAGTGAGTTAGAATCAGAGTTAAAACCTCTAATAGATGTAATGTCAATAAAGTGATCATAACTCTGATCCTTACTACCACTAGAGGTTTCCTCTTGACCAAAAAGTGTTGTACTACTAAATGCATAGTCATCAGCAACTCCTGACTCTTGAAGCTTCTTTTCTGATTAAGTTCTCTCTCATAAGTCAAGAGCCTACCATGAAGCTGAGTCAAACTCATCTCTTTGAAACTGACAGAGTTTCTAGTTACAAACGCAATAGTGTCCCATTTATCTGGTAATGATATAAGAAATCGGCTATTCAAGGTTGAATTAGGATAATAACATTTAAGTTTTAATTTACTTATTAGACAACTAAACTTTTCGAACTACCGAGTTAATGATTCTCCTTTAATATGACAAAATATTTCATATTGTTGGTTTAAAACTTCACGATTGTTTTTAATAACTCCTTTGTCTCACCGAATTACTCCTTCAAAGCATCCCACAACTTCTTTGGATTGTTGCAATGCAACAGGCCAGCATAGATATCATTTGGCAAAGCCGTAGCTACGATACTAAAAGCCTTTGCATCTAGCCCGATTTTCTAAAAATCTTGCTCAGAGTAGTTTTCAAACTTTTTATGAACTTGAACTTTTGGGTCTTTAGCACTCGGTACCATCGGAACATGTGGTCCGAAGATAACCAATATCCAGCAACTCATGTTCCGTTGTGCAAGTATGTGACCCATCCGACATTGCTAGATATTATACTCCGATCTGTAAAGTATCTGAGGTATATACATGGTGCCAGTCTTGTGTAGATCTTGTGGATTTTGAGACATTTCTGATTATTTACAAACAAGTTTTTGTTTAAAACTACTTTGAACGTAAATAAACTTTTATTCTATTTTCAACACAACAAACAAACGAATCGGTAGTGAGAGCTGATCTGTTTATATCAAATTGATTGTAAGATCGAATTTGAGTGACAAGGCTCTAATATCAATTGTTAGGATCTGAGTTTAATTGTTGTGAAAGTTTAAATATGAAAATCAATGGAAGATGATAAAACAATGATGATATGTGTAGCAGGTATATAAACTTGTAAGTCACAACAATAAAGAGAATGTTTTCATCAACATGCTTTTATAAATTTGATTTATGTATGCATGAAAGATATACAAACTCCCCCTCAGCCTGATCACTCTGATTTGTTCGTACAAGAAATGTCAAGAAGAAGAGATGAATAGAACAATATAGGCACTATTCTATTTATAATACAAAGCAAACCACTGGGGAATCTAAGCTGACGTCACCTTGACAATGACATCTAACAACCTAACAAATCCTATCATCTGCTAGACCTAAGTACTGTTACATTGAAATACAAAGAAACTCTTATACGAAACCTCTGATAAGTGTTATCATTTGTTGAGCTTAGCAGACTTTAGCTTCAACAGTCTTTAATCTTAACAGTATAGCTTTTCTACAGCAGACCTTTGACTTTGAGTGGAGCTTACCTTCAACAGATCTTGTGAGTAGACTTTAGCTTAACAGACCTTTGAGTAGTAGATGTTGATGCCATTGCCATTGAGAGGAGTTAATTCTTCAAAGAACTGTTATTGTTGATCAGATGTTATAGACTATTTTGGCTTTCCAATCATCTGTTCTTTTTTGGGGTCCACTAGATCCAACAACAATCTTATGCCATATGCCTTTTCATACACAAATATGGCAGTCTTACGGAAATCGTTTTGATCGATAATCGATACTTTGATTCTTTTTCTTGGTTCTCCTCATCCGATGAATCTTCTTCAGAAGTTTTTCTTTGGTTGTCTCGGCCCCTTTTGTTCCATTCTTTCTTCTTGAGTCGATCAGTTGTATCCCGGTACTTATCCTTGCCTTTCGTGTCATTATGGTTCTGATTTTTATTAAACAACTTTTTTCTAAATTTTCCCAACATATAAGGCAGTTTCAGTATCGGTATTGAATGGCACCTCAGCTAACTAATTTTGCCAACACTTTTTGCCCAGGAAGAATATTTTCGAACTCGGTTATATTCGATTGGGTCGCCCACCCTTGGATAGCAGTAACAAAACTACGATACTCCAGCCTAAAACTATGAATGAGTATCCGCTTCATATGAGCATCGTTAACCCAATATTGTTGATCAAATTCTCTAATTTCACAACATAGGTTTTTAAATTTTTGGAAATATTGTGAAATAGGAATATCACCTTGGGACGACGTCATTAGTTCGCCTTCGACTAGTTGTAACGAGGCATCGTTTTGCTACATAAACAACGTGTTAAGCGTAGCCCACGCTTGCTTTGGGTATTCGATGTCTTGAATGAGATCAAGAAATCATCATCAATAAACTCTTGTCTTAAGGATGAACATCGTCCGACCCACTTTCACCCGCCACTTCCAGATAGCACCATTGATATCATTTGTGGGTTGCCTTGTCTCGCTACAGTTATTTACATGCTAAAGATCTCTTGAATATATGATTTGATGCACGCCGACCATTGTTTGTAGTTACTTTAATTCAATTTCTTAATTCCTCCTACGACCTGTGACTCTTCCATTTAAAATTTACTATGATTGGAACTTGGACACCTTAGATCGAAAACACTACCAAACAGGAAACGGATGGGAAAACTATAAGAGAACCGAGCCTAGATCGTTAGGCTCCGATACCATTTGTTAAACCTAAGGTCGTTTAAACAAGCGAACAAGAGCACAAATTATGAACAAAACAAAATTGGTCTAGTCTTTATCAATTCGTAAAACAAGAAAATGATGACTTTTTTTTATTTACTAAAACTCTTATATTACATTACATATAAAGATAAACTTAGATAATAATTAAATAATTATTATCTATCCTTGATTTTCTCCATGCCATCCCATAAGACCAAAACCAAACCATCCTTATACTTTTTACATTAATCGTTCGGGTCCTTTACGTTGGTATTGCACCAAGTTTTACATCCGTTTATGCTTATTTGACAAACAAAGTCGGTGATGAGCTTCCCTAAATGTATGTTGCGACCGAAGCATCGATTGTAGCCTTGTTTTTTTCTGTGCAATTTTTTGTATATCTTTTACCGGTGATTCATAGTCAATGCACCAGTCGAACGTGAAGCTTCTATACACTTTTTGTGAAAACTTTTTTAAGCTCTTTGATCCACTAGTCGATTATATTGTTGTTTAATGAATCATTTTTCTACTTCCGTACAACTTATTTGCTTACGAAATCATGTTGAGAGAATATAAACATATGATTATTTATATGTAACATTCATGTTCTTATTTTAGTATCATCAGACATTGCATATTTATAATAGTTATATATACATCTATACACTATCGATCTTTATCTTTTTGTGAGAACCAAACCAGAGACATGTATTACATATTTAAAAAATAATGGATCATGTTAACACGTTTCATATCTTGTATATCTCCCCCTTTTGTCGAAGCAAAAAGGTGATGTCGGATGACTTCCTCTTTATTTTTGCTCCACCTCAGAAAATACTTATTGCTCGTTTATCATCTATCTTGTAAATTCTATGTTATTTACAGATATTTGAATATAAACTGATATTACTTTACCTCTATAGATTATAAAAAATGCCAAACTTTTATTAACTTTAAGTTTTATTATGAGCTAACCCGTTTAAGTTATGGCATAAGCTGTATTTTTTAAAGATCTATAAGATAAACAGGTTAACTTGATGGGTTAATTTGGATGCTGACCCATTTGTTTTGTAGATTATTGTTTTATAATTAACCTCTTTAGTTTATAAATATGTCAATTTTCTATCAAGTTTTAAGTTTTATTATAAACTAACGCTTTTAAGTTATGACATAAGTACTACTTTTGAAAGATTTACAAAATAAAGGGTTAACGCACAAACCCATATGGTTGACCTAAACGGGATCATTTTTGCTAGTGAAAATTAACTTAATTTTTATATTTTCTAACTTTACAATTAATTCATATATCAAATTTTACAACTATTTAATTTTCACTATATCAACTCACAGAATATATATTAGGAGTGTTCTGGTTCGGTATAAAACTATGAAATCATTCAAACTGGTCATTAGATTGGTTTCATGTCGGGCTTCTAAGAAGTTTTTAGCTAGCTGTATAAAACCGGATCGAACCGTAAAAATATGTTATTTTATATATAGTTATTTTTATCATTATATTATATATAACATAAATTTATAAAGTATATATTTAGCATGCTAAATAAAAGTTATATTTTTAATATGCCCGTTAAGACTTGCGAGTCAATTCGAGCTTGATAGGGTTTAGGGTTGGACTCGTGTATTACACAAACATATATTTCTTATACTCTATGAGCTTAGGAGTTAGTTACCTCGTTTAAACTCGTAGTTGATACCTACCATGCATGAACTCGTAATAAATATATTATTTCACCGATCAAGTACATTCATTTAACGCCACTGCCTATGCCATATAGCATTAGTCCTAACGTTTGTACCGATACCTTCTTTGTCCTATTTATACCACCCACAAACACTTATGGAACAACACCATTTGTCTACTCGATCCAAATGCTTCTTCAATGGCGAAATCACCGGAATCTGATCATCGCATCCAAGGCCTATGGTTATGCTGCTCGAGACACTTCTGGTGTTCTTTCTTGACTGATTTTGTTGGTATTATTGTTAGTACCAAACGTCTCACACCTTAGGCAAGGCAAATCGCATAACAATATGTTATGTAGGAGAGAATGCGTATTAGACGCGTAATGATTATGGATGAGTAGAAAAAAAAACTCCCTAGTTAAGCGCGTCTGTCCGGGTGGGAGTAGTACCAGGATGGATGGCTTTTTAGGAAGTCTCAAGCTGGACAACCTAAAAAAAATGAATCTGCGAGCTCTTCATGGGAGAATCGGATAATATTTAATTTGTTGGTACAAGATGTCGGATGGTTAAAAAACCCCTTAAATCCTGATTATGCTTCAACTGTTTTGTTTTCACTCAGTGGTGGCACCTTTATTGTTTGATCTTACAAAACTAACACATGGTGTTGCACTCTATTGATTAATGTAGGCATCACAACTCACAGCCCATTGAGACACTTTTACTAGAAAATGAAAATGTAAGATTAAATATATTTTGTTTATAATATTTAATCATGTAACTATTATAATTATTTATATTATATTAGATCAAAATGATATTAAACCTATTATATATTAGTTGGTAATTGCTGATGGACCATATTACCCTTATTAACTAATTAGATTTTCTTTTGAATGTATATATAAGGAGATGACTAGAGAGGTTTAGGGTTAGACAATTACAACAACATTCGTAACATCAACTTTCGCCACCCTCTACACCTCTCTCCTTAACCGAATTCAACCCTAGTTCGGTTATCAGCATCATAATCTTACACCCTAAGGCGGAATTAGATCACACTGACAAAGATGTTGAACTCCATGACTGTGTCTCTGACTGGATTCTCTGTTGGCATGTCTGCTGTCATAGGTGTTTAATTCATGTTTTCCATTATGTTTAAACAGAACTGATCAACATGTGGTATCAGAGCATATGTTTATAAATCAGTTCTGTTTGTTTCCATGAATTTAGAATTACAATCTGGAAAACAAACTTTATGAAAAACTGATAAAAGTTAAGAACAAGAAATCGGATAAAACCTTTAAAATTCACGAATTTTATGTTCTAAAGGGATGTTTAATCACATTCGAAATTGTTACTGTTCCGAAACCCGTATACAGAACTTAAAATTTCAGATTTTGATTCAAGATGATATTTTAATTTTTAGGGTTCATCAGATTTTCTTATGAAATTCGAAAAAAATCATATTAGTTGGAATGTAATTCGGATTATTGGGTGTTTTTCTTGATTTTGATATATTTTATCTAACTAAAACATTTTGAAATCTGTTATTGTTATAAAATGATATAATTTTCAAAATAATTAGATAAACCGTATTAACATTAAAAAGGGAAAAATATCCCATAATCCCTTAATTTTAGAATTACAAAAACTTATCCCAACTAACTGCCATGATTAGAGAATTCGAAATCTTGGAGGACAAGTTTCAGATGGATCCGAGATCCATTCGAGATGCCTATCTCGAACTAATTTGCGTCTTATCAGAGGTTCATCTGAGATGCCCATCTCGGACTAATTTGAGTCTCATCCGAGATGCCCATCTCGGACTAATTCGAGTCTCATCCGAGATCACCATCTCGGACTAATCCGAAAATCATCCGAGATGCCCATCTCGGACTAATTCGAGTCTCATCCGAAACTCATTCGAGATGCCAATTTCAGACTAATTCGAGTCTCATCCGAAATCCATTCGAAATCCAAGATTTTATCCGAAATCTCATTACTACATTAGACTATTATTGTGAACTAACGTTCGATCCGCGCTAACAGGGGCTTTTCTATTAAATAAATGGTTTTGTAAATACTTTATTAATCATAATCAGATAACCTTTTACAAAACCAAATAGCTTAACTTTAATGAGCTTCTGATGTATTACTTCTGCCCAAAGGTGATTTGAGCATCTATTTATTGTTCAAGTATTACAAAAGCTATGTTAATTATGTATTACAAACATGAATGTCTTATTTCTGGCCAAAGATGATCTAATTCATGTCTAGCATACTTACCAAGTGCATAACTAAGGTGATTGTCTCATTTCTGGCCAAAGCTGATTTGTCACAATTATTTTGCATACATACTTAGATGATTACACTTCTGGCCAAAGATAATAACTTTGCTACATGGAAAGACTCTCTCATGCTTATTCTTGCTTTCCTGGATTTTGATTATGCTTTAAGAGAGAAGGCTGAAGACCTTACTCTTCAGAGTACCGCTGCTGAGTAGCTGGCTCATGAAAAATGGACTAGGTGTAACTGCATGTCTCTCATGTTCATGAAGCAATCTATAAGCAATGCAATTCGAGGAGCCATTCTTGATTCTGAAGATTTTAAAACCTACTTGGCTTGTATGGAGGAGCAGTTCAAGGGAATGTCTAAAGCACACGTTCGCACTCTAATCCTCAAGCTGGTGACTACTAAGTATGATGGGAGGAGCGGCATCCGTGAGCACATCATGATGATGAACAACATGGCCCATAAGCTCAAGGGATTAGACATGGCGATTAGTGATGGTTTTCTTGTTCACTTCATCATGACTTCGCTTCCTTCATCCTATGAAGCATTCAAGATCAATTACAACACTCAGAAAGAAAAATGGACGATGAGTGAACTGATCGCCATGTGCGTGCAGGAGGAGGAGCATATGAAGATGGATCAGACTACTGATGTTGCACACTTTACTACCTCCAGCTCTAAGAAGAGGAAGAACACTTATCCAAGGAAGGATGTTTCTAAAGTCTAAAAGCCCAATCCTAGTACAAGTGCACCTTCCAGCTCTAAGAAGTCCTTAGGCAAACCCTACTACACGTTCTGTAAAAAGATAGGACATAAGCAGAAGGAATGCCTTGACTTTAAGGATTGGCTGGCTAAGAAAGGTAATGACTTTTTTCATGATACTTGAGTCCTATAATATTAATGATCCTGCTAATTCTTGGTGGTTTGATTCTTGTGCTATGACTCGTGTCACTAACTCTACTTAGGGATTCCTTACAATCCGGAGGCTGGAAGAAACCAAAGAACACTTAAAGTGGGGGATGATAGAGAGTTAGAAGTGAAGGCCATAGGAACTTTACAATTATTTATGAAAACTGGTTTATGCATTAAACTTTATGATACCTTATATGTTCCCGAGGTAAGTCAGAACCTTGTATCACGACGAAAGTTAGATATAGAGGGTTTTGATATTACTCATGGTCTTCGCAAACTCTCTATTCTCTATGATTCTATGGTTTATGGTATTGGCATTCTTGATGGTGGTCTCTATAGATTAGAACAAGATGATGATTTTTCCAAATCTTTGTTGTCATATAATATTAATGAATCACTCACAAAGATGAAACAAAATCGAGACTTAGAGACTTCATCCATGTTGTGGCATCAACGTTTAGGCCATATCTCATGAGAACGATGATATCGACTCGTAAAGGATGAAGTCTTACCTCCTCTCGATGTCACTGATTTTAGAACATGTGTCAAATGTTTTAAAGGTAAAATGACATTAGCGAATAAGAAAGGTGCCACTAGGAGCTCTAATTTATTAGAACTCATTCATACTGACATTAGTGGTCCTTACCAAATCGCTGGCATAACAAAACATACTTCATTTATGACTTTCATTGATGATTATTCTCGTTACATGTACTTGTGTCTCAATAAGGAAAAATCTGAATCTCTTACAACTTTTAAAGATTATAAAAGTGAAGTTGAAAAACAACTAGATCGTCAAATTAAAGTTCTGAGATCAGATACAGGCGGTGAATATTATGGAAGACATACTAATGTGGGTCAAGCTCCTGGTCCATTTTATGAGTTTTGTAAGGGCTAGAGAATTGTAAACCAATACACCATGCCAATTACACCTCAGCAGAATGGTGTCGCTGAACGAAGAAATCGTACCCTTATGAACATGGTGCACAATATGTTAGCCAACACTAATTTACCATTATTCCTTTGAACTGAGGCGTTAAAAGCAGTTGTTCATATACTCAATAGAGTTCCTTCTAAGTCTGTCCCTAAAACTCCTTCTGAACTTTGGACAGGAAGGAAACCGAGACTTAAATATATGAAAGTATGGGGCTGCATTGCTGAAGCAAAACTTTACAATCCTTTCCTAAGGAAACTTGACCCTAAAAGAGTTACCGCTTCTTTATCGGGTATGCTAATCACTCAAAGGTTTATCGTTTCTATTGTCCTTCCCATGTCACCTGTATTGTTGAAACCAAGCGTGTCACGAACCTGGAGGATTTTAAGGTCAGTGGGAGCAGTACCAACCCTTACAAAGAATTGCAAGAAGTACAAGACGCGGGGGGAGAGACTCGTTGCTTACCATAACTCCGTTTACTCCTCTTGTACCCAATGCAACAACTGCACCTTAAGTTACTTCACCAACTCCAAATTTACCTCTACAACCAGAATCCATTATACCTCCTCATAAGGGCACATCAAACGCTCAAAACTAAGACACTGCTGAACCCGATAATCAACTTAGGAGGTCATCCAGGCACAGAAGGCCTACCAATTGGGATGATTATGTTACCTACCTGACTGAAATGGATGCCGAAAAGCTCAATGATCCTATCACTTATAATGAAGCCATCAGCAGTGATCAGTCTTCTGAATGGAATAAAGTATTGAATGATGAGCTTGAATCCATGAAGAAAAATGATGTTTGGAATTTGTTAGAATTTCCCAATGATGTCAAACCCGTAGGATGTAGATGGGTATTCAAAACAAAACTAGATCCGAATGTGAACGTTGAACGCTACAAAGCGAGATTGGTTGCAAAGGGCTACACTCAGAAAGATGGAATTGATTAACAAGAGACGTTTTCACTTGTCTCTCGTAAAGATTCATTAAGGATCGTTATGGCCGTAAAGCTCATTTTGACTTAGAGCTGCAGCAGATGGACGTTAAAACCGCTTTCTTTAACGGGGACTTAGATATAGATGTTTATATGAAACAACCTGAATGCTTTATACCAGAAGGTTAGGAGCATCTAGTCTGTAAGTTGAAAAATCCATTTATGGGTTAAAACAAGCATCAGGTCAATGGACCTTAATTTTGATGAAGTCATGAAGAAACAAGGTTTTATAAAGAATCAAGTGGATCAATGCACCTACCTCAAGATGAATGGGAGCAACTTTACTATACTTGTCCTTTACGTAGATGATATTCTGTTGGCAAGTAATAGTTTAGACATGTTACATGAGTCGAAGTGATTACTCTTGCATAACTTCGACATGAAGGATCTCGGAGATGCTTCTTCCGTTATTGGCATAGAAATTCACCGAGACAGACACAAAGGGATCTTAGGATTGTTCCAAAAGGCTTACATAGATCGTGTCCTTACACATTATAACATGCAACAATGCAAACCCTCAGTCGCTCTAGTAGTTAAGGGAGATGTTTTTGGTTCATTCCAATGTCCTACAACAGACGTTGAAAAGGAGCAAATGAGCCAGATACTTTACACGTCAGTAGTCGGGAGCCTAATGTATGCTCAAGTCTGTACTCGCCCAGATATCGTTTATATTGCTGGAATGCTAGGCCGTTATCAGACTAATCCTGACCTAAATCACTGGAAAGCAGCTAAGAAAGTACTTAGATATCTGCACGAGACGAAAGACTATAAACTGACTTATAGAAGAAGTGATCATTTAGAAGTGGTAGACTATTATGATTCTAACTTTACCAAATGCAATGATGACAAGAAATCCACTTCGGGCTATATCTTTATGTTAGCAGGTGGACTTATCTCATGGAAGAGTCATAAACAACAGTTAACCATAACTTCCACAATGATGGCAGAATACATTGTTGTTTATAATGCAACCTGTCATGGAATGTTGCTTAGAAATCTGATGACTGGACTCAAAATTGTTAATTCCATTTCTAGACCGATGAAGCTTTACTGTGATAACTCAGCTGCTATTAGTTTCTCGAACAGTAACAGCTTGACTGGAGCTGGTTTATATTACGATACAAAGTGCATGTTCGTACGTGAACGAGTTGAGGAAAATAATCTTTGTATTGAGTATATTAGTTCTAAAAATATGCTTGCGGATCTCATGACTAAAGGTCTCCCACCTTAAGTTTTCGAAGAACATGTTTCGAATATGATATTTACTAAAGACCTTATTTAATACCATATTGTATTTACTTATGTTTTAATTAATGAATTTCCTCAGTTTGATTTTGTATGTCTCTAATATATGTTCTGCCTGTGTAATGACATATAGACAAATATAAATACAACTCAAATACTAAAGGGCTTATTTGCATATTTTGATCATAACTGTTAGGTTTTAAATTGAGGCAGTAGTATGACTAATGGGGGTCCCTAGTCGAATGATGATTCAACGACTGTATTTCTCTGCTATGATTCTTGGTTTAACGCTAAAATGAATGTTAACTCCTGATCAGGCTTATCTAATACTCATGATAAATGATTACTCGACTAAGTGGGAAAATGTAAGATTAAATATATTATGTTTATAATATTTAATCATGTAGCCATTATAATCACTTATACTATATTAGATCAAAATAATATTAAAGCTATTATATATTAGTTGGTAATTGTTGATGGACCATATTACCCTTATTAACTAATTTGGTTTCCTTCTAGGTGTATATATAAGGAGATGACTAGAGATGTTAGGGTTAGACAATTATAACAACATTCTTAATATCAACTTTCGCCACCCTCTACACCTCTCTCTCTTCATAACCGAATTCAACCCTAATTCGGTTATCACCATCATAATCCTACACCCTAAGGAGGAACCAGATCACACTGACAAAGATGTCGAACTCCATGGCTGCGTCTCTGACTGGAGTCTTTGCTGGCCTGTCTGCCGTCACAGGTGTTTCATTCATGTTTTCCATTATGTTTAAACAGATCTGATCAACAGACAAGCCTGGTGTGAAGGTGGGTGTGGCTGGTCATGTTGCTGTCAAGTTTGCCAAGGCTTTTGGGGCTGAAGTTACCGTGTTTAGTACCACCGCGGGTATGAAGCAAGAGGCATTTAAAGGGCTTAAAGCTATTGTCAGCAAAGATCCTGAGCAGATGCAGGTTGGATATCAATTTCTTTTAATGTAGTTGAAGATTTAATAATTTTTTTTAGTTATTTGTGATTTTTAAGGATTGATTAATTAGTTTATTGTTGTTATCAATCGGTTGCAAGTTCATTGGATGGAACAATTGACACTCTCTTTGCGACTCATCCGATTGGATGTTAGATACCGATTTGTCATTGATGTGGCCAAGTCCCTCAAAGCTCCATAGGTGAAGTCGATTTGATAATGTGTCGTCGATCGTTATAGGACTTGAGTCAGTTAAACAATAGTTTGTCACTTATCTCTTTTCAAATAAAATTTTCATGAGTTGAGTTGGTATCTCTTCAATTGAATTACTGCAAGGAAATTATTTATTGCTCAAGTCAATTGTATGGAATAATGTTATGGCTTTAAATGTTAAGAGGTATTATTATGTCATAGTAAGTTATGCATATAATTTAAGAGGACTAGAGGGGTACCCACTCCTATGAGTGCCTACCCATATGCCACTCTTACACAAGAGAAACACACTAAAAAAGTACCAAGGCATTCTATCAATACTAATGTCAGTAGTATACACACAAAAAGAAAAAAAGAAAATAAAAAAAGAAGCAATGAATTATCAGTTTACATCGTTCATCAGCAGTAACTTGGTTTTGTATCAATCATTTCTATTTTCCAAGTATAACTAGCAAGTTTCCTTTGCATGATAGCGGGAATTCGGTTCCGGTCGGCATTCGTTGGGTTCGTTACAGCCTCGATACGGTGACCGGTATTCGATGTAGTTTATGATAACAAATTTGAGTACAACTTTGTTTTCAATAATATTTTTAGTCGAACAAAGAGCCTAATTGGTTATTTTTTTTTTTTTAAAAGTTAGGTCACCTTTAGTGGTCTCGTGTAATGGCAAACCACATGGTGAATACCATCCCTCTCCATGTGGTTGCTAAAATTTGATTCCACATGTGGTTTAAACCACGAGGTTGGTTCAAGGGATAGGAGGAATTTGATTGGTTGGGAGTAACTCTCCACCAATCATTTTTTTTTCAATTCTAAACCTATTAATTTCATATATCTCCCAACTACACCAATTTATCCTATTTTCATTATATGCTTACGTTATGTGTAAAAAAAAACCAAATCACATACCTCACCACTACACATGATCTTAACATATGCAAATCAATTGAATGGGTAAAATTGAAAATTTTCAAGAAAAAATCGCTGATTATAAGGAGTTACGAGGTGGGAATTCGGTAGGTAATGTTCGTCATGTTACCTTTACAATACCGACAATCGGTATAGTTTATGATACCATAAGAATACTCTACTTCGAATAAACTCCGTTTTAACAAAAGTTACACTGTAATGTCTTGAAAAAAAATAAAAAACTCTTACTTATTCAGTTTTTTTTTTAAATTTAATGAATGCTAGTTATTAGAGGAAAAAAACAAATTAAATAGGATGTATATTATTTAAAGTAGGTGTAAAAATATTGAAGTTTAATAAAAAAATCAAAAGAATAATGTTTATGATCGTAATGTTATTTTTCTTTCCGGAACGGCGATCGTAATCTTATTGTAAGATATAATTGACTCAACAAGGTGTCAATTTGATTGACATTTCAGTGACTTAACAAACGTGAAGTGACATGAAACACATGAAACACGATATAAGAACATGTAAGTGTCAATATTTATTTTTTAAATAAACTCTGTATTTTTATACAACTTTTATTTTGTTAATGGTAATAGTATCTAGGAAAAAAAGTGTCTAGATAGTTATTATGGTTTGCTCAGATTTCACATATTTTCACTACATTTTAAAAAAATACATCTATGGTTTCCAAGTTTTGCAAATTCGTTCTCGTATGGTATCTGACACAGACAATGGTAAGTTTTTTATGTTAGGTAGGTGTGAAATGACAAAATTGCCTATACTATTAAAAAATACAAAAATATAATTTATTAAATTTAAATATAATAAAACTTAAGCCCAAACCCATTCTACCTAAACCTACCTTTCTTCTCATATCTTCATCTTCTCCATTTTACCAAACGCTAAAAGCCACACCCCCGCACACTTAATCACCCAAAATCCACAACCTTTCATCTTCAAATCGGTCATCAACAACGATCCCTTCCTTCTCCATTCTACCGATGCCCTAGCAGACGACGGCTAATAAAAACATATGTAGAATTATGTGTTCAATGTATGTAGAATTATGTTTTCCATGTATGCCTTTCGCATCGGAAATGATTTTAGAATGCAGTACCATCCCCACTTATGAACTGAAAATCACATCGTTGTCGATTTATATTTTTAACGACTTTTTTCAGTTTATTAACCTTATTTAGTGGATCTTTTATGGTCCGCAAGTCTTTTAGACTTTTAGCCAGTTGATACCATCTATTTATCTTTTCAAATGTACAGTACTATGGCATTAACTTGATGTATGATTATCAATTTAATTATGTTTGATTGTTAGCATATAATATACTCTAATTCTTTTATTGGATTCTTTTTGAAGGTTAT
The DNA here is from genome assembly GCA_947069175.1 of Scalesia atractyloides. NCBI lineage: Eukaryota > Viridiplantae > Streptophyta > Magnoliopsida > Asterales > Asteraceae > Scalesia > Scalesia atractyloides. Next base: position 34,883,260 of record CAMTDV010000013.1, on the reverse strand, counting down.
CATTAATGTTTCGTGGTGGTACTTTGCTTTTTATTCGATGATGTTATAAAAATACTGTCAAATATAAACAATTGATCACAAACTATCAACAATTTTATTGAACGAATACAAAAATACAAGAATTGAAATGTTTTACAGAAAAGAAACAAAGTCAGAAGTTATCTAACAAGTCCTAGAACCCCTTATTTATAACTCCTGAACTGTCTAAAACCTGTTACAACAACTAACGACTTTTAAACAAAATTGACATAAAGCCCCTGAACTTATAAGAAAATAAGTAGCAGTCCTTGTACTCCTAACCACTGATAACAAACCACTGATGACAAATCACTAATGATACACCATCAGTAGTTGTCAGCAAAATCACTGATTCAACCATTGACTCAATAACCATTGAGATACACTAACAGTAATTGTTAGCAAACTCATCAGTGGTTATCTAACATCTGATGTTATTACTCTATCAGAGGTTGGAACTACTCATCTGAGGTTTGCCTTTATTCCATCAGTGGTTGGACCTACTCATCAGTATTTTGACTTTATTTCATCAGATGTTGGATCTACTCATCAGATGTTGAATTTACTGATGACTGAATTGTTACTTTCTTCAACAATCTCCACCTAAGTCACAATTCACTTTACCCCAAACTTAATGAATCAACACAAAACATAAACTTTGCACCTGGCAAAGCCTTGGTCATCACATCAGCAGGATTAACATCTGTTCCAACCCACTTCACCTCAACTTCCATAGAAGTTATCACATCCTTGATCCAAAACATCTTCACATTGATGTGTTTGGTCCTTTCATGAAAAACATTGTTCTTTGACAACTGAACAACACCTGCATTATCACAGTTCACCTCCACACTATCCAATCTAGTCTCCAGCTGAGCAACTATGCCCTTTAACCATAAAGACTCTTTTACCCTTTTAGTTAAAGCTATGAATTCAGCCTAAGTTGTAGATAGTGCAACAACATGCTGCAACTGAGACTTCCAACTGACCACATTCCCCAACACAGAGAATGCATAACCAGTTATGGACCTGCCATTATCTTTGTCCTTGGCATAATCAGAATCAACATAACCTCTGACCATATCACCCTTTTCTCAGGTTTGTCTTCAAACTTTAAACCAAGCTTTCTTGTACCAGCCAAATACCTAAGAATCCACTTTACAGCTGCCCAATGATTCTTACCAGGATTTGCCATGTATCTACTCACAACACTAACAACATATGCAATATCAGGTTTTGTTCAAACCATGATGTACATAAGACTTCCAACAGTGTTAGCATATGGAACCTTGCTCATGTATTTTTCCTCCTCATCTGTTTGAGGTCTATCTTTCTTGGACAAATTAAAATGAGCTGCAAGAGGAGTTGTAGAAAGCTTACACTCTCCCATTCCATAGCTTTCCAACACTTTCTCAATATAAGAAAATTGAGATAGTGTCAACACTTTTTTGACCTGTTTCTGTGAATTTCTATACCCAATATTTTCCTTGCTTCCCCCAAATCCTTCATATCAAATTCTTTCATCAGTAACTGCTTGGTTTCTTCAATTTGACTTTTTTCTTCATAAGCTCTCAGCATATCATTCACATGCAGGAGCAAATAGACAAACTTACCCCTGTCATATTCCCTATTATACACACAACTATCATAAGGACTTTTGTTGAAACCAGTGCCCACTATGTACTCGTCGAACCTCCTATACCACTGTCTAGGAGACTGTTTGAGTCCATACAAAGACCTCTTCAACAGACAAGCTTTATCTTCTTAGTCATATACCTCATATCCCTTTGGTTGTGACCTATAAATCTGTTCCTCCAAATTACCATGTAAAAAAGAAGTTTTCACATCCATTTGTTCCAATTCCAAATCTAATGTTGCAACCAATGATATAATTATTCTAATAGAAGTTTGTTTAACTACAGGAGAAAAGATCTCATTGTTGTCAACACAATCCTTCTGTGTGAATCCTTTGGCCACCAATCTTGCTTTAAACCTTAGACCTTCACCTTCTTTCACACCTTCTTTAGTTTATAGATCTACTTGCAAGATACCAATTTCTTATCATGAGGCGTATCTGTCAATTCCCAAGTATCATTCTTATACAGTGATTCCATCTCCTCATTCATGGTTGTACACCACTCTTCCTTATGACTAGAACTTATTGCTTCTTCATAGGTAAGTGGTTCATATATGCTTTCAAACTCAGCTACCATGAAGGCCACAACTGAATATCATCTTCATGATCTCTATATCTCAAAGGCGCTTTAATTTGCCTTCTTGTTCTATATCTTGCAATACTCGGACCAGGACTATTGTGGTTATTACTAGAAGTACCCCCAGCAGTAACATCTTCTTGTGTATCTTCAACGGGCTCCACCTCAATTTGAACCTCTTTTCTTTCATCAAAGTCTTCATTCCCATACTTCAAATTGTTGCCTATCAATCTTTGTACACTATGTCTTCTTTGAACTTTACATTTATACTGTTGAAGACCCTTGGACTCAATCTATAGCCCTTCACCCCATCTGTATAGCCTAAGACTACACATTTTATTGCCGTGGGATGAATCTTTCCCTGACTTATATGAGCATAAGCCAGAGACCCAAACACCTTCAAATCACTATAATCTTGTTTTTCCCCAGTCCACACCTCCATAGGTGTTTTCATAGACAATGCTGTTGATGGGGATATGTTTATCAAATACACTGAAGTAGTTGCAGCCTCTGCCCAAAACCTCATAGGCATACCAGCCTGATTTAACATACACCTCAACCTTTCACAAATGGTTCTATTCGTTCTTTCAAATAGACCATTTTGTTGTGGTGTACCAGGAATAGTCAAGTGCCTGTCTATTCCATGAGACTTGCAAAACTGATTAAATTCATTACTACAAAATTCTAAACCATTGTCTATTCTCAGTTTCTTTATCTTTTTACCAGTTTGATTTTCAACCAAAACTTTCCACTCTTTAAACTTTCCAAAGGAATCATTCTTATGCTTGATAATATATATCCATACTCTTCTTGAGTAATCATCTACTATGGACATATAATATCTAGCACCCCCCAAAGATTCATTCTTAGCAGCACCCCACAAGTCACAGTGAACATAGTCTAATATTCCCCTGGTTGTGTGTCTGCCCTTTGAAAACTTTACCCTTTATGCTTTCCCATTACACAACTTTCACAAAAGCTTATATCATAGTCACTATTGTTTAACTCATCAACCACTTTTTGTTTATTGAGTTCAACAAGCCCTTGACTACTTATGTGACCAAGCCTTTTGTGCCATAAAATAGTCGTAGAAATTTCTTCTTCCAGAGCAACAGAAACTGAATTTGCCACCATGATTTTTCAATCCAATAAGTAGGTATTATTCCCACTTCTTGTTCCTGACAGTATCGCCATAGACCCTCTAATCACTTTTGCTTTTCCATCTCTTAGACTCACATGAAAACCTTCCTTCTCAAATGTTCCAAGTGACAACAAACTTCTTTTCAGATTTGGGACATACCTCACATTCTTTATGTCCACTTCTTGCCCATTGTTCATCTTGACCATTATTGTACCAATTCCAACAACTTTACAAGGCCTGTCATCACATAACTTTACAAAACCAAGATCTTGCATCTTGAGATGCTTAAAGAACTCCCTGACAGGAATCATATGGAATGAACAACCATAATCCATCACATGCGTCTTTTTATCATTTGTGCTTGTCACACACAGAACATCAGAACTCTCGTAACCTTCTGACATATCCACTTGAGCCACGTGACTGGACTGACCCTTAAAACTGACATTTGACTCAATTTTCCTCTTTTTCAATTCTGGGCAATCTTTCTTCAAATGTTTCTCTGAATTACACAAAGAATACCTTCTTTTGAACTTCGACTTAGATCTATTCTTGTTCTTGAAACTACTGTTTCTCTGTTCAGGTCTTCCCCTCACAAACAATCCATCTCCACCTTCTTCTTTCACAACTGACATCTTTTTCAACTCTTTCGAGTTTAGAGCAGCCGAGACTTCTTCCATCGTCAATGTCTCTCTACCATACATAAGGGTATCCATAAAATGTTCATACGAAGAAGGCAATGATATGAGAAATATTATGGCATGATCCTCATTCTCCATTTCAACTTCAAAATTTTCAAGATCCAAGATAAGTTTATTAAACTCATCTGTATGATCTTCTAATGACTTACTTATATTCATCTGAAAGGTATACAACCGTTTCTTCAGATACAACCTATTTTCCAACGATTTAGTCATATACAATGACTCTAACTTGGCCCAAATACCGGCTGCACTTGTTTCTTTAGAAACTTCTCTCAAAACTCTATCACCCAGGCTTAAGATGATAGCACTATGTGCTTTTTCAAGAATATCCTTCTTCTCTTTTCCTGTCAATGTAGCAGGAGATTAGCTTCGCCCAACAGAGCATCACTAACCCCCTGATACACCAACAGAGCCGTCATCTTCACACGCCATAGACTAAAGTCATTCTTCCCATCAATTTCTCTAATTCAAACTTCGTCGACACCATTGTAATCAACCATTGCAGAATCAATCAAAGAATTTCATTCAATCGAGCCAACCAGGCTCTGATACCAATTGTTATAAAAACACCATGAAATATAAACAATTAATCACAAAGTATCTATAATTTTATTGAATGAATACAAGAATACAAGAATTGAAATGTGTTACAGAAAAGAAACGAAATCAAAGTGATCTAACAACTCCGAGAACCCCTTATTTTTAACTCCTGAACCGCCTAAAACCTGTTACAACGACTAACGACTTTTAAGCAAAATTGACATAAAAGCCCCCTGAACTTATAAGAAAATAAGTATCATTCCTTGTACTCATAACCACTGATAACAAACCACTGATGATACACCATCAGTAGTTGTTAGCAAAACCACTGATTCAACCACTGACTCACAAACCACTGATGATACACTAACAGTAGTTGTTAGCAAACTCATTAGTGGTTGTCTAACATCTGATGTTATTACTCTATCAGAGGTTGGAACTACTCATCAGAGTTTTAACTTTGTTCCATCAGTGTTGGACGTACTCATCAGTAGTTTGACTTTATTTCATAAGATGTTGGATCTACTCATTAGATGTTGAATCCATAGATGACTGAATTGTTACTTTCTTCAATAGATGATGAGTTCATTTATGCTTAAAGGACTAAGAGCAAGTTTGTGTTTGCCATCCCAACAAGAATTCATGGGACCCTTTTCAAGTATGCTCATTCTTTTAATTTCTCTAAAGTATATGTTGTAAGTTTGTAAATGAAGATATCCTTATTGTTGCTTTCGATTTTGACTTTCGAGTTTGGATTGGTAAATTTTGTTGATTACATAGATATGTGGATCAAGAACATGTTCCAGTTCAGTATTGATGTTCCATCAACAATGTTACTTCTAAACCAACAACTAAACAAATTGTGGAGATTGTCTTAAATAAAGGTGAATTAAAAAATATTTTAAGCTGAAATCATAATTTACTTGCCTTAAGAAAGCTCTTAGCATGACAAAAAAAAAACTAATGTACTGGGTGAAACCCGAGCCTTAAAGTGTTTATCTTACGAGTTTTGTTTCGTTTTAATCGGTTATATGCTTTGAATGTGATAACTACGAAAGACTGTGGTTTTGCAGGTTAATCCATTAATTCGATGGAGTTAAAGTGCTTAGAGACGAAGCGGAACGGCCATGGATGATAATCAAGGTTAATCGCTTAATTCGGAGAAGTTAAAGTACTTAAAGACGAAGCGGAACGGCCACGGATGATAATCAAGGTATATTATACTATTCGGGAGTTGTTTGGGCCGGAAAATAGCTTGGAAGCACAAGAAATGGGAAAGAACGTAGTTCAGGGGCCATTGGGTCATTATTAGAAAGTTGAATTATGGACATGTATGAGAAGTTGAAACCCGTCGTAGGCTACGGTTGTATGATCGTAACCTACGGTCAGATTTAACAAGAGAAAAAATCACCAGTAGGTTTCCACCGTAAGCTACGGTGGGAGACCGTAGCTTACGGTTATGCGACAGGAATGAGACAGCAGCTCTAGGCCGTAACCTATGGCTGCTGAACCGTAGGTTACAGTGAGATCTGGAAAAATTCACAGATGTTGACTTGTTGACATATAAATAGGTTTTTCAAACCCGAATTGAAGGGACACACTTCTAGGGAACAAATTTGGGAGATTAAAGACTCCTTTTGGGCACTTTTCACCTGCAATCATCATAATTCCTACCAAATTAAATATCAAGATCATGAATTCAATCATCTTTCAAGCTTTTGAAGATCAATCAACCGAGATGAGCAGCTAATTTCTTAGTGGTTTCCTCTAGGTCGAGGATTCGTGTAAGTGAACTGATTTGATGTGTTTTAACCTGTAATTGAACTTGGTAATCTAAGCATTTGATGCTTTTTACCATTTGATTTGATCAATTGACTTGTAAACGATTGGTTTTGCTTTAATCTTATTTCTAATTCTTTCAATTTCTGAGATTTCTAGTAATTGGGATACATTTGACAGGGGTTAAGGTTAGTAATCAATTGATTATTTATATGATAACCTTTCGTTGTTTACAATCGAACAAAGTAGTCAATAGATAACCAAATCAATTAATCAAATTATGCAATCATATCTATGTGATTGTAGCAACCGAACACATAGTTGAAGTTTACTTTGAATCTAAAATCCGGAGGAACCATTGTTTTCTCCCATTGTTACAACTAATTTTCTTAGTAATTCTTAGTTTAATCCAAACAACAACCAAGAGATTTTACATTTTAAAATTTAAATTTTGATACTTAATTCATAACGCTTTCCACCATACTCCTCTAGATTCGATACCCTGCTTATCTTATCTATTTAGGCTAATTAGGTTCGTGCATGACATTCACGACAGTCATCAAAATGGCATCATTGTCGGGGAGTCATGCGCAAAGTGTTTTGTTTTAAGCAAAAATAGTGCTTTATTTCTTTTTGTTCAGAATTACACATGGTTTCTTGCCTGTGTTTGTGCAGGTGAATTCCTACGTGTATGCATCATACACAGAACTCCGGAAAATCATTGCCATCAATTTTGATCCGGAAATTGAAAGAATAGTTAGGCAAATCCGAGTCATAGATCGAGAGAACAAAGTAATACAATCTCTAGTACCAACAATCAAAGTGATGGAGAACTTGGGAAATCCAGACAAGCAAGCTACAACCCGCTGCAACAAACTCAATTCTCACTAACTCCTACCTAACCTTCACCTAACACCACTAGACCATCTGAAAGGCCACCATAATCCACTCAACATTCTACCACTGAAGTTCCACCGATGCCACCGCCACCGTTTCCCAATCTAGAAAATCTACCACCATTCTCAAACCAATCAACATCTTTCCAATACCCATCATTCACCCAAACATCTAATGAAAAACACACTTCACCATATGTCAGGATTGTTGCCGACAATAATAGTATTCCACAAAGTCAAACTTGCACTGTTAACTCATCAACCTTAATTCCTCTACCAACCCAACCTTCCCATTACCAACCAGGTCGACAACAATAGTTCTCATTCAGAACTTCGATGTTTGATCAAGGGAATAGTTTAGGGGAATTCGGGGACGGTTATGATGAATATGAAAGTTACGGGAATCAAGGTGAGAGGCAAGTGATGCCTTTGGGGAATTACGAAGGAAATCAACACAGGGTTTGGATTTGCAGAAAGAGGAAACCCGGATACATCTGGGTATCCACATCATGTTCAACAACACGATCTGATTAACCAACAGCCGGTTCATATAAGACTCCTAAACATTCTGATACCACCACCAGTACAGCAAATGCCGATACCACAAAGGCCTTTCCATGGAACATAGTCCAATCGGTCAACACTTCGAAGGCATTCCTAGACGATATGATTGAGGACTAGTGCGGGGGGTTGAAAGTCACTTTAAACCTGCAATTGCTAACAACCCATCACCGGTTGTAATACCTCAATTACGAGGTCGTTCATTTGAGGTCAGAGCTCAATCGATCCAAAGTTTACCCAAGTATCATGGTTTGGCGACTAAAGAACCGTATTTGCATATTGTTGCTTATGATGCTCGTTGCAATATGATTGGGGGTAAAGGATTTACATCGGATGACGTGAAGTTGGTGTTATTCCAATTCACTTTAGAAGACAAGGCACAACAATGGTTCCATTCTTTGCCTTTGGCTTCTATCTTTACTTGGCCTAAGATGCATCAGTTGTTTTTGGATGAATTTTACACGTCGCAAAGAACCAATGATGCTCGAAAGGATATCAGGAACTTTCAGCAACAACCCGGTGAGCTATTTCATGAATCTTTCAACTGTCTCAAAATGTTGCTGAAAAATTGCCCACATCGTGGCATACAAATATGGGAATTATCAATGCCTTTCATGAGGGGCTAACACCAGAGGATGTAGGGGATCTCAATTCAATATCAAATGGCACATTTGGTACAAATTATGAGCATGTGGATTGGGACTATTTGGAAAAGATGGCAAGTACTTCCAAAAGAAAAGCACAATCTTCTAGAAGAGGTCGTCAGGCAGTGGTAAGAGCGGTAGAGAACACGCCCGAGGTTAGAGTACAGATGCCAATGTTTGAGCACTATGGAGATTTGGGGCATATACCTGACTAGTGCCCCAGTATAGAAGGTGGATTTGATGATGTAAATTTTGTGTAAGGCAGTGATGGCGGTGGTAGGAATTTCAATATGAACTCTAATACCTACCACCAGGGGCTCATAAGTATCCGAACTTTAGCTATGGGAATGCAACCAATCAGAGCAATTCGGGATTTAAGGGCAACGAGCAGTCTGGTGGTCAAAGGAACCTCAATCAATCCCGTTACCAAAAAAATTACCAAGGCGGTAACACTAGGGGATATCAAGGGAACTACTAAGGAGGATCATCTGGATCCTTTAGTGCTAGTGGGGGAAATGAGACGATGGAAATATTGAAGGCGATGCAACAGAAGATGTAGAGACGGAATCAAATGGATGATGCAAGAGCACAGAAGGACGAAGTGCGCGATAAAGCTATTCGGTCTTTGACAAAGCAAATGGGGCAATTAGTGACTGAGTTGGCAGAGCTGAAGCAATAGAATGGAAGACTACTCAGCGACACAAAGATGAATCCTTCTCATCAAAAGCCAAAGCAAACCAAGTTGGCCAGGTAAGTACTCTTTGAAGGGGTAAAACTTATAATAAGGTCAACTCTCCACTACCTTGCGTTGAAGGTGTGGTGGAGGATGTGGATGAAACTGAGGAAAGTGAGGATGAGTCGGAACCTAAACTTGTTAAAACTAATGAAAAAGTCAATGTTGAAACCCCTAATGAAACTATTAAATCTAAAGAAAGGGAACCAATTCAACCTCCATTCCCCGAAGCTTTGAAAAATCCGGCTAATAAAGGGATAATTAATAAACGGGGACCACAACAGAGGAAATGTGGGAGGTGTTTAAACAGGTTAAAATAAATTTACCTTTAATCGACGCAATTAAACAGGTTCCGGCTTATGCCAAATACTTGAAAGACATGAGTACCCAGAAACGACAACACAAAGTCCCTAAAATTGATTTAACTGAGTGAGTCAGTGTCGTTTTCACTGGGGTACTTCCACCAAAGTTGCAACACCCAGGAACGCCTTTGATACCCATTCAAGTGGGTGATTTTAAGATAAATATAGCCCTTGCTAGATCTTGGGGCTAGTGTGAGCATCCTCCTAGGAAACTTGTACGACCAATATGACTTTGGTCCACTGCGTCAAGCTGGCACCACTGTGGTGTTAGTGGATTTGACCCTTGAGCTTCCTAGGGGGATTGTTCGAGATGTGATTGTAAAGGTGGAGGAGTTCTACTATCCGATAGACTTTGTGCTTAATTATGTGTCATCTGACTAAATCAATCAGCCAAATGTGATTTTAGGCCGACCTTTATTAGCCACGGCTCATGCATTGATCGACTGTCATTCTAGAATAGTCAATATGACTTTTGGAAATAGAAAGATCCGTTTAAATGTGTTTTCGAATGTTACTGACTCTCTAAATAGTGATGAACATTTCATGGCAGATACTATTGATGGGTGTCATCCTCATCTTGAGGATAAAACCACTGAGGTTTGTTTTATCTATGACAGGTCTGAGTTGGAACACAATCACGAATTGTAAGACGAAGTACAAAGCTTAGTGGCAATGGCAGTGCAGGATGGAAGGCCTCCATGGACTCATCAGACGGAGAGTCTTCCGGATGAAATCTCTTCAAGATTGAAGTTGTCCCTGATTAGTCCACCGAAGGTGGAGTTGAAAGAGCTACCGCAACACTTAAAACATGTATTCCTGGGAAAGGATCAGACTCTCCCGGTTATCATTCCAGCTAATCTGGAAAAGGAGCAAGAGATAGACTACTAAGGGTGCTGAAGGATCACCGTGCAGCAATCGAATTGACACTCGTAGATTTAAATGGTATTAGCCCTTCCATTTTGATGCATAAAATTATTACTGATACAAATGCGAAGCCCGCACGAGACACACAAAGACGGTTGAATCTGAATATGCATGAAGTTGTGAAGAAGGAGGAGATTAGGTGGTTGGATGTTGGGATCATATATCCCATTTTAGACAGTGTGTGGGTAAGCCCGACACCGATTATGCCTAAGAAAGCAGGCATTCAGATTGTCAAAGGTATTGATTACATGAAGTTGAACGCCGCCACATCAAAGGATCACTTTCCTTTGCCTTTTATCGATCAGATTGTCAAGAAATTATTAGGTTAGAAGTTTTATTGCTTTTTAGATGGCTACTCGGGTACAATTAAATAGCTATCCACCCGATGACCAAGAAAAGACCACATTCACGTGCCCATATGGTACTTTCGCTTTCAGGCAAATACCATTTGGGCTATGCAATGCCCGGCCACCTTTCAGAGGTGCATGATGAGTATCTTTTCAAATATGCTCGGGGATGCCTTAGAAATTTTCATGGACGATTTTTCGGTACTTGGGTCGTCATTTGAACATGTCTAGTTGAATTATCTAAGGTACTAAAACGTTGTGTGGAAACTAACTTGGTGTTAAGTTAGGAGAAGAGCTATTTCATGGTTTAGGAGGGCATCGTGTTGGGGCACGCGGTGTCAAGTAAGGGGATTGAGGTTGATAGGGCAAAACTTAAAGTATTTCAACACTACCTCCCCCTACTAATGTAAAGGCGTCCATTCCTTCTTAGGCACGTCGGGTGTTACCATAGGTTCATTAAAGGTTTTAGTGTCGTAACCAAACCTGTATGTAACTTACTTCTGAAAGGCATTCCTTTCAAGTTTAATGATGAATGTGTTAAAGCTTTCAATGTGTTAAAGGAACTGTTAGTACAAGCCCCAATCTTGTAGTCACCCGATTGGATATAACCTTTTGAAATAATGTGTGATGCAAGTGATTTTGCTATCGGTGTTGTAATAGGTCAAAGAGTAGATAAGAAACCGGTAGCTATCTACTATGCAAGAAAAACTCTCTCTGATGCACAATTGAATTACACCACAAAAGAGAAAGAGTTGCTTGCCGTTGTCTATGCGTTAGACAAATTCCGGTCTTATAATTGGGAAGTAAAGTAATTGTCTACTCTAATCATAGTGTAGTGAAATACTTGATGGAGAAGAAGGATGCCAAACCAAGGCTGATTCGGTGGATCCTGTTGTTGAACGAGTTCGACTTGGAGATTAGGGATCAAAAGGGTGTGAAAAAGTTGTAGTTGATCACTTGTCCCGACTGCCTTCGGGAGTAGAGGACAACACACCCGAGATTAATGAATAGTTCCCCAATGAATATATTATGTCTGTTAACATTGCACCTTGCTATGCTAACTTTGCTAATTATTTGGTCTCAGGTACAGTGCCCGAAGCTTGAAACAAGAGAAGGAAGCAACAGTTCCTTATTCAGGTGAAGCAATATATATGGGATGAGCCAGACTTGTTCAAGATCAGTGCACACCAGATCATCAGAAGATGCGTCCCAGAGACGGAGTTCTTGGAAGTGTTACAACAAGCCCACTCATCAGCATGTAGTGGCCATTTTAGTGATCAAAAGACGAGTCACCGGGTTCTTGAACGTGGCCTTTATTGGCCTACTTTGTTTAAAGATGCTTTTGAGTTTACTAAACATTATGTGGATTGTCATAAAATGGGTGAGATTTCTAAGAGGAACGAGATGCCCATGCAGCCAATTTTGGTTGTAGACATTTTCGATGTATGGGGCATTGATTTCATGGGCCGGTTCGCCAATTCATTTGGTAAACAATATATTCTGGTGGCGGTTGATTATGTTTCGAAGTGGGTCGAAGCAATCGCCACCCGAAGAAACGACCATTCTGTTGTGTGTAAGTTTGTCAAATCAAATATATTTTAAAGGTTTGAAATTCCCCGTGTGATCATCAGTGATAGGAGATTCCATTTCAAAAACTTTCACTTTGGCAAACTTCTCAAACGGCATGGTGTAGACCACCAAATTGCAACACCATATCATCTACAGACTAGTGGACAGGTTGAAGTGTCCAATAGGCAGATAAAATAGATTTTGCAGAAAAAACCGTAAGGATTGGTCAGCCAAATTGGATGACGCCTTGTGGGCGTATCGCACCGCATTTAAAACACCTATTGGCACTACAACCTACAGGTTGTTGTATGGTATGGGTTGTCACTTACCAATGGAAATTGCACACCGTGCACTTTGGGCAGTTAAACAGGTTAATACAGGTTATTCTGATGCAGGTGTGCATAGGCAATTGAAGTTAAATGAGCTTGAGGAGTTACGCAACGAGGTGTATGATACCGCGGCCGCGTATAAGGACAAGATGAAGGTAGTGCATGATGCAAAATTTAGGTGTCAAGTTTTCGTAAAGGGCCAAAAGGTATGGTTATTCACTTCACGTCTTAAATTGTTCCCGGGAAAGCTGAAGAGCAAGTTGAGGGGTCCATTTGTTATCACGAGAGTGGGAAAATTTGGAGATGTGGAGATTGAGGATCCGAGGGATCAAAAGAGGCAAGTGGTGAATGGGCACCAGTTAGAACCATACTTGGACAATGACGATCTCAACATGAAGTCAACGGATGAGGTGAGCTTTTTGGTAAGCTCACCGGAATATACGACCGACTGAGGGTCACGAGAAGTCCGGCTGAAGACTAAAACTTAGCGCTACCGGGAGGCAACTCGGAATTCAGTACATGTTATATTTTATTTATGTTTATTTCTATGCTTGTTGTGTTAACGGTTTGAGAGGATTTTTGAAAGTAGACCCATATCATCGAGCAAGTGTGGGGGAAGTTGATGAAGCCGAGGTATGTTCTGAAACTGAGTCGAGTGTAGAGGGCGACACAAGTCTTTTACGGGGGGTGGAGTGGGAAAGTAAATCGAAGTGATGAAAATTACACGTATTTTTGAAATCAGTTAAACCGCTACAATATATAAATATATTCGGTGTGGTGAACCGTAACTTACGGTATCAGACCGTAAGCTACGGTTGAAAGTCCTTAATTTACCCAGATAGCGTATACATTAACTTACGGTTATCAACCATAGGTTACGGCTGAAGGGAGCTACAGCAGTAACAACAGACCGTAAGCTACGGTATGGGACCGTAACCTACGGCGGGGACTGATGGACGCAATGCGGACCCGGGTTGGGTTATGTTGTTACTCGAAACACTTTTAAACCTGGTTTTCGAACGGATATTACCCAGATCCACCTACCTTATGTAAGATTTCTTACCCTCTCCTCACCACAAACTTCTTATCATCATCATCATCATCATCTTCCTCAAGATCTCTCAATCCTCCATAGCCACCAAACTCTCCATCTTCTTCGTTTCTTAACCAAATCGACCCATTCAAGAGCCTAACCTGCGTGATTTTTCGAGTAGAACATAAATTTTAACTCAATTGCCAATGAACCCACCCTGAGAAATTTGACATGAGCTTGAAGAACCCTAAATTTTAAATTTGGGGCTTTTCATCCTAACTTGCAAATCTTCAATTCAAGTGTTTCTTACACTAATTAAGCAAAAAAAGGTATGATTTTTATCCCAATTTCTCATAGTTGCTGAATGTAAAGGTACAAGTGCTTGACTTTTTTGTTTCATAGGTGCTTATCTAGTTATGAATTGACTTGGTAAGTGTTTATTGAGGGGATATCATGCAATATTGTTCCAACGTTGGGTTATTGGGGTATGAATACTTGATTGAAAAGGTGCATGGCTGCTTTATGATGTGAGCTGCTTGTTAAAATTGTTCAAGGATCATTAAGTGTTGAAAATATGATTTTAAACAATTAGTGTTGTGAATTGATAAATTTTAAAGTGACCCTTCAACAAGCGTGTAGCCATGGTATAGAATAAGTGTGGGAAGGGTAGGAGTACACACTTGTTCAGTTGGTTGTTCATGTGGGTTGAAATTGAACTGATTGTGTTTGTTGATTGGTTTCTGAATGTAGGATGGTTAGAGAAAGAAGGGTCGGAAGAAAGCATCATCCTACCCGGATGTGTCATAAAGCGAAGAACAAAGGGCGTTTAAATACGTGATACGCCTATGGAGGAGGTTCAGGAGCAACATGCTCATGGTGACAATCCATACAGAGCAGTTTGGGGAAGGGACCCCTTAATAAGCAACAAGAGGAGTATCAAGCAGAGTTGTTTTGCGAAAAATGGGGGATGATCATTCTATTAAGGAAAACACGTGCTTTAAGAAGACGGTTTACAAGCCAGGCCTTAGAGCATTAGAGTTTCATGAAAACTTTATTGCGCTTGGTTGGGAGGCAGTGATCGATTTTCATGGTAATGCGAAGGGAGAGATCTATATCAAGATTGTTATGCAATGGTTGAGTACTTTGAAGTGAGATGATGGAAACAACCACCCGAAGACTGTCACGGTTACAGGAACAGTCAATGGGAAACCTGCTACGATGTCTCTCGTTACTTTGTAGCAAGTAGCCAAGTTCGACTCTAAAGTGGAGATTTTTTACACATTGGTCAATGAAAACAGTTATTTTAATACTCCGAAAAATATAGTTAGGGAGATTAATGCTTTCCGAGTTGTTTATACTTGAGAAGGGGGTTGAGATGAAAAGGGATAATTTGAAGCCGTTGGTGCGGGTGCTTGTGAGTTTCGTAATTTCGAATGTGGTTCCCCGTCTGGGAGATAGGATGGCAGTTCGGAAGTGGGAGATCCCAGTTCTCTATGCCATTATGACTGGCATGGGTCATGATGGCTCCCCGTCAGCTGCACCTTTTGTTAGGCAATTGGTCATGATGCACATATGGCAAAGCAGAAATATTAAGCTTAAGAAATTGATTCCCCATGCCCGACTGATAAGTGCTTTGCTAGAAAAGCAAGGGCACTCTTGCCCGATGAATACCCCTTCACCAAGCCACATGTTGTGTTCTCTATCGTAGAAATGTGTAAAAGCGACCGGATATTGTATGTGAAAACCAAGATATGGCATAAGATCAAGCACGGGGATGGTGCAAAGGTGAAAGTGTTTCAGTGGGGTAAGGAAGCACCTCAACAGGGAGAGATGGATGATTTGGATACAATGATGAGAAGTTATGAGAAGGTAGAGAGAAGCTGAAGTGATCACTAGTGAGGGATCTTGTAGGCAGGCTAAGGAGCCAAAGCACACTGGGTATTCATGCGGTGTGTTCGATGACGAGATGCAAGCGAGGGTAGAAAGTGGTAGGCCACCAGATTATGGTAGTTGGGAGATGTCTAAGAGGTCCATATTGTAACATCCGTCAAAAATCGGATTTACCAAACCCGCTCCGTTTATTAACCGAACAATCAGTTAAAAATTTCGTTGCGTATTTAATGCCCAAATTAATTTTAAATGATACATAATTAATAAGTATATTGGAATATATAAGTTATATTTGAAAAAGTATTTAAAATAATGAAATAAAAATAAAAGGGCGTAGCCGGGTTTCGAACCCGGGTCAACCGGATTCAGCTAAGACTTAACTTCCAACCATCCAACCACTGTGCCACTTACATTTCTTGTTCATTATTAGATACAATTAATACATAACATGAATCTCGAATTCAAAACCGACGCGCCTAATCGCAGTGGTCGGAAATCCCGACGATCTCGCCAAGATTGGACGGTTTCTTCTGTTTTAACCGAAACCTTAACTACTACATCGGTTATAACCGACGTCTGAACCCGTGACGCAAGTCATAACTGCCGGAAAACTTATTGACCGACGAATCAAGACGGAAAACGGACTAAATTCGTCGATGTCCTGCCCTATAAATACCCCCTCTAACCTCTGTTAGCTTTTTCGCTCACAATCACACTCTTTCTCGACGTAAATTCACTCGCCGGAGAATTTCTGCAACTCGCCGAAAAACCGAGCCTTTCACCTCTGAGCCTTACTGAACACCCAGAGCTCATACCGAAGCCACCCACACTCATCTCAAGCTCCCTGAAGACCCTCTGTCGCAGGACACACGTCGCCGGAATAATCTGCTGTCACCGGAGTTTCGCCGGCGAAACAGAGGAGCCACTGTTCGGATATCTAACACTTAATCTCTCATTCTTTTTATTTATCTCACACGTAATTACTCACAACACACTAAAGAACATGATTAAGTCGTCGAACCAGTCAGACTCCGTTTCTGGTTGAGTCCAACAAAGAAGATGACGTTTCAGTATTGTATATGTTTAATTAAAATCAAGATATATCTCGGGTTAGACACACAGTCCAGCGGTGGACTGTGTGCAAATAAACATGCATACGTTCCGAGTTCGACTCTTGTCCCACGCACACTCGCCTTAATAAAAATGTTTTTTTTTAAACTGAACCGGATTCATTTCATATAGATATTAAGTTTAATAAAAACCGGAATAATAACCAAGATAGACACACAGTCCAGTGGTGGACTGTGTGAACGTTTAAAGCACACGTCACGAGTTCGAGTCCGGACTACCGCACCGGTTCGGGCAATTATTAAACTTTTTATATAAAGCAGAAATGAAATTATTTAGTTTGTATATAAGTATAATAAAAATCAGAGTATTTACCAAGTTAGACACACAGTCCAGCGGTGGACTGTGTGTTAACCTAACCCACAGGTCCCGGGTTCGAGACCTGTGGAGAACACCGAGCGAGTCATTAAAAATCGTTTTTGAAATAAATGATTTTCGGATTAATTCAATTAGTATATAAATATAATTAAAAACAGAAATATTTCGGGTTAGACACGTAGCTCAGTTGGTAGAGCTGCGTGCACGCGTACGGGAGGTCTCGGGTTCGAGCCTCACCCAGCGCATACAATTACACAATAAAACCGGTCAACAGGTCAACAAGTCAACGGTCAACAGGTCAACAGTCAAAAATCAACATTTTTTTTATTTACTTTTATTCATTTATTTACATTAAAAATACTTAAAAATAACATTTTTAAGGTTAGAAAATAGCCTTAAACTCACAAAAATACATCCAACAATCCTAATAAAATTGATTAATAAAATCCGCTTACTTACCGAACCATTATGCCATTATCTAGGTTAGTCTCACTCGTGATTAAAACCAACTTCATGCGCATTCAACATCATCAACCGAACGCACCCAATGTGAGTGAATCTTACAACTCCCCTTTTTAATTACACGTTTTGGGTGTGTCATGTGTCACTAAAATTAATTTGTTTATTTAAACTTGTGCCATACCATATTGTAATCTAAACTTAGATTGTATATATTGTTTGTAGTTATGTATTTCATATTGTCTATGCAAATCATTCATTAGGCCCATCAGTTCCTCGTGGGAGACGAGTTGAGCAACGCGTGCCTCAAAACGATCCATTATTGTTCATGTGTGCATTATTTAATATTAAATGATTGGTGAATAAGTTTACATCTATTTTTACTCATGTGTGGTTGTGCACTTTATTTTATAATCAATTAAATAAACTTGTTCAAATGTTTTCCATAGGATTCACTCGCCAACTTCTTGAAAAAAATGATCCAAAAACCATTTTTACACATCATACAGGTGAACAGGATGAAGCAAGGAAAACATAGGAAATGCCTTAGAAGAAAACAATGAAGTCTAGAATGATGTTAGGACATGATGTAATTATGATTGTATATTTTCCATTAAATTGTATTAATGAATATGAAACGTTATAATAAATGTCATGAGCTTTGATGATAACCCAATCATGCCCCGATCACCTTTTCCGCTACGGGTCGGGGTGTGACACATATATAATTAGGGCACACGCTAGAACACGGATAGAGAGCGTCAACATCGGGAATTAATGGAGCATATGGCCCGAATGGACTAGATGAGACATTTGAATGAGCAGATGGAGCTTAACATGCGGGCTTATGATGAGAACCAAACAAGGAGGCATATGGACTATTATAAGGGGTTATCATATGTAAAAAAATCCACCTTACGTGGATTACAGTCAAGAGCCTCCTTACCAGCCTGGCATGCCAAGACATTCGATGCCACAGGTTCACGGGTCCATGTGGGTGCTGTCGGAATATACGACCCCGCATTATTAGATTTCATACATGTACCAGCCGCCGTCGTATGAGTACCCGTCCCACCAGTAGGAGCAGGCTGAAATATATGTTTATATATGAGTGCATTTTATGAGCACCTAGAGGTTACTATGGTAGACAGCCGGGTCCGTCATACGGATGAGCACTCATTGATCATGCTGTATCGATCAGGTTTACGTGCTTGATCCCTTGTATTTTTGTTTCTTTAAACAATTTTTATTTTTTTTGTTTTGGTGGTGTAACTTTTGTCTAGTTTGGGAGTGTTATTGTGTTTTTTGTTGGTTTGGTTATTGGTTGCTCATGGGTTGATATTTGGTGATACTCGGGTTGGTTTCTTAAAAGCACCATACATTTGGTACAATGTATCCTAGGTGTGGGGATGCGGTAACCCGAAGGGATTGGTGATTGAAAACGCTTGAAGGGTTGAGAGCGGTTGAAAAAGTGAAAAAATGAGAATTTTGAAAATTTATTGAAAATTTTTGTCACAAGTATGCTTAAACGACATGAAAACCAAAATTTTCAATCGCTAATGGGTTCCTACTGATATTAAGCTAAGCTAGATTCCTAGTCATGGTTGTCCCTTTAAGTTTCATGAGAGTATTTCCGACAAGTGCTTTAGAGAAGGATTGAAAAGAGATGCCTAACTAGGGGTAACATGCTTTAGGAATTACACATGCTACATGTTGGTAACCTTTATTCCTTTTGTTCTGTGAGATGTTTAAGCCTACTAGATCGTTAGTTTGAATTGCAATAATTATTTATTTGTTGAGTGTAGGCTGTATATTGCTCTATTTTAGAACTTGTGTGGTTTGATTCATGTTGAGACTCTGGTTTAGCGTATGCACATAGATGATAAAAGCATTAGGATCATTTCATTGTTATATCTTTTAATTGTTTATGCAACCCACTTTAGTAAACCATTTTGAGACTTATACCCTTCGTTTGTTACACCCATGTGAACTGTTTGATTACCAACCATGAATGACTATTGAATGTTAGATATTTTTTAGGAAAAAAAAACAGAAATGCAGCCAAATATATGGGTCAATTGGCCAACATAAGCGGCTGAGAAAAAATGTGCTAGTATTATGTTGTTTAGTGTGATTAAAGATTGTCATGGTTTGGTATGTCCTTATTTGTTACAGTAGAGGTGTGATTAATATACAAGCTTATGAGTGCAGAGTTTCATACTGTTTTGAGTGAATTATATACTAGCACATTACACGCTAGTCCAGATACAGCTGAGAAGAGAGTTGATTGTGAGGGGCGTGTTGGCATGTGTGTAGTATCATAAGCATGTTAGTTTTAGTTAGGCAAGTCTTGAGTTGTTTTAAATGTGCATTATATACTTGTCAGATTGTCAACCTTGGTTGTGTCAGACTATGGGATGGGTATGACTTGGGACCTTAAATTGTTAAATCGATAAGGGATTCGAAAGGTGAGTTGTTAATAAGGTGAGTAATGTTTGTGACGGTTGCTTGAGGACAAGCAAGGTTAAGTGTGGGAATGTGAGGGAGAGGGTGAAACCCGAGCCTGAAAGTGTTTATCTTACGAGTTTTGTTCGTTTAAGAGGTCATATGCTTTGAATGTGATAACTACGAAAGATTCTGGTTTTGCAGGTTAATCGCTTAGTTCGGTGGACTTAAATTTCTTAGAGACAAAGCGGAATGACCATGGATGATAATCAAGGTTAATCGCTTAATTGGGTGGAGTTAAAGTGCTTAGAGACGAAGTGGAACGACCATAATCAAGGTATATTATACTATTCGGGGAGTTGTTTGGGCCGGAAAATAGCTTGGAAGTACAAGAAATGGGAAAGAACATAGTTCAGGGGCCATTGGGTTATTATTAGAAAGTTGAATTGTGAACATGTTTGAGAAGTTGAAACCCTCCGTAGAATATGGTTGTATAACCGTAACCTACGGTCAGATTTAACAAGCGAAAAAGTGACCAGCAAGTCTCCACCGTAAGCTAAGGTGGGAGACCGTAGCTTACGGTCAGGAGAGAGGAATGAAACAGCAGCTCTAGGCCGTAACCTACGGCTGCTGAAATGTAGGTTACGGTGAGATCCGGAAAAATTCGCACATGTTGACTTGTTGACATATAAATAGGTTTTTCAAACCCTAATTGATAGGACACACTTCTGGGGAACTAATTTGGGGATCAAAGACTCAATTTGGGCACTTTTTACCTGCAATCATCATAATTCCTACCGAATCAAAGATCAAGATAATGAATTCAATTATCTTTCAAGCTTTTGAAGATCAATAAACCGAGACGAGTGGCTAATTTCTTAGTGGTTTCCTTCGGGTTGAGGATTCGTGTAAGTGAACTGATTTTATGTGTTTGAACCTGTAATTGAACTTGGAAATCTAAGCATTCGATGCTTTTTACCATTTGATTTATCAATTGACTTGTAAACGATTGGTTTTGCTTTAATATTAATTCTAATTCATTCAATTCCAGAGATTTCTAGTAATTGGGATACATTTGACAGGGGTTAGGGTTAGTAATTCAATTGATTATTTATATGATTACCTTCCGTTGTTTACAATCAAAGTAAGTAGTCGATAGATAACCACAATCAATTAATCAAATTATGTAATCATGTCTATGTGATTGTAGCAACCGAACACATAGATGAAGTTTACGTTGAATCTAAAATCCGGAGGAACCATTGTTTTCTCCCATTGTTACTACTCGTTTTCTTAGTAGTTCTTAATTTAATCCAAACAACAACCAACAGTATTTACATTTTTGTAATTAATTTTGATACTTTATTTATAACGTTTTCCACCATACTTTTTTGAATTCGATGCCCCTACTTATCCTATCTAGTTAGATTAATTAGCTTTTGCCTGAGATTCACAACAGTCATCATGTACATAAGATTTAAAAGGACTTCACCCGGTCAAGACGACGTCATTAGACCCAATCATCCACCTTCCTTCAGGTTTTATTCTCTTTCTTAACTACAAATCAAGAGTACAATTGTATTTTAGTTTTGTTTCTCTCTTTTTCCTTCTTTAATTTTTCTTTTTTAAAAATATCTTTGTTGATTGCAGGCTTGGGTCAATGATTTCTAAAGTTAACCAACGAATGGTTAATGGGCAAAGAAAGCAATCATGACCAACTAAAAAAAAAACTTTCTCCAAATAGATTATAAAACATTCTTTTAGGTCATCTTTGGTACTTGGTTAAAACTGACTGTAAAATGTAACACCTCAAATGAGTTGAAGCGGCCTAATCGGTTGAAAAGCTAATCAAAGTGTATTCGAAATACTCAATGATCTTTTAAATTATATTATACCAACAATTAATTTTTTATTGTAATCATATTAACACTAATGCTCCATAGTTTTAAAAAAGAATTACAATAAGTGTTTTATTTTTGGCTTGACCTTAACTGTTTCCAGCAGCTTTTAAGGTAAAGGTGCTTCTAGGATTGCTTATTAAATCAACTATATATAGTTCGACCGGTCGATGTTTTTAGAATTAGAGACTTGACAAAGCAACACCTTCTAAGTAAAGTTGGATATTCAACGGGCTAGATATTAAGGTATAAAAAGGTAATGCATGACAAAACATGTTAACCCATAAATCATTTTGTCCTTTTTGTAGGTAATGTTACAAGTAACCAACATATTACATGTGATTGCAAATATGTTATCATTAAAACACCGTACAGTTTTTAAACAAAACAATTTAAGATATTGTAAGCATCTTTTAATTGAGAAACGGATCTATGAACTTAGGAACTTGCAAAGCAATTGAATATTGATAACTCTAAACTCTAAACAAAGCGATTTAACATATAATTACTCTTTAGTTTTCATCTATACAAAGTAACTTTTAAAGATTACAAATTATGTTAACTACGTTTTATAATTTGAGAACATATTATTTGTGCAAATCCGCAAAGTTCGGGGATATTAGCACTAATTTTTTAATATATAACATGTTTTTAGAGCTTTTAAGGCATGCATAAGCATGTGCATGCTATGAACGTTTATGAATAATATTTCGAACATAAAGTAAATATAGTGTATGTCTCAGTTTCGTATAAATGGTGCATATTTGTGATTGATTGTGTATTGTGCGTGTATGAATAAACAAGTATGAATAAAATGTAATTTACATTGATCGAAAGTCTCGGAATGCAAGAATTAATATAAAATACAAATACAAGCTTTCTAAAAATAGAAAGTACGAAAATACGAAACATTACATTGCTCGAATTAAAGAGAATGAAATGCTCTTTAAAACGGTGTAATTCTTTTTAATATTTACGTATGAAAAAGTTATAGCCGTATAAAAATTAAGGAGGGAAGGAGTTCAACTGAGAAAAGACCAAAATACTTTTTGTATATTTGTTTATTTAATTGTTTGAACCTGAGATTACCAAAATACGACTGTTTAATTTTGAGTCATGAGATTCTTCCCTATACTTAGCACGCAAATTGTGTCTTGTATTTGATCCTCTATTTAACTTTTATGTATTCATTATTTGATGACAAAACCGATATTTAGGTGATTGCTAAAATAATTTAGTAGTTTGGTTATTATTATTTATTTTTTTTAAACGGCGGGTGCTAAACCATATCATACAAACCGAGTTGCCCTATTAGATTAGTTTGATTATTCAAATACAGAAAACTAAGGTGTTCCATTACGTTTTATATATATATATCTTCTAATAACTTTATAATTGAATATTATCATATTTTAAAGCCATTCATTGATTCTCATCGAACCTATTGTCGTTTCGCAATGATTTAATTTTAAATTACGCCAGCGCCTATGTCATTTTAGAGTAGTACTATTGATACCAATGCCCTCTATTTACCACCAACAAAAACTTATGGAATAACACCATTTGTCTCCTCCTCCTAAAGCATTATCAATGGGGAAATCACCTGAATCCGAGCATCCGATCAAGGCCTATGGTTATGCTGCTCGAGATACTTCCGGAGTTCTTTCTCCTCTGACTTTCTCCCGAAGGTACATATAACACAACCCTTTTCTTTATGTTATCAACTAGTGTAATTCCCCACACTACACGGCGGGGAATTCAAACTTTATCGATTCGTTTCGTTTTGTGACATGATTATTACAGGACTGGCACTCAATATAACAACCGAAAGAAAAAAACAAAAAAAGGTTGTGCCATGACAAAAACGATATCCACACATAAAAAATACATTACGTCTAGTAAGGTTCAATCCGCGCTATACTGCAGGAAGAAAACGTATATTAAAAAGGTATTTGGTTTAAAAGATCTGGTTATAAAAATTAAAATTTGAAAGCAGAGAAAACAACATAAAAGTGAAAAAAGAAGGAATATATCATGAAAAATACTATTAAAAATAAGAGACAAAGATAATAATAAATGAAACAATATACTCAAACGTTTATTTGGCAGTAGATAATAAAAAAATAGCCATGAATCGCTTCGAACCCGAAACATCCGATATATTTGAATATTGATGCAACCAACTGAACTGCGAGACTTTGTCTTTTGACGAATTAATAACTATAATACATACATAATGCAGAAAAAAAAAGAAAAAAACAGCTAGCAGCCACCTTCCACGCAGGTGAACAGTAGCAACAGGAAATTGTTGTTGATGATCACGTTTGTCTACTAATGAATGTGATAGACTTTTCTAGTGATGAAGGTATTAATAGGAATTTGTTGTTGACGATCATTTACAGGGCTACGGCGATAAGGACGTGAGGTTTAAAATTTTGTACTGCGGAATCTGTCATTCTGATCTTCACTTTGCCAAGAATGAATGGGGCATGTCTACCTATCCTATTCTTCCTGGGTATGTTTTTTATGTTTTTTTTTTTAATTTGTAGGTATAAAAATGATAAAAGCATTGACTATTTTCTTTCTTTTGTAATAATTTATTGAACATATGATTGTTTAATCTTCATTAAGTTCTAATACTTAACTTTCTAAAAAAAAAATACACAGTTTTGTTTATTTTCTTTCTCAACATTCTGATTAAAAATAATTTATAGCAGAATGCCAAAAAATATGTGTATATTCAGATTTTTAAACAAGCTAATAATTACAAGTTGATAGAAACCAAACCACGTTTAAATTACCTATGAACCATTTACGAATAATAAAAAATAGTTTTGTATTGATCGTAAATACAAATTTGCCATGATTGCAACAATTTTCATTTTGATGGTACAAGTATATATTGATTAATGCAGGCATGAGATCGTGGGTGTGGTGACAGAAGTAGGCACCAAGGTGGAGAAATTCAAAGTTGGGGATAGTGTAGGGGTTGGATGTTTGGTGGGATCATGCGGATCTTGTCAAAGTTGTGCCAATGATCTTGAGAGCTACTGTCCAAAGCAGATTCTAACTTACGGTTTCCCCTACCATGATGGCACACGTACATACGGTGGGTACTCCGATCACATGGTGGCAGATGAGCATTTCCCTTGATTCGGGTGCACCACTGTTATGTGCCGGCATCACAACTTATAGCCCACTCAGACACTTTGGACTAGACAAGCCTGGTATGAAGGTGGGTGTGGTTGGTCTTGGTGGGCTTGGTCATGTTGCAGTCAAGTTTGCCAAGGCTTTTGGGGCCAAGGTTACAGTCCTCAGTACCAGCTCGGCTAAGAAGCAAGAAGCGCTTGAAGGACTTAAAGCTGACCATTTCATTGTTAGCAAAGACCCTGAGCAAATGCAGGTACACGGCATACTAAGTTTTTTCCTTGCATGTTTCAACCGTTGAGTTGAATTGCCTATTAGTTGCCATATGCGCAATAGGCACACCATTGCGCTTACTAAGTTGTTTTAAGAGTATATATAGTGGTTTAACTAAAAAGTGAGGAAAAGACTGACAGGTAACAACCACGTAGGCATTAGACTGACTCATTAACTTTTCTTTTCCTTCAAAATGTGTAATGGTTTTCCTAAAAGAGTAGATCATGATGTGGCTTGATGTTAATCACTACAAGAAGATTTTTCACTCTGTTTCACACATAAGTTCCCTATATGGCGCTCAGCCCACTACGACATTTATATCAACTTTTTATGAATTTTAAGTTTTCAACACAATTATATATGCTTTAGTATATAGTTTTAAGTTTTAAACTATTCTTTTCTTAAGAAGATTAAATTTTAATATATATTTTCAATAAATAATTTTCTAAAAGGTTTTAGTTTCTAGAAGTATTAATAAAAATAGACATGAATGTTAATGATTTAGTCAAATATATGCTCTTATTATTTTTTTTTAAACTACTTTTTTTATAATAAAGACTAAAATTTTAATATATATTTTTAATAAATATGTTTTTTAAAGGTTTTGGTTTCTTGAAGTATTAATAAAAATAGATATTAGTGTTATTAATTTAGTCAAATGCTCTTATTATATTTTCCCTTAATAATTGGTCTATTATTGTTATCAGTGTGCAGCAAGTTCTTTGGATGGAATAATTAACACTGTCTCCTTGTCTCACCCCATTGAACCATTGTTGAGTGTGCTGAAACCAGATGGGAAGCTTGTTTTTCTGGGTGTACCAGAGAAGCCAATTGAGATATCTACGTATTCTTTAATTATGGGTAAGCTTTTTCATTTGATACAATCTTTTCATGAGCCAACTTGCTTGTTTTAAATAAATTTGATTTATAGGGAGGAAGATCGTTACTGGAAGTGCGACGGGAGGGCTAAAGGAGACTCAGGAAATGCTTGATTTTGCCGCAAAACATGGTGTGACTGCGGATATTGAGCTAATTCCCATAGACTATGTGAACACGGCTATGGATCGCGTCTTGAAATCGGATGTTAGATACCGATTTGTCATTGATGTGGCGAACACCCTCAAAGCTCCATAGGTGATTTGTTTAATTTTGTGTTTGTTGTTTAAGAACTTGAGTCAGTGTTGGATTGTTGTAAGCTATATGTATGAATAAAGACTTGGTTCCTCTTCGGTTGATTAATGTATGAATATTATGGCTCCAGTTACAAAAGGAAAAAAATAACTTAAAGTATGTGGTCGATTCATAGTCTAATTGTGAATTATTGTTATTGTTGTTATTTCTTTTTTGAACGGTAAATTTGGATCACCGACAGACCACTGGAGTATTATCGTACCAACAGGGTAACCACCCGATCGATCATATCTATATCCACTAGGCTATAATGCCTAGGGCTACAAACGAACCAAACGTTCAGCGAACAGTTTATGAACCGTTCAGCAGAAAGTTCATTTGTGTTCGTTCGTTTATTAAACAAATGAACACGAACAAGAAATTTTGTTCGTTTAGTTTAATGAACAAAAATGAACAGATGTCGCGCTCGTCATTTATGTTCATGAATGTTCGGTAACATGTTCGTTTGTGTTTGATAGTTCGTTATTGTTTTTAGTTTTTATATTTTATTTAAATACGTCAAAACTCCGATAAATAAAATATTTAATAAGTGTCGATGTATTAAATATTTTGTTCTTGAATGCTCGTTTGTGTTCATACGTTACCATTTGTATAACACTAGCTTGTGCTCATTTGTGTTCATCAACGTTCGTTTTCGTCTGTTTCCTAAAGTTAACAAACGAACACGTACAAGTACATTTCCTTAACAAACGAATACAAACATAAAATCTCGTTCCGTAAGTGTTCATGAATAATTCGTGAACACATATATTTCTTAACAAACGAACACGAACAAGGTCTTGTTCGTGTTCGTCGGTTCATTTGCAGCCATAATAATGCTTATACATCAATTTAGGGTGAAACCTAATAAATCTAGGAAACCCCCCCCCCCCCCCTGTATTAATCAAACCCATAACCTAATGGTCCCTAAGATTTATCTCACCCCTAAGATACCACTAGGCTATAATGGCATGGATAGTGTAATTGTGAATTAACGAAGGATCCACGATCCATAGATATCATATACTTAAAAGAGGAAAGTTGTATACTGACTGTAAAAAATTGTAAACTAAGGTGTCTTAAAAGAGTATTTGTACCCACTATACATTTACATTTACACAATACACCCTAAGAAAATAGTTTATACATTGTGTCTAGTATTCCTCCACGAACTAAGGTTATGGAGCGAGCTAGTGCTTGGAATGTTGATCAGTTCTGTATAAACACGATGGAAAACATATAGACAGACCAGCAGAGAATCCAGTCAGAGAAGCAACCATGGAGTTCGACATAGTTGTAAGAATGATCTAGTTCCTCCTTAGTGTGTAAATTCTTAATGGTGAAACCAAATTCTAGGGTTGGAATTCGGATGGAGAGAGAGAGAGATGTAAAGGGGCGATTTCTTGATGTTATGGTAAGTGTCTAACCTTTAATCTCTCTAATTATCTCCTTATATATACACCCAAGAGGAAACCTAATTAGTTAATAAGGGTAATATGGTCCATCGACAATTACCAACTAATTATATAATAGGTTTAATATATTTTATCTATATAATATAAATGACTATAATGGCTATACAATTAAATATAACAAAATAATTATATTTAATCTTACATTCTCCCACTTAACCGAGAAATCATTTATCATAAGTATTAGATAAGTCTGATCAGGAGTTAACACTCATTTTAGCTTTAAACCAAATACCGTAGTAGAGAAATACAGCCGTTGAATCATCATTCGACTCAGGCCCCCCATTAATCATACTACAACCTCAATTTAAAACCAGTTATGATCAAAATACGCAAGTAAGCCCTTTATCCTTTGATTTGTATTTATATTATATGTCATTACACCGGCAGAACATATGTTAGAGACATACAAAATCAAACTGAGGAAATTTCATTAACTAAAATATAAGTAAGTACAATATGCTATTAAATAAGGTCTTTAGTAAATCCCATATTTGAAATATGTTCTTCGAAAACTTTAGATGGGAGACCTTTAGTCATCGGATCCACAAGCATATTTTTGGTACTAATATACTCAATACAAAGATTTTTTCTCAACTCGTTCACGTACGAACAAATACTTTGTATCAAGATATAAACCAGCTCCATTCGAATTGTTACTGTTCGAGAAACTAACGGCAGCTGAGTTATCAGAGTAAAGCTTCAATGGTCTAGAAATAGAATTAACGATTTTGAGTCCAGTGATTAAATTTCTAAGCAACATTCCATGACAGGTCGCGTTATAAACAACAATGTATTCTGCCATCATTGTGGAAGTTGTGGTTAACTGTTGTTTATGACTCTTCCATGAGATAGGTCCGTCTGCTAACATAAAGATATAGCCCGAAGTGGATTTCTTGTCATCTTTGCATTTGGCAAAGTTATATTGTGAAATTTTTTTAATAAGAAGTAACAATATATAAAAATTAACAAAAGTCTAAAGAGATTTGATAATTAATTATACGTCAAATTATTTACACTTTGCTAATTATCTTTATACTTATAAATGAAAATAATTATACACTTGGCTTGGTTTCAACCCATCCTCTTTAATTTTCTCCTTGTTCATTCTACGTCTTATTTTCTTCTCCTCTATTTTGTTTCTAATTAGGTTTTCAATTGGCCCCCACTACTTACACACCCCCTATATCTTATTTTCACATCCCTATTGTATATGGGCCGTATAACCTTATACGGCCATATAGAATGTTGTTGCACAGAGATGTATGCAGTGGAATATTTTTTTGTTTTTTATTATACGAGCTGTATAACATTATACGGCTCGTATACATATGTATACGAGCAATATAACGTTATACGGCCAAATGGATTTATTTTGGAGGTTTAATAAGGTTTTTGGGTTTTAACACATGTATACGGGTCGTATAACGTTATGCGACATGTTATATATATATATATATATATATTGAGAGTTCAGAGAGAGTATGATTGCTGATGTTTTTCAGTATCCAGAGTTTGTTGGATTGTTTGCAGCTAGGGTTCAGAATGCCTGAAGTTTTGCGCTTGGGTGGTAACGATGGTGGATTGTGAGAGTTCAGAGAGTATGAATGTTGATGTTTTTCAGTATTCGGAGTTTATTAGGTTGTTTGCAGCTAGGGTTCAGAATGCTTGAAGTTCTATTATAAACCATGTTAAACCGAAATCGAATAAGAGTTCTTACAAAGGAGCTGATTCAGTTGGGGAGAATGTTCTGGAAATTGAAGGAAAAGGAACGTTATAGTAATTTAAGATTAGCTAGTAACTTTGCAGTTGGTATGTGTTCAAAGCTAATATGTCCATATATGCATTTCATTCACTCGCATCATTACAAAGTGTCAGAACATGAAATAAAATCAACCTTAAGGTAATGAATAATCCCATAGCTTCTCCTTACATGCATTTAATCCCCACACATCATTACAAATCTTCAAACTTTTCACGCAGGCGACACCAGTAGTAGTCACCAAAATCTTACACACCACTAGAGGAGATAAGCTATCAACGCGGGGATGGGTACAAAAAGTCCGACAAACAGTCTTGTTATTAGTCAGCAGTCATTACTTCTTAAATGAACATTATTTGAATTGATTGACATATATCATTACCTTTTTACACAGGCGGCAGAGTAGTCTACTAGTCACAATACGCATGTGTCATTGTATGTATTTCCGAGCATAATTGTCGTGTAACTCTAGTTTTGTAATCATAAAAGAAAACCTTAAAACCATGCGATCGGAATAGCTTCTGAATAAGTTCATTAGAGTTTCCGTCAAGCTGCAACCCTCCATTTCACTTAAGCTATATACGATCAGGCTGCATCACCATTCATAGCCGCTGCCGGGCTTCACACTACACGTATATGATTCTAAAGCACCTCTGCCGCCTCACACCCTTGCCGGCGTCGCAACAACCATCAGCGGCGCCAGCAGTCATGAACCAGAACAGCCACACTACCGTCTGTCGCTGCCCTCTTTTGTTCCAATACACCACCACATCACCTTTGTTCCGCTGGAGCTTTTCGCCATGTCCGTTATCATTGTTTCGCCACCGCTTTGACCCGTTCCGATTACTCGCAACCAGCGCTACTCTGATCGGTCATTTATGTTCGTTCATTAGACTATTGAGGTAACGGCTCCGTACTGTTTGCTTTCTCAAATTAACTTTGGTGAATTATGTTCCCTCATTCTGTCGAGCGATGAGAATGACTATCATGGGTTTCGTTTGTCATAATGATATGGCAATGTATGCCTTCACTAATTTAATGTGTATTATATATATATAGATATATATATATATATATATATATATATATATATTGTGACGAAGTAATGTTATTATAATCTAATACTACTAAAAGTGTCTAAAAAAAGTCGTATGACATTTTCTCTTTGAGTTCATTAATAATAATAATTAATAATATTATTATTAGATAATATTCTTAACAATACAAACACACCTTTTTACAAATCAATCATATATATAGCATTCTCACCAAAATATTATATACTAATATAAATATTTTATGGTTACTTGGATATTGATCATTTACTTTTGAGTTATCTAAAATAAAATTTGTTATTTGGTAACAATCATACTTATAATTACCAATTTTAAATAATGTAATATGGCAACACCTCCTTATCCTTTAAAGGGTTCTTTCATTATATGTTTAAAACTAGGTTATAACCCCGTGTATTACACGGGTTAAATAAATGTAATTTTATATATAAAGTAATAAAATAGTTACATATTTAAAAAGCCATGTGGTTACACGAATTGAATAAACATGTGTATTACACATATTGAATAAATATAATTTAATTAGTTGACACATACAGTAATCAAGATATGTTTAAAAAAATAAACTTTGACGCACTATTTATTTATTATAACATTTTACTTTTTTATTATTAAGTTTGAAACCTGTGTATTACACGTGTTATAACATTTTACTTTTTTTTATTTATTATTAAGTTAGAAATTAGAACTCGTGTATTTCATGGATCGAGTTTGATGAATGAAATACTAAATGATTATTAATAAGAAGAAAAAATAAAAGAAATAGGTAAGACAAATGCAATAGGTAAATAAGAGATAAGAAGATATTATGATTTAATATTAAAACTTTATATGATAGAAAAATAAGATAATGATTTAATATTATTATTTAATAAAAGAGAGAAATAGAAAACGCTGGAAAGTAATACGTGTCTTCAATATTTTATTTATTAAATAAAAATAAATTAATAATAAAAATAAGTTAATAATAAAAAAGGATTATATACTAATAATATTAATAATTAAGAATAAAATAATAAAGACAAAGGTAAAATATGATATATTAATAATGTTAGTTGAATATAATCTAATATATTGACATTAGTATTACTAATATTAATAATAAATTAGATCGATTAGATTATATATTTCAAAATGACTCGTGTCATCAATTTAATATCTTCAGTTTTTATTTATACATAATACTATAAATATTACATAGTTGTTTTTGTATTTATAAGTGATAGTACGGCTATTTTGATTTCTAAATTCGTTGTTTACAACACACTTTAATAAGGAAAGAAAATATATGTAAGCTGAATATATATATATATATATATATATATATATAGGAAAAGAATCCGTTAACTACCACACTTTATTGCGAGAACCGCGAGAACCAATGTGAATACAACCATAAATACCTATAAAAACCTAAAAAAACATAAAAAATATTTAAAAAATTAGAAAAAATGGAATTTTTTTTATATTTTTTAAGGTTGGGGTGCGGGGAGGAGTGGGGTTTAGGCCTTTTTAAGGTTTTTTTGTGGGTTTAGCTTTATGGTTTAGTTTTTTTTAGCATTTAGCTTGGAGGGTGGAGTGGGTTTTTGTTTAGGTTTTGGGTGGTGGTGTAGTGGGTTTATTTTGTTGTTTTCACATTGGTTCTCGTTGTTTTCGCAATAAATGTGGTTCTCGCATGAACCCTATATATATGTGTGTGTATATATATATATAGGGTGAGGTTATTGTGACAAAAATTAAAAGTGTGAGAAGATAAGAAATAATCTAAACCATTAGATATTTAATCTAATGGTTGAGATCATAGTAGCAATTTTGTAAATTATTATACTAACTAATTTTCTAGATTAAGGGTATAAAGGTAAATTTAATATTTTTTAAATTAAGAAACTAACATTAATACACAAGGAAAGTTCCCCCCTTCTTTTTTAAACATCAATAACTTTCTATACGTAACTCTTTTTTAAAAAAAAAAAAATTACACCATAATAACGAGTGTTTTTATCTTTAATATGAGTACCATATTGATATACTTATGTAGAGTTATTTATGTTTTTATATATTTAGGGTGTTATTTCTGTTTTGATTCTGATTAAAGTGTTGACTGGTGTTATATTAGTGTGTTACTTCTGTTATATTAAATGTTAGGGTGTTCTTTATAAGATGTGTGCCTTCAATATAACTGTTGTGGTGTTTTTATGAGTTATGGTGCTATTTTTGTTATATTTTTGTTCTTTATAAGATGTATGCCTTCAATATACATGCTGTGGTGTTTTTATGAGTTAGGGTGTTTTTATTAGTTAGGGTGTTTTTATGAGTTATATTTCTGTTCTTTATAAGATGTATGCCTTAAATATACATGTTGTGGTGTTTTTATGAGTTAGGGTGTTATTTCAAATTCAAAAATCCCTACAATAACTGCCAAAAATCGGTTGCATATATTCATTCCATAATTAGATTTTATTAGTTAAATTACACTTATACCCTTAAACTACCAAAATAAAAAGGGACGCATGTCACCTCCATAATTCTTCTTATCATTCTCACACTTTTAAATTTTCTCACATGAACCTCTCTCTCTCTCTCTCTCTCTCTCTCTCTATATATATATATATATATATATATATATATATATATATATATATAGGTTATTGTACAAATTGACAGCCATCTGAACCACCCTGAGTACGTCAGATACGGTCTGGCTGAAGACCTAAAACTTGGCGCTCTCGGGAGGTGGCCTGAGGATGTAGAGTATTGTACTTTTGATTGTTTTGTTTGGTTGTGTTTGCATGTGTCTTGCAGGTTACTACGTGTCAATCCTCACAGATGCAATGATTCAAGTGTGGGGATGTTTAGCAACATCCCCGGTGAGATATCAAAGAATCCATGAGATGCGTATGTTTCGGTTAGATCGCAGCAGCTTCACTACTACAGACATTCACTGATTTACTAATCAGGTGCATGTGTTTCTCTATCTTGCATTTTATTTTATTTGTGAATCTGGTGATGTGAACTGCTGTGTTAGGGATGGTGTTAATTGTTGAGTTGATTAGGTCGTTAACCGTTCATGGTTTGTAAGTGGTATATCTCAAGTTCGGACTATAAATTATAGTTTACATTTGCGACAAGGTATCCGAGGTGTGGGAATATGGTAACTCGAGACAGGGTTGGTAGGTTTGGTGATTTCAAGTGCTTGAATTGGTTGAAATTGAAAAAAAAAAACTTAAAAATTTTGAATGTGTCTTATAAAGATTTTTGCACACAATGGAAATGATAAGTATAATCAAATTGTTGGTTTTCAATTATTATATATATGAGATGAGATAATAAAACGGTCAAAAATGCGCCTAATTTAGGATATGTGGGTAGGCCCAGCCGGTTGAAAGGTTCCTTAGGATTGATATAATATACTTAAATATTAGGAATCTTATGGGTTCTCGCCTTAGGTGTTATAGCAAAACCGAAACTGTAGAGAGTATAAGGGGTTCTATTATAAATAAAAAGCTTATAAGTATTCTGATTAAATGACACATCTGTTTCTTTTTATGAAAATAAATCCGAAACAAGGTGGCGCCTGAAAAAATTCCATTCATCCATCTATTGAGCTAGTTATGTATTGACGAAGCCTATGGTATTGTTACGGGGATGGTGACTAGTGTGGTACATACCCTCTAGGTGGAGTTAGAAAAGAAAAAAAATATAACCACTGGGATGGTGACTCGGGTGGGGTATGTCCGCTAAGTTGATCATATATAAAAGCATGCTGAAGCTCATAATTGTCATCCATTATCTATCATAGTTCAATCGGAAATATATAAAAGCTTGTTATATAAGATAGTATTCTCATACGCTTGAAACATGATTAGGTGGCGGTATGGTTTTTGAGTGTGCGACCCATAGATGAATAATGCAATGGAACTTAATAGGTTATGAATAAAAGGCGTGGAAACTGGTGGTTGAGTTTAAGTGGACCGTATACTTGCAATCCTAGTTAATGCGTGATTAGATTTGTTAATAAGATAATCGAATAAATTGAAAGTTAGTTGTTTGAATGTGATTCCATTGCAATTAATTTTTCGGGACAAAAAAGGATAAGTGTGGGATATGATTGAGAGGTTGAAACCCAAGTGTTAAAGTGTTTAAATACTGTGTTTTTAGCGTGTTTTGGGTGGTTATGTAATTTGAATGTGATAACTACGAGTTTTCGTGGTTTTACAGGTTAACCGTCTAAATTTGGTGAGCTAGGATGCTTGGTGAAGAAGCGGAACACTTACGGACAATACCTGAGGCACATCACGTTGCTAGGTACTTGTTCGGGTCGAAAAGATAGCTCAAAGGTGCAAGGAATGCGAAACAACAAAGCCTAAGGACCTATATGTTGATAGTTGAAAGTTGAAATCAAACAAATGCACGGTGTCATGATACCCGACTTAAGCTACGGTTGTGATATCGTAGCTTATGGTCTGATACTGTAGCTTCCAGTGGTGATTTCGAAAAAGAGTGTTTGACTCGTGTTTTAAGATATAAAACGGGAATTCACAACCCTAGGGGACACACTTCTTTTGGGATGAATTTGGGACAACTAAGGCATAAAAGTTTGGAGCTTTTCACATGCAACCATCATAATTCCTGCCAAATCAAAGATTAGGATCATGAATTCACTCGTTCATCAAGCTTTTGACGATCATGTGACCTAGATGAGCAGCTAATCTCCTAGTGGTTTCCTTCGGGTGGAGGATTCTGATAAGTGAACTAAGTTATGTGTTTGAACTTTTGTTAGAATCTGGTAATCGAAGCATTCGATTCTTTCTACCAGTTGATTTGATTTGATTGATTTGTAAACAATTGTCTTTGCTTTAGTTCTTAATTCAAACTCATCTGATTCCCGATATTTCTAGTAATTGGGATACATTTGATAAGGTTTAGGGTTAGTAATTGCAATTAGTAATCCATATGATAACCTTCCATTGTATGCAATCGTAGTAAGTAGTCTTCGTGTAATCACAATCAATTAATCAGATTATACATTTATGTCTGTGTGATTGTAAACAATCAAACACGTAACTAAAGTTTGCTTTGAATCTAAAACCCAGAGGAACCATTGTTTCTCCAACTATTTACAAACTTGTTTTCTTAGCAATTTTTAATTAATCAAACAATCAAAACAACTGATTTTACAAATTTTGCAATTAGTTAACTAGTACTTAATTCATAGCACTTTCCACCATAATCCTTTGGTGCGATACCCTATTTACTTTATCTACATAGTTTATCTAGGTTTTTGTATGACCTTTCGACAGTCATCAGTTGGTTTATGGAACTTTTGTAAGTATTTCATTTTGAAATCCAAGTTATTGAAATTATTCTATTTGTTAAATAGCTGTTCGAAGTTATAAAACTTTATATATTTTTTGTCTACCAATGAGCCACTATGAATTTTGTAATTATTGTGGTTTTAGTTATTCTAAACGTTCACTACAAGAAAATATCTTTGTCAACTAACTCGTTTTAAAAATATTAACACTATTAAACGATGTTTGAAATATTCGATAGCTAATAGTTACTGATTCCTTTAAACGTTTTCTTATTATACAAATAGTAGATAATTAAACAACGTTTAAAATGAGTCAAATTATACAAGAAAAATTAATTTAGTCATCATGGTTAACGATGTATCAATCTCTAAATCGGATTTGTGTTGGGTTCGGTATTAGTTATGTGTGTGACTAACTTTTTGTTTTCGTATCAGTTTCCGCTACACTTTCATATCGGTTCATGTATCAGTTTTTGTATCAGTCTTGTATCTGCATCTGTTTTCTATACTCGTGTCATTAATCTTTCTAGTTCAGTCTCAGTTTTGTTATGTTGTGTTTGTCTGATATAACTTTACTTGCATTGTTGATTTCTCCATTACTAAGCAATTTTTAGCTCAACCATAGTTTTCTTTTTGCGTTTGTCTTATTTGTTTACAGGTAATCTGGGATTTAAATGAGGAGCGTTAGGAAGTTGCTGACCAAGATTCTTTATTTAGTAATGTAATGAGATGTAATTAGGATCTTTTATTTAATGTTACGGATTGGTTTTTAGTTTTGATATCTATAAGAGTGACACGTTAGCCTTAGCGGGGTCAGGGTGTTACAAGAAAAGTCAGAATTAGAATAACCAACCACTTCTAAATGATCACTTCTTCTATAAATCAGTTTTTAGTCTTTCGTCCCTTGCAGATATCGAAGTATCGTCTTAGTTGCTTCCAAGTAATCTAGGCCAGGATTAGTCTGATAACAGCCTAGCATTCCAACAATATAAGCGATATCTTGGCGAGTACAGACTTAGCATACATCAGGCTCCCGGC
This sequence comes from Scalesia atractyloides, assembly GCA_947069175.1. Classification (NCBI taxonomy): domain Eukaryota; kingdom Viridiplantae; phylum Streptophyta; class Magnoliopsida; order Asterales; family Asteraceae; genus Scalesia; species Scalesia atractyloides. The sequence continues at coordinate 34,846,077 of CAMTDV010000013.1, read as the reverse complement.
TACTGACACATAAGATATCTAGCTCGTTGGCTCCTTTTCTACCTCTATTGTTGGATATTGGAATGAACCAAAAACCTCTCCCTTAACTACTGCAGCGACTGAGGGTTTGCATTGTTGCATGTTGTAATGTGTGAAGACACGATCTATGTAGGCCTTTTGAGACAATCCTAAGATCCCTTTGTGTGTGTCTCGGTGAATTTCCATGCCAAAGACGTAAGAAGTATCTCCGAGATCCTTCATGTCGAAGTTATGCGAGAGTAACCGCTTTGACTCATGCAACATGTCTAAATTATTACTTGCCAATAGAATATCATCTACATAAAGGACAAGTATAGTAAAGTTGCTCCCACTCATCTTGAAGTGGGTGCATTGATCCACTTGATTTTTTGCAAAACCTTGTTTCTACATGACTTCATCAAACTTGAGATACCGTTGACATGATGCTTGTTTTAAACCCGTAAATGGATTTCTTCAACTTACAGACTAGATGCTCTTGACCTTCAGGTTTAAAGCCTTCAAGTTGTTTCATGTAAACATCTTCGTCTAAGTCTTCGTTAAGGAAAGTGGTTTTGACGTCCATCTGATGCAGCTCTAAATCAAAATGCTACTAGGGCCATAACAATCCGTAATGAATCTTTACAAGAGACAAGTGAAAACTTCTCTTGATAATCAATTCCCTCTTTCTGAGTGTATCCCTTTACATCCTACTGGTTTGACATCGTGGGGTAATTCTACGGTTTTGTAGCGTTCAACGTTCCCATTTGGATCTGGTTTGTTATGAATACCCATTTACATCCTACGGGTTTAACACCGTAAGGTAATTCTACTGAATCCCAAACGACATTTTTCTTGCTCATCAATCATTAATTTATTCCATTTAGAAGATTGATCACTGGTAATGGCTTCATTATAAGATATAGGATCGTTAAGCTTTCTGGCATCCATTTTAGTCAGGTAGGTAACATAATCATCCCATTTAGTAGGCCTTTTGGGCCTAGATGTCCTCCTGAGTTGATTATCGGGTTCAGCGTTGTCTTGGTTTTGAGCGTTTGATGTGTCTTCGTTATGAGGTATAATGGGTTCTAATTGTGGAGGTAAATTTGGAGTTGGTGCAGTAGCTTCAGTTACAGTTGTTGCATTGATTTCAAGAGGAGTAAACGGAGTAATGGTAAGCGACGAGTCCCCCCCCCCCCGCATCTTGTACTTCTTGCAATTCCTCGTAAGGGTTGGTCCTGCTCCCACTTACCTTGAAATCCTCCAGGAATGAAGCACACTTGGTTTCAACAATACGGGTGACATGGGAAGGATAATAGAAACGATAACCCTTTGAGTGATCAAGATACCCGATGAAGAAGTAGGTAACTGTTTTAGGGTCAACTTTCCTTAGGAAAGGATTGTAAAGTTTTGCTTCAACAATGCAGCCTCATACTTTCATATATTTAAGACTCGATTTCCTTCCTATCCAAAGTTCATAAGGAGTTTTAGGGACAAACTTAGAAGGAACTCTATTGAGTATATGAACGACTACTTTTAACGCTTCAGTCCAAAAATAATGCTAAATTAGTGTTGCTAACATACTACGCACCATGTTTAAAAGGGTACAGTTTCTTCGTTCAGCGACACTGTTCTGCTGAGGTGTACCAGACATAGTGTATTGGTTTACAATCTCCGGGCCCTTAAAAACTCATAAAATGGACTAGGACCCACATCAGTATATCTTCCATAATATTCACCGCCTCTATCTGATCTCGCAACTTTAATTTGACGATTTAGTTGTTTTTCAACTTCAGCTTTATAATCTTTAAAAGTTGTAAGAGATTCTGATTTTTCCTTAAGGAGATACAAGTACATGTACGAGAATAATCATCAATGAAAGTGATAAATGAAGTATGTCCAGTGATGCCAACGATTTGGTAAGGACCATTAACGTCAGTATGAATGAATTCTAATAAATTAGAGCTCCTGGTGGCACCTTTCTTATTTGCTAATGTCATTTTACCTTTAGGACATTTGACACATATTCCAAAATCAGTGAAATCGAGAGGAGGTAAGAGTTCATCCTTTACGAGTCGATTTAATCGTTCTCTTGAGATGTGGCCTAAATGTTGATGCCACAACATGGATGAAGCCTCTAAGTCTCGTTTCTGTTTCATCTTTGTGAGTGATTCATTAATATTATATGACAACAAAGATTTGGAAAAATCATCATCTAGTTCTAATCTATAGAGACCACCATCCAGAATGCCGGTACCATAAACAACAGAATCATAGAGAATAAAGAGTTTGCGATGACATAGGAAACAATAAAACCGTCCCATGTCTAACTTTGGTCCTGATACACGGTCCCGGGTTACCTTAGAAACATATAAGGTATCATAAAGTTTAATGCATAAACCTTTTTTCATAAATAGTTGTAATGTTCCTATGGCCGTCACTTCTAATTCCTTACCATCCCCAACTTCAAGTGTTATTTGGCTTCTTCCCAGCCTCTGGATTGAAAGGAATCCCTTAGTAGAATTGGTTACACGAACCATAGAACCAGAATCAAACCACCAAGAATTATCAGGAACATTTGAATTGTAGGACTCAAGTATCATGAAAAAATCGTTACCTTTCTTAGCCAACCATTCCTTAAAGTCAGGGCATTCCTTCTACTTATATCCTGTCTTTTACAGAACTTGCAGTAGGTTTTTCCTAAGGAGTTCTTAGAGCTGGAAGGTGCACTTGAATTAGAATTAGGCTTTTGGACCTTAGAAGCATCCTTTCTTGGATAATTGTTCTTCCTCTTCGTAGAGCTGGTGGTAGTGAAGTTTGCAACATCAGTAGTTCTATCCATCTTCATACGCTCTTCCTCTTGCATGCACATGGCGATCAGCTCACTCATCGTCCATTTTTCCTTTTGAGTGTTGTAATTGATCTTGAATGCTTCACAGGATGAGGAAACGAATTTATAATGAAGTGAATGAGAAAACCATCACTAATATCCATGTCTAATCCCTTGAGCTTATGGCCATGTCGTTCATCATCATGATGTGTTCACGGATGCCGTTCCTCCTATCATACTTAGTAGTCACCCGCTTGAGGATTAAAGTACTAGTGTGTGCTTTAGACGTCCATTTAAATTGCTCCTCCACAGAAGCCAAGTAGGTTTTAGCATCATCAGAATCATGAATGGCTCCTCGAATTGCATTGCTAATGGATTGCTTCATGAACATGGGAGACACGCAATTACACCTAGTCCACTTTTCCATAGTCATCTACAGAGCAGTAGTACTCTGAGGAGGAAGGTCTGCAGGCTTAGGTTCTCTTAAAGCGTAGTTAAAATCCAGCAAAGCAAGAGTAAGCATGAGAGAGTCTTTCCATGCAGCAAAGTTATCACCAGTCAATGGTGAAATCCTGCAATTGGGTGCTGAGAGTGAAAATTATATGAGCGAATTGTGATACTAAGAAAGAAGTCTTAATGTGATCTAAGGGCAAGTTACACTAAGGCAGGCATAAGTAATGACCATTTTAGTTATGAAGTTGTGATATTGTCTATTACTAACATCAAAATAATAGACTAAGTAAAAAAAATCTACTTAAATGAAAACAAATCACCTTTGGCAGAAATGTAATCATCTAAGCATGTATGCAAAATAATTGTGACAAATCAGCTTTGACCAGAAATGAGACAATCACTTTAGTTATGCACTTGTGAATTATGCTAGACATGAATGAATGAATGAATTAAATCAGCTTTGGCTAGAGATAAGACATTCACGTATGTAAGGCATAATTGACATAGCTTCTTATTATACTTGAACAATAAATAGATGTATCAAATCACCTTTGGGAAGAAGTGATACATCAGAAGCTCATTCAAGTTAAGCTATTTGGTTTTGTGAAAAAAAAAATATCTGATTCTGTTAAGTGTTTTACAAAACCAATTATTGAGTAGCAAACCACACCCAAGCTGAAATTTAATTCACAATAACAGCCTAATGAAGTAATAAGATTTCGAATAAATCTTGATATTTCATGAACATTTTAGATTTCGACTAAGTTAGATTTCGAAAAAATTGTAATATCTAATTTTTTTCCGTAAAGTGGTGATTTCGAATAAGATTTCGGATTTTTCCGAAATGTGTGATTTCGAATAAGATTTCGGATTTATCCGAAATTAGTAATTTCGAATGAGATTTCGGATTTATCCGAAAATTGTTTTCCAAGATTCAAAATCAGTTGATTTTGGCAGTTAGTTGTGATAAGGGTGAAAATTCGAAAATTAAGGGATCATGGGATCATTTTTCCTGTTTTAATGCCTCATCTATATTTATCAAAATATTTTGAAAATATTATCCATTAAAGTTGTAACATATTTCGAAAATTTATGTAGATAAAAATAGATCAAAATTAGGAAAAACACCCTTTGATCCTGTGTTCGTTCCAAAATAAGAGAATTTATTTGAATTTTCATAAGAACATGATGAACCCTAAAATTAAAACCAAATTCTAGAATCCGAAAACTGAAAAAAATTAGTTTTTTATACAAATTTCGGAATAGTGATTATTCATGATGTGATTAAAGATCCGTTTAGAACATAAAAATCCGTAAATTTTAAAGTATATCTGAATTTCATGTTTCGAATTCTTTATTAGGTTTTTCATAAAACTGTTTTCCAGATTCCATTCCAGATTCATGGTTACAATCAGAACTGAATTATCAACATTTGCTCGGATACCACATGTCGATTAGTTTTGTATAAACACAATGGAAAACATATAGAGATACCTTTAATAGTACACAGGCCAGCAGAGAATCCAGTCAGAGAAGCAGCCATGGAGTTCGACATAGTTGTTAGGATGCTCTGGTTCCTCCTTAGGGTGTAAGTTCTTGATGATGAAACCGAATTCTAGAGTTAGAATTCGGATGGAGAGAGAGATGTAGAGAGGCGATTTCTTGATGTTATGATAAGTGTCTAACCCTTAACCTCTCTAATTATCTCCTTATATATACACCCAAGAGGAAACCTAATTAGTTAATAAGGGTAATATGATCCACCAACAATTACCAACTAATTATATAATTAATTTAATATATTTTAATCTATATAATATAAATGATTATAACGGCTACACAATTAAATATAACGCAATAATTATATTTAATCCAACATAGAACATAAAATCATAAATCATTTACATTTATTGATTGTGAAATATTGTAAACTAGGTTTCTTAAAAGAGTAATTGTACCCACTATACATTTACATTTACATAATGTAACCCCTAGAAAATAGTTTATACCTTGTTTTTGATTTTCCTCCACGAACTAAGGTTATGGAGCGAGATAGTGCTTGGAACATAAAATCATAAATCTTTGTGTTGCTAATGATTTTGTGAAGATGTCCATGATTTGATCTATGGTACATAAAATAAACATACCATAAAAACTGATTATATCAATCCATACATGTATTCTTGAAAATTGTCAGCTCACATGACATAGTTTCTCCAATTTGAGAGCAAATTGTTTTTGTTGTTAAGCACTTCATAGAACATTCTGAAGTACCTAGCTAATTCAATCCTTTTAACAAAAAGAAATAAAGAAAATGTATAAATCATTTGCTTTGTAGACTTCATCGGTGACACACTTGTCAAACTTGTCTTCATGTCGTGTTGGGGCTCGTTTTAGTAGATGTCTCATGATGAACGTGCCTTGGACTTGATCATAGCATGACTCGTAAAGTAGCCAGCCAATTTAATCGCACAATTTAACAAGAGAAAGAGAGAGTCAACCAATCTATATATATATATATATATATATATATATATATATATATATATTATAATATATATATAAAATATAATAAATTATAATTGACATCATAACGACTACTATGAATCAAACGTTTTCATTTTGGTTTTATGAATAGAAGGTCAACCCATTAATATATATGCATATAGACCTATACACATATAGAGTTTTTTCTTTTTCTTTTTTTTATATTAATGTGGGTGGACATTTTATTTACCAAAATTAGTGATTTGAAAAATATTTATCAAAATGAATGTTTTTTGAAAACTTCATTTTTCTCGTTCTTAATCTTATTGAACAAAAAAATAATTCGATTATAAAAAATGTTATTTTCAATAACATAAGGAAAAATTTTATAGTAAATATGAGAAAATTTAAAAGTGTGAGAAGGATAAGAAAAACCTAAACCATTAGATATTAATGTAATAGTTGAGATCATAGTGACAATTTTATAAATAATGTTGACTATTAAACTGACTAATTTTTTAGATTAAGGGTAAAAAGGTAAATTTAATATTTTTAAATTAAGAATTAACATTAAACACATGCAAAGTTCTCCTCCCCCCCCCCCCCCTTCTTTTTTTAAACATCAATAACTTTTTATACGTAACTCTTTTTTAAAAAATTACACCATAATAACGAGTGTTTTTTTATCTTTAATATGAGTACCATATTGATATACTTATAGAGTTATTTCTGTTTTTATATATTTAGGGTGTTATTTCTGTTTTGATTCTGATTAAAGTGTTGACTGGTGTTATATTAGGTGTTATTTTGTTATATTAAATGTTAGGGTGTTCTTTATAAGATGTGTGCCTTCAATATAACTTTGTGGTGTTTTTATGAGTTATGGTTTTATTTTTGTTATTTTTCTGTTATTTATAAGATGTATGTCTTCAATATACATGTTGTGGTGTTCTTATGAGTTAGGGTGTTTTTATGAGTTATATTTCTGTTCTTTATAAGATGTATGCCTTCAATATACATGATGTGGTATTTTATGAGTTAGGGTGTTATTTCAAATTCGAAAATCCATACAATAACTGTCAAAAAGCAGTTGCATATATTCATTCCATAAATAGATTTATTAGTTAAATTACACTTATACCCTTAAACTACCAAAATAAAAAGTGACACATGTCACCTCTATAATCTTTCTTATCCTTCTTACACTTTTAAATTTTCTCACTTAAACCTCTACCTATATATATATATATGTATATATATATATTATATATTATATTATATATATATAATAATTATGAAACTATTATAGAAACATAATAAATAACTAAAAACCTAAAAAACTAACAAAGTAATTTAATAAAAATCAATATTTTTTAATAAATAAAAATTAATATAAATATATTAAAAACTCCAAAAAATTATACCCCTCCCATAAAAAACCTCCAAAAAAACTAACACCACGACCCACAAAACCTAAACCCCCTCCCCCACCCCACCCACTCCCAAAAAAACAACTAATCCACCCCCACTCCAAAAACAAACCACCCACTCCAAAAACTAAACACCCTAAAAACCCCACCTACAACAAAACTAAACCCCCCACCACAACCACCACCCCCCCCCAAAAATAAAACTAACCCAAAAAATTTAAAATAAACTTGTACAACACATTCATTAATATGAAAAACCTAAATCCCTAACCAACAACAACCCACCACCCCCCAAAAACCAAAACACCCCCCCCCCCCCCCCCCCCCCCCCCCCCGTCCCAAAAAAAAATCTAAATCCACTGACCCACCAAAAGCCTAAACCCCTCCACCTCCAAAAAACCTAAACCACCCACCCCACTCCCAAAAAACACTAAAACTAAACCCTAAACGTAAACCCCCCAAAAAACCTTAAAAACTTAACTCTCCCCACGCGCACCCCCCCCCCCCCCAAAAAAAAAAATCTAACCCCCCCCCCCCCCCCACACACCCAAAAGCCTAATCCTAATCCTAAACACACAAAAAACTTAACCATAAAAGCTAAACTATACTTAAAAGTTAAATCTAAGCAGATAATGCACATGTGCAGCACATACTTATAATGCACATATGTAGTACATATATAATACACATGTGTAGTAGAAGTTTGTTTTTTTTTTTTTGAAAAATAGTTTTTTATACAAAAAAAGTAACGATTTTTTATAAAAAATGTAAAAATAATTCGGTATGTTTTTTAGTCTTTTTTAGTTTTATATACATAAAAAATAACGATTTTTTATAAGAAACGTTTAATTTTTTTCTAAATTATCACGATCATATATATATATATATATAATATATATATATATATGGAAAAAAACTAAACATTTCTTTAATTCTGTTACAAACATTTTGTTTTAACTCCTTTAAAATAGAAATATGTTCTCATCTATACTTTTTACCTAATAAACCTGAATTAATCCTTATAAAAAAGTCAAGCAAGGGGTTAGAAATATTAATAGTAAGTCTAATTTTATAAAATACTCATCCCACATAAAATCCAACGAACTACAAATGTAATACATGAAATTTTGAAAACCCTAAAATATTAAATGTTGATTTATTAAGTCAGTTTTTAAACGGATTTAATATATCATATAATGGATTAAATGATCATTAATGGACAAGTTTATTTAATAAATGTTAGTTAACAATTTGTATTTTAGTTCATCTCTAGATAACTAAATAATAATAATAATAATTCATAATTGTAACAAAATTGTGTGGATTATACTTTATTATAAGTTTAGGTTATAAAATAAGCTAAAACAAATTATAGGGTTTAGTGTGTAAGTTGTCTTAAAGCTAAGGAGCCATATTAAAAAGTTATAAATTAAATGAATTTAGATATTGCATTGCCATAACATCATCGTCTTCATGCATTTTTTTTGGGAAATTGCAGCAACCATGTAATTATAGTAAATACGAGACATAATTGGGTTAACTGATTAACATTACCTTTCTTGCTTGATTCTTATGAACCATTCGAGTCTGGCCTCGCAAGTTACACACATAAACACACCCGTCTCGCAAGTCGCAGGCACCATTCTCCCCACCATCGCAAGCCACCAATAACCTTGTCAGCGTTACCTTGAACAAACCACCACTCGTTGGAAACCACAACTGGTCGTTCGAATCATCTTTGTCGCACCATCGTAGTCACACTCCGCCATTACGTTAGCTCCGTCGCCACGTTATTCTCGCCACCGCGGTCGCACTGTTCAGGTCAGTTGATTCGTGAATATAGTACCAAAACCAGTTTGCTCTTTTGAACGTATCATAGTCCAAAATTTTGATTCCACTATGATAAAATGTAGGTTAGTGTGCCAGTTAAGGACTACTTGGTTTATTCTTGCTTTTGCTTTATTGGACTAAATAAAGGTAAAAATTCGTGACCCTTTACATCATAGTATAACATTATTGAATTCCGTTACTCCTTGGTACGGATTCTGCTTTTTTTTTTTCATCACAGTATACTTTCCAATATCCTTCTACGGGTACGAATTCTTAGATCTTGATATCATGGAAAAATTTTATACCTACCTATGTTTGATATATAATACGTAGTTGGTATTGTATTTGTCAAGTTGTTTATTAGTGTGTTGTAGCATGCCATACCTCAGACTTGTATCATGGCCGCATATTCCTGTTAGTATTATTTTCACTTGCCTATAAATTATTTATAAGGCTTTAGTATTTGTGTAGGATCGGCTCATCCAAATAAGCACAGGACCTAATTTGATATCTAGTCAATATGTGCGGAATCCATGATTAACTAGTGACAATATGATTATTACTGTTTAAATGTTCAGTTTCATTAATATTGATCAACGTTTACAATTCTGAGACAAACTGGACAGGGATTCGCCTTCACAATCAACAAAACAGCTCTAGACTTAAGACTACAACTCGCCTATTTATAGACATGACACACTTCGTGCGAGTTGGTTTTCAGTTCACACAAGGTGACTGACTTCGTACGAAGTGACACACCACTTCGTGCGAAGAGTACAATACATACATCAAAAACATAATCTAACAATACGGCCCTATTACATCGACACGACAGGACCCTAAGATGTAGGCTTTAGACATCTGCATCAACAAACTCCCCCTTGGATATTGCCGCAATTTTGGTAAATCTTCAAAAACTTTATAACTTTAAACACTCAGCGTCCAAAGAAATTCTTCTTTGGCTTTCTGCATTCTTCAGATGATATCAGTGTTTGATCAGTAGTCGGTGCCCACTTAATGAATTGAAATCTTCTAATTGAAGCGTTCTGCATAATAGCATCAATTGTTTCCTCTTTTCTAATCTGCTTCATAAACTCTTTATGTTCAAGCTCTCTCCATTTTGATCACCACATCTTCCCTGAATTGATACCATGAGCCTAACACACATTGATCACTCCTTGGTATTGCATCGCTTGAGTCTTTTCACATGTCTCATAATATATATTGTTAAAGAACAAACGCTCTACATCCTTCTTAGAACAATTAACTAGCCACATCGGGTCTATATGCGTATCGCCATCCATAATCCTTAATTCTTCAAAACAATCACTGCTTCACCCGTTTCAACATCACATTGCCACCACTAGAATAATTCATAAAAATCTTGTTCTATTTTCATTAGTGGCATGTTCTTCATTGTGCGTGGACGTTTAACTATCAAAGTTACATCCTTCTCTTTCGTTATCGGATAAACCTTGATTCTCTTCTTCGGTATATGCGGTTTCCAGTGATTGAAACTGTGATTTGCTTCATACTTTATTAGCTTCCACAAACGTGGATCATAAAACTTCATTTCATAGTTGATAATCTTGTTTGTACCAACTCTTCCATATCCCACCATGGCAAAGTTTAGATATCACATAGAAATTTGAAGTATTGCACACCAAAATCCCTCTTCATTGCATATACATTTAACTCTTTGGTCCAGCCCCAGCTCAGAATTTCACCAAGTGATTTATCTTGATCTCATGTAAAGAAAGCCAATGGTCTTTGAAATTTTCATTCTTTAGGAAGCTCTTTAAACCATGACTTATTTGCCTCAGCTATTTCTTCTTTCGATAACCGTTTAGGTACCTTCATTCACAGTCTCCTTGACTCTATCCCTCAATAAATCTTCAGAAGCTTCAGCAAACAACTTCTGAAAGGTTGGGAAGTCATCCTCGACGACAACCTCGTTATAACTATTAGCATCAGCTACATACTTGTATACATAGTCGTTAGGCTCAAATGTACTGATGTGATTCAACTCTTCCTCAAAATCGAAATCGAACGAATTCTCATCAACTCCTAACGTTACAACAATTTCCTCTTTGGTGTAATTGTGAACGAATTCACCTTCATCAACTCCATGCTCCAAATAGAAAACTCTAGGCTTTGGCAAATCAGGAATAGCTGATATAGGTGTAGCTAGGAAGATTCCTGATTGCTCTTCATCATTTACAGGATCCTTTTGCTCCTCCTGTCTCTGAGAGTCATCTTCTTGATTCACTTTATCATTCAGAAAAGCATCATAGACGAATGATTCATTCATCTAGTATCCACCACTTTCACACCAGTACCACCCTGAGTGTTATTGTCGTCATCATCCTTGTCCTCATCATCCTTTTTACCATCACCTCCAACATCTTCATCATCATTCTCATCAAAATCATCAATCTCTTTTTCAAGATCTTTATCGGCTTCCAACTTCTTTCTTTCCAAGTACTTTTTCTTTGTTGAAACCTCAGGAAGATTAACAAGTTCACCAATCATCACATAATTCACTAACGCTTCTGTTTCAGCTTCTGTCTCAGCTTCAGCTTCTTTTTCAGGCTCATTTGGAATAATAACTTCAGCTTCAGTTTCAACTACGACTTCTGATGCAGGCTCAGTTGGAACAGTAATAGGTACTTCATATATCTTTTCCTTTCCCTTTTCCTACGCTGCAGCTACAACTTCTGCTTTACGCGCATGTTCAGCAGCTTTTGCCCTAGCATCTTCAATCTTAATCTCATCATATTCAGAGTTGAAATCATGCTGAATTTCTTCTCTAACACTTTAACTAAATATTAAAATTTTTAGCATTCGCCATCTTCTCAACTTCAAGATCTTTGAGAACTCTATGTAATCTTTCATTTTCAGTAGTAACACTTGTAAGCAAAGACACAAGCTCCATATTCTCAGTCTCAAGCTGTTTAATCTTGTCTTCATGAGCTTTGATTTTGCTTTCAAGCTCCGTAACTCTATTGTCATTAAAGAGATCTGCATCAAACCCACCTTTAAAATGAATTTAAGCAAAATCATCAAGAAAATGTTCATTCAACGATCTTCTGGCTGCAGATTGAGGTGTTGATCGTGATTGGATAGGTGGTGTTGTTTGTTTTGGATGTGGTGGTGGTGTAAAATATTGTGGTGATGGAGGTGGTTGTTTTGGTGGTGTAACATGTTGTGGTGATGGAGGTGGTTGTTGTGGTGATGACGGTGGAATAATAGATTCAACATTTGTAGTATCTTCCACTTTAGGTGTCTTCCTAACTTTCAAAAACTTTCGACAGGCTTTCTTTGCCGCATGAGACCCTGTTGTCTTTTTATGAACTTCATAAGCTTTGCTTTTAGTACGTTTAGCTTTCTTAACAAGCCTTGGAATTGATTCTTCTTCAGGATCAGTAGGAACATAAGTCTCATCATCATCACCTAAAGCCTTTCTCTTTCTTTGTTTGGCTTTTTCAGCTGCTCCGACTACTTATGGATCAACACGATCTTCAGAACTTTCTTTGTCATCTCCCTCAATCACTTCTTTTTCAATCTCAGCAGTTGTTTTCTCAGCATTCACATCTCTTTGTGTTGCAGAGAATACTTCTTAATGTACATTTTCTTCAACAGGTTTAATCACTGGTGTCTCTTCCTATAATTGTTTGTCTATAAGCATGGTTTGTGTAGTTGCACGTTTTCTAGCTTGAGTTGGCTTTTTCTTCGGAGTTGCACGTTTCTTTTTCTTATGTTCTTTCTCATAACAACTACTTCTTCTCGGAATAAAACCATCAAGACAATCTACTTCATCTTTTTCAGATCTGCTTGTATCTTTTCTCCACTTACCCTTTGGAGGTGCAACATAATTCTTATCGTTAATAGCTCCAAAAATTGGCTTTGCGAAAGGCTCTGAGTCTTGCTTCAGATCTAGATTCAATCTAACCAAAGTCTCTTTATCCATATGATTTAACTTCAGCTCATCATCTTACTTTTCTAAGTTTGGAAACAAGTTATCCAACATCATTTGCAAGAACCTCGGATACTGAAGAAACTTTTCCCTTGTTGTATTCGATGCCATCTGATCAAGGATTAACTTGGTGAAATTGTACGGCAGATACAACGTGAGTGCAACAACCATACACATCTGGTAGTCAAGTATATCATCATAAACATCCTTCCTGTGACTGAACGCATGAATAATTGAATGTACGAAGAATTTGTAGGGTCTATCAAGATTAGCTTTCTTGAAGTTCGGAGAATTCACATGACCCTTATATCCCATTCTATAAACACATCCTTCCACCATTCTCTCTGGATGGCCCGTTGGATCACTGTATTTATCTTTTAACTCCAAAACTTTTCGTATCAACTCTTCGGTGATTTTGACTTCGAATTCATTATCTTCAATCTTTAACCCAAAATGTATTGCTCGTGGTTCATAAACAAACTCAGCTGAATTGCAGAATTATTCAATATGAGATGGGTAGACTTTGTGTTGATGCGTTAGTGTTTTTGTTAACGATGGACGTCCCATAAACTCTAGTATATCTTTAAATGGAGCTATTTCTAGTATGGTATCGTCTAAAACACAGCATGTGTTATGTGTCGGCTCAAACAACGATTTCTTTTCCTGCAAAAATATAACAACACTTAAAAAATTTGAAGAAAAATATCCACACATTTAGTGCGAAGTGCCTTAGATGCGAAGTGGTAATTCCCTCTTCGTATGAAGTGGCAAATATAACAAACACTTTTGACCAAATACACTTCGTGCTAAGTAGTTTTGAAACTTTTACCATCGTTCACTTCATGCGGAGTGACATTGTCACTTCGTATGAAGTGTCACTTCGTCCCAAGACAACTGTCAAGAACCCAAATTTTAAAACATGATGTTTTTATGAAATTGTTGGTTCTATTAGATACTACTATCGCCAATAAACTCAAATATATGTTCAGTTTTAATTTTGATCCGTTAAATCATCCTAGATCTGAGTTTTAAGGTCCAAATGTCAGAATCGTATAAAATCATGGTCAAATCACAGTCTAATATCTTCACCATTGTAAGAGGTATGCTAATCAACCTCCCAATGTCAATTTAGGCAGCACTTCGTTCTAAATCGTTCAAAAATCTCAAAATTGCACAAACAGTCTCTCAGATCGCACAAGCAGGTGAATGAGCACTTCGTGCGATGTGGTTTCTTTATATAGTATTCAAGTCCACTTTGTACGAAGTGATCACTTCGTGTGAGTTAGATCCCAATTCGTGTGAAGTGATATAAAACTTTTCAAAATTTCAACATTTCGAAAATTTTATTAGTTTTAACGACCCAACTAGTTGAGCAAATCGAACTTAATGACCTTGGTTAATTGATTTGTCTACCAAGTCCAAGTTAATGCCTTAGTTGAACACTATGTGAACAAACTGATATTTTCAGGCAATGTTAAGTTACAAATTAATGAACTCTTGATGATGTGAAAACATTTTCTCATTTTAGATAAGCTCCCAACTGGTTGTCCTCTAGATTTTCCTCAGCAGTCAACATCTTTGGAACTTGAAGATCCGCTTTCCATCATCGGTAGTCGAAACTAAGATAGAAATATTTTTTTTTTATTTTTCCAAAGTTTATGCTAAAACACACTGAAAATCTTTTTGGTTTTTTTCTAAAATGAAATGCAATAACTATGCACAAAAATATTTATAGACATATTTTTGTGAGTTTGCGTTAGAGAATCATATCAGTTTTTTGAGACAAACCACCAGTACCGTTGATCTTGAAAACTTTATGTTTTAAACAAATTCACGTAGATTATAAGCATACTTGTCCACTTAAACCTCTACATATTTCTCAATTGCTCTGAGATACATTAACTAAATGTGTAAGAACTTGACTTAACAATGTTTCCCACCTCAAAATATACTCCCGTATCAAGATTTCCTTGATTTCATCTTATAGGTGGATATATCTAACGGATATCTGTATCTGGGTTGTGTAAGACCTTGAGAGCTAAGGTTAGTACCACCGTACAGACAAAGAGATGAAGGCTCGACTTAAAAGTAGTGTTCTTATTTGGAATCTTTTGAACAACAATTATTAGATCTTTCGATACTTTCAATATGCTGCAGTTTTCGGGTTTAAAAGCAAAAGTATTCTACAAGTTCTAAGCCATTGCGTACGCAAAATCAAAAGAACTTGTATAATACCCCAGATATCAATTATCTATAAAGACCTAATATCTCAAAATCTGGTAATCTCTCAAACAAAATTTCGGTGTACTAGACCATATATCAGAAAGATGTTAAACCAATAATTGAAAAGATTTTTCTTTATGTTTATATCTCAGAAACAATCTACTGAATATGCGAAGCCTACTAGCACATCATTATATCTCAGAAAACTCTTTTTGTCTTATGTGATAGTCCACTGATGTTTATATCTCAGAAACAATATATTGTCATATTCCACTGATGTACTATCATTTCATCTTTTCACACAAAAACTCTTTTTGTCTTTTTCATGTTTTTGTACATTTTTCAAATTTTTATATGTTTTTGTATTTTTCACAACATTTCTCTCCCTAAAATCAAAAATATATTTTAGATTTTTATTTTTAAAGAAATTCTAAATACTAAAAACATGACTAAACCGATGAGGATCACGTTAACTCGTCGTCCCCCTGGAATTCAACATCCTCTAAAATCCCCCCTGATGTCAGATTTTTCAACCCATTAAGTTTTAAAAGATATCTGAATATAGCTTTATTAAAAGCCTTGCTGTAAAAATCTGTCTTTTGTTCATCAGTGTAGATCTTTTCAATTCTAACCAACTTTTTCTCATGGCAATCACGGATAAAGTGGTGTCGAATTTCAATATGTTTATTTTTAGAGTGTTGAACCAGGTTTTTAGTTATATCAATGTCCGCCTTGTTATCTACATATATAGGTGTATCAAAAAACTGCAATCCATAGTCTCTCATCTTTTGTTGTATCCACAAGATTTGGGAACAATTGGAAGCTGAAATGTATTCTGCTTTGCAAGTAGAGAGAGTGACCATGGTTTGCTTCTTGCATTGCCACGTTACTCATCGTGTGCCAAAGAACTAGCAACCAGCAGTTGTAGATTTAACATTTAATTTGCAGCATCCGATATCAGAGTCAAAATATTCAGCAAGGTTGAAATCATCACTTCGTGGATACCACAAGCCGGTTCTCGGGCAACCTTCAAGTATCTAAAAATCCACTTGATGATCTCCAAGTGTGACACTCGTGGATTTGATTGATATCGGGCGCAAAGGCATGTTGGATACATGATATATGGCCTTGATGTTGTGAGGTACATTAATGATCCAATCATCGATCTTTGTAAGGTCTCATAAATCTTCACTCCTTGTATATCTAGTTCTATGACATGATTAAGTGCCAAGGGAGTAGATAATGGTGACGATCCTGACATGTTGAATTTCTCCAAAACATCATGAACGTACTTCGTCTGATGGATGAAGATAACATCAGGCAACTGATCAACCTGAAGTCCCAAGAAGAACTTCATTTCTCCCATTGAACTCATTTCAAATTTCTTTATCATAACCTCTTCAAATTCTTTACACAACTCGTCATTTGTAGAACCCAAGATGATGTCATCCACATAAATTTGTACAATCAGCAAGTGTTCGTTCACTTCCCATGTGAAGAGAGTGCTATCAACAGTGCCACTAAGAAAACCATTGCTCAACAGGTGTTGAAAGAGTGTCTCATACTAGGCTCTCGGGGCTTGGTGCAGACTATACAACGCCTTATCTAGTAAGTAAACCTTTTCTTTATGCACCGGATCGACAAACCCCAGTGGTTGGCCGACGTGCACTTCCTCTTTCACCTTATCGTTCAGGAAAGTGGATTTAACATCAAGCTTGTACACCTTAAAACATTTCCATGACACAAAGGCTAGGAATATGTGGATAGCTTCTACTCTTGCGACAGGAGCGCAGACCTCTGTATAATCAATACCTTCTTGTTGATGAAAAACTTGGACAACCACTCGAGCTTTATTGCGTACAATGACTCCTCTGTCATCTCTTTTACATTTGAAGACCCACCTAGTACTTATTGACTTGTGATTATCAGGTAGATCTACTAGATTCCAGACTCCAAGTTTCTTAAACTATCACAGCTCTTCCTACATTGTATTTATCCAACTTTCTTCGGTAAGCGCTTCTTTCTACGTGTTAGGCTCAACCTGTGAAATAAAACAACTATATAAGCAATTTTCTTGAATATATGAAATTATGTATAAAAACAGCTTAGATTCTTGTTGTTCTGATTTCTCGTTTTTACTCTAGCCTGCAACTCTCCAATTATGTTCTCTGAAGGATGGTATAACAACGTCCTCGGTGTAACCTCATTAGAGACACTCACTTCATTCTCTAGATTTGTAATATTATATTCAGAAACCTGATTACTCGTTGATGCTTCATTCTGATTGTTAGGACCCGCAGATTGATTGAGTAAACTTGTAATCTCCTCTGAGCCTTCATCAGAACTAGATCCTCCATTATCATATGTTGGCTCGCTATCAGAATCATCCGATTGATCAAAAGTGGGTGTTGTGTTGTTCACATCTGGTTCGACTACGGGTTCTTGTTGAGTGTTGCTCAGACCTGCTTCAGAATCGTTTGTGCCAACTTGTGATTGTTAATCACTATTGGTCTAGGGATTTGCTCTTGAGCAGATGATTGTTGTTGTCGATATGGCAATACAAGCTCCTCTTTAGTAGGTTCTTCTAGCAATTCAAAAGGATTCCACAAACTCTCATAGTTAAACGAATAATCACCAGGCTTCTGTGTAGGTTATGTGTATCTATAGCAATCAACATGTTAAGCTAGAATAACCCAGTTTATGCTAGGTAAAAATATTCTTCTCAAAGGACTAGCATATCCCACGAAAAACCCTTCTAGAGACTTAGCTCCGAATTTACCATCCGGGTCAATTACTGTGCACGGAGATACAAACGGTTCTAAAAACTCCAAATTTGGTTTTCGCTGATTAAGCAACTCAATGCATGTCTTCTTATGAGCCTTGACTTTTAATACTCGATTAAGCGTGTAACAAGCAGAGGCATCGCTCCAATAACTAACAGATAATTTAGAAACTGCGAGCATTGTGTGTGTTGTTTCAATAAGAGTTCGGTTCTTTAGTTCAGCAACTCCCTTCTGTTGCGGAATGTAAGGCGCGCATAATTCATGAAGTATTCCTTTGTCGTTGCAAAACTCTTCCATTCTTTTGTTTTTGAATTCAGTACCATCATCGCTACGAATCCTTCTTATCGGTAAATGGTACAAATTCTCCAACTTTCTGAAAAGAATCATCAGATTTTCAAATGTCTCGTATTTGCTTTCCAGAAATAGAACCCATGAGAATCTTGAGTAGTCGTCAGTCACAACAAGGCAATGTAGATCACCAGATATACTTTTAACATTAACTGGCCCAAACATATCCATATGTAACCTCTCTAGTGGTAGCTTGATAGAGTTTAAGAGTTTTCTTGGGTGAGATTTCTTGTGTTGCTTGCCCTTTTTACAGCTGATACAATCATCACTCAAGTGGAAACTCTTAAGATTCACACCTTCTACCAGATTGTTGTGCACCAGATAATTCATTTTTCGTAAATGGATATGCCCCATCTTTCGATGCCATAAAATCGATTCCTTTTCTGTAGCCTTTGATATAAAACATTGGGCCGATTTTATTGTAGTGGATGCGACGCTTATGTCAAGGACATGGAGATCATTTTCTCATGGAGCGCACGTGAAAATCCACTCCTTGGGAATTTTGAATCCCGACTTCAGAATGAGGCATTCTTTATCCGTAAAGTGAGTTTTAAACTTCTTAACGCATATATGTGAAATGCTTAGCAAGTTATTCTCCAATTCGGCGATGTAGTTGACATTGTCAAAAGAAACCACACCATTCGTGAGTATTCCCTCTCCGATTATTCTTCCTCCTTGAGTACCCACAAACCCTACATAGCCGCCTTTGATTGATTTAACATCATAAAGAAAGTCTAGCATCCCTGTCATGTGTCGAGAAGCTCCACTGTCCATTATGCACTAAGAAATGATTGACCTCGGGAGCCCCTGCACATGTAATTAATCAGTTATTTAAACGGTGAAACCCAAGCCTTCTCGGTCTTGGGTGGGTTTGGGATATCAAACTTTGGTCCACCAATTTCAGCTTTGAATTCAACATCCTATTCAACTTTTGACTCAGGTTTAAATTCCGATTTTGTTGAAACAGATGTTGTTTTCTCTTCGGCAGAAGATGGTTTATATTTAACCACCCAAGTTTGTGTTTTCAAAATAGCCTTTTTAGGGCAGAATTTTGAATCCTTTTGTTCGTTTTTAGTTGACGATTCAATAACCTCAAAATTTGAAACATTTAAATTGTTGGTTTCACACCTTTGTTGGATTCGTTATCTCTTTTTAAAATATGTGTTGGTACAAACTCGAGGGCTTTTTGTTTCACATCTTCTGTAGAATTTTTAGCATGGTAAACATGTTTAGAATTGGGACAATTGCGTGCAATATGTCCAACTTCGTTATACTTAAAGCACTTTCTTCTGTCAGTGACAGAGGATTTCTGAACCTACTCACGACACCTTTTCTCAGCGTAGAACTCAGCATTTGATTCTTCTTTAGTCAGATTTTCTTTCTCGTTAACAGTGCTTGTTCCGAAAACAAATTTAATTTTCTTTTTGTAATTTTTTTCGAAACCTGTTGTTATTTTTCTTTTTGTCAAAACCAAACCCATTCCTTTTATTTTCAGGATAATCCCTTCCCTTTTGATGGTAATTATTATAAATTTTCTTTGGTTTAGAATAGTAGGCTGAATTTTGCTTTTCAAGACCCAAAAGACTAACTTCGATCAATTTGAACAATTTATCAATTTATTCAAGATTCACGTTCTGAATCGAAAATTCCTCATAAGAATACAGTTTGTCCGATCCATTCATTTTTGTAGACTACCAAATTAGGATCATCATTCAGACTGTTTTCTGATGTTGAATGTAATTCTTATGAAAACTTTCTTTATTTTCAGAACGAGAACTTGATTTAGACTTTTCAAATTTTGACTCAGCACTTTCAAAATCAGTGCTATCAGATTCATTTCCTAAAGCATTTTCAACAACACTTTTCACAATATCTGATTGACATTTATAAGTCACATTAATGTTTTCTGGCATCTCCTCTTCTTTTTGTTCATTTTTAGCTTTAAATTGAGCGTCTTTTCCACCCCATCTGGATATTTTTTAGCATAATTGTTGCACATTGGGGGTGGACACTTATTATAAACTAGACCTTTGTTTTTATTTTCAGATTCATTTTCTTTCTGTTTGGTTTTCTCAATTTGTTCTGGAAGAATATGATCAATTACATATGAGGACGTTGTGTAACTAATCAACAATTTGTTGACTCATTCAGACTCAACTTTTATGGCTTCAAGTTCAGTTTTTAGCTTAGCAATGGTGTCTATATGAATATTAATTGCCATTTATTTATCCATTACTGTAGCTTTTAGCATTGATTCTATTGCCAAGTCCTCTTTACTGACTTCTTGAAATTGTTTGTTTGATTTACTAAGTTTATCATAAGCAACTTTGGTGTCTCTTAAGTCACTTGTCAAGTTGTCAGTATATTTTTTTCAGTTCTTTAAGTTTTAAATCCTTTTCTAAGCACTCCTTGCATGGGTCCAGGCATTTCGTGAATGGTTTCTCAACTTCTTTGATTACAACCTTAATCTCCTCTTTGATTGGCTCATTAACCAACTCTTCACTTCTTGACTCTTCTCATGAACTACCTCTTGTACCTGAGCCATCATGGCTTTGTCAGCTATTTCCTTCAGATTCTCCCATTTCATCTCCTTTGTGACATCAATAATTTCTTCCACTAGCTTCTTGGATTCTTTTATCTTTGTCGCACATTGGTATTGACTTGAACCTCCAAAGAAACCTACAAAAGAATTATAAACATCAGGAGGAATTACGGATTTCAAAGCATTATGAAATCTGTCATCCTCAGCACAATGTTCATAATAAATCGCTTCAGGACACTCTTCAGCACTATTATCAGGCATTTTGTCAAATACAACCTCACATTCTTCATTCGAACTTTCCTCGACAACCTCGTCAAGCACTAGTTCGTCTATTATCTCAACAAACGATGCCAAACTCTCCTTTTTTGGAATATAATCATTTAGTTAAATCCCTTGTCCTCTTGAGTCACCACGAGTGCTTTGTTAGCTTTTGTCGAACTATCCTCAATAGCGATAAGCTTTGATGAACTTTGAGGAGGAGAAGTCTTGTGATATATAGCTTTCTTGTAGTAATCATCAGCAAACGGATTGTGATTACCTTTGACTTCTCGGTTCGGGCACTCTCGCTTAAAGTGACCCTTTTCTCGGCATTTAAAGCATGTCACCTTTGCCTTGTCAAATCCCAGTTTACCATCTAGTCCTCCCAAACTGTTACGCCCTGTTATTCCACGAAGCGCTGAGCTCTTCTAACTATACTAGCCATACACCATTTGATGTCTATTAATTCCAGTTCTTCAGAAACGATTTGATAATAATCCTCTTTAGTCATGTCAGGATTACCGATCTTACCTGCTACTAAGCTCTCATAAGATTCAAGTATGCATGTGAGTAGAGCCATAATGTTGCTTAGCTGTATTTTTAGTAAAATCTTGGGCATTTGTCAAGTTCACAGCTACATTTCACTGAAGCATCCTCTGATTTTTATTTGATTGGTTGTTCTGGCTACTTTGTAGTTATTAGAGCTCTAGGACGACTGTGGAGTAATTGGAATATTCGGATCATAGCTTGGGAATGAAGTAAACCCGGTGCTATTGCTTGAATTATTTGTCGAAGTATTTGACGAGTTGTTAGCATTGAAAGCCATTTGAATCTCCAGGCTTTGGTTATTGGTAATGGAACTTCCTTTAAAGTACAGTTTAACATCTTGTTGTGCATATGCACTTGCACTTCTAAATTTTTCCATCTTTTGTAAATTCAATTTGTGACCTTCAAGCTTCTCAATAAACTTTGCGAGACTCAACGTGCTGTTGTAGTCAGGACTATTCTTTAGAATCATGAGATAAGTTGACCATTCGCCCTTTAGCAATGCATCAACTAACTTATCTACCACCTATTCGTTATCTTTGTTAACCCCCAACTGTTACATTTTGACTATGAGGTAACAATACCTCTCAATCATATGTTTCATCAACTCACCTTTTAATGAATGAAAGATATCGATATCTTTCTTCAACAGTGCTTGCTTGCTCTTAATCATCTGTGCACTTCCTTGAAATTTAACCTTGAGTGCATTTCATATGGACTGACCGTAATCTTCATGCTATAACAAGGTGAAAATATCTTCCTTAATTTCCTGTTGTAAAATATTCATCATCTTCTTTTCAGGAGAGAATAAATCTTTTTCTTGTTCATTATATTGCATTATTCCTTTCTCTAAACCATTCTCTCCCATCGGAATTTTATATCCTTCCTCTATCGCGTACCAACAGTCCAGATAGTTTGCTTGTACCCAATTTGTGAATCTTTCATGTGATCCTTTATACTCTTGAAGATACATCAATTTCGGTGGCTTAGTCATCGTGCCCATTTCGTTATGTAAATACAATGTTTGGGCGGCTGCGATCGAAATGATGGATGAAGTGAACGCGTTGAAGAATTCGTATGCGAAAAATTAGAACAAAGATTAGTTTGTATGAAGTGGGGTTTGTGTGTAGTGACACTTCATACGAACTTGACTGAAATTTTTCAAAAAAAAAAACAGGTTTTTAATCACTTCGTACGATCTGGTACTTACTTCGTGCGAAGTTATAAAACAATTCTTAACAAAATGTCACTTCGTGCGAAGTTGTAAAACAATTCTTAACAAAATGTCACTTCGTGCAAAGTGGACGTTCACTTCATGCGAAGTGTATGTTCAGTTCATGCAAGGTGTGTTTACAATTTCACGTTTTTTTTTTGCAATTTTCGACATGATATCAGTTGTTTTTAGCTCTAGTTCTTTTAAGGATTTATCTAGAGTAGATTTTATATATTATACTAAAAAATCAATCATTTTGTCCATGAATTTGTTTCAAAATTGGAAAAATAAGAAGAATATGTAGAATAAGAAGTCTTCTAAGGCTGAATCTTGAACAATTGTCTTCAAATCAGGCCACATGGCTCTTATACCAATTGAGAGTCCAGGATCCGACGGTTCTAGACGGAAGTTTCGGCATAATATGACTAATTTGGTAGAATGTTATTAAGAATGGAGTAGAAGCAGCGGAAGTCTAATGATTTCATTCATACCGAAAGAGTATACATCTTGTTCCTCTCTGGGAACTCCAAAACTTACAAAAATTGAACACACAACACATATATGTATATAGACCTGACTCACCTCGTGTGAAATGAGCATCTGACTTCGCACGAAGTGGCTTCACTTCATACGAATTGAGTTCTCTTCATACGAAGTGACATATAAGCTCCTCTCACGTTCGCACTTAGGTCGTTTGTTCGTATCTAATCTATACAATATTGAACACACGCTCCATCTAGCCTATTTGTACAATGACGAACATAAAATGCATCAACAAAGTCCAAGATCCGGCGGTTCTAGACGGAGGTTTCGGCAAAATATGACTAATTCGGTAGAATGTTATTAAGAAAGGAGAAATTTCGCCAGCGTTTCCACTCTGGGAACTCCAAAACTTACAAAACAATGAACACACAACACACATATATAGGCCTGACTCACCTCGTGCAAAGTGAGCATCTGACTTCGCACGAAGTGGCTTCACTTCGTACGAAGTGACACATAAGCTCCTCTCACGTTCGCACTTGAGTCGCGTGTTCGTATCTAATCTATACAATATTCAACACGCTCAATCTAGCCTATTCGTATAGTGACGGACATAAAATGCATCAACAATTTCCCCATTGGACGTCACTATTGAAGCTTGATCTTGATCTTGAAATATGACAGTCGTGTTTCAATATTCTGCAACTTCAATCAGGTTTCTATCGATGTCGTAGAACGCATAAACAAATTCCCCTTTGATTGCTGATTTGGGTTTGCAATTTCTTCAATACATCCCCCCTGAAATAATTTCTCTAGTTCAGGTCTTTGTTTGCATGATTCTTGACCTCCTCTTATTTGCTTAACTGACAAATTTTCTTGAATGATCACTTATGTGCGCAAAATGCAACATATAAATTACATCAAACAAGGCATAAAATCAACCATTTTTGGATACTAATGTTGGAACAAGCATGTTTCTTTATTTACTTTTAAATTACAGGATCAAAAGAGCTTAAACGAGTAAAAGGAACAAATTAACAGCAGAAACCAACACAAATACTAAGAAAAATGATTGACACAACATGCCGACCCCCCAATCATATCCAAAACAACAACAAATAACGATGACAGAAGCTCAGGCACGGGGCCGTACCCATCAGGCATGCGGTCGTGCCTAGTCAAGATTCTCTGCAGAAAAGGATATACATCTAAATACAAGCAACACGGGTCGTGGTCAACTCTAAGATTCGCAGAATCTAAGATAGTTGAGCAAGTACATTGACCACGGGGACATGCTCTGTCACCACGGGGCGTGTTGGTACAAAGACCCAACATCTGCAGTTAATGAAAGGAGAGAAAAAAAAGTCCACCATGGGCCATGTGAGGTAGGCACGGGGCCGTGGTCGCCTTTTGTTTTCAGCTATAAATAGAGGTGATTGGCTTTGGATAAAGGCATACCTTGGCAAACCACTTCTCTCACACTTGCCATCAGTCCACCACCACTACAACACCAACACCCACCACTATCATCCATCTTTCATCTTTTAGAGTGGGTAGTAGTCTTGGGATCCAAGATTGATCGTAAGAGTTTTAGTCAAACAAAGCCCATGCTTAGCTAAATCTCTTACATCACTTGGTGAAGACAATTTTTTTATGTATTACTTTTGGTTTCCAATCTTTGGCAACTTTTTATTTGGGTATATATTAATGACTTTAATAGCTATTTTTTATATTGAAAGTGAACTTTATTTAAACATTTATTCATGTTTCGTTGTTACACTCATTCGTGTCTTTACGGTCTATATAAAGCACGTTAACTACCTGTAAGAGGGTTAGAAGGGTGTTGGGGTAAAGTTCTTGTCTTGTTCAGTGTATAGATCCTACGAGGACTTGGTTCAAGCTTATTAGGACTTCCCTTGAGGCAGATAGCATCAAATCAGGGGAAGTAAGAACGGCTTGAACCCCTTATAAATAAACTATTATTAAAACTTTATCCAGCCTTGCGGGACTGTATCCTTGATGAATTAGACCAATATGACCGAGGGTAACGTCACCTTCACAAGAGGGGCCTACCACTTTTCGCATTAATAACTTACTTAATTATCTTTCAATATTCCGACTTTGCGGGACTGTATCCCTGCGACTCAGACAAATAGGTTGAGGGTAACGTCGCGTTCACAAGAGGGGCCTGCCACTATAACAAAGATAATCTCTTAAAGCCCAAAGTGCGGAAATCATCAAAGGATATATAAAAGAGTAGTCGGAACCAAGTGATTCTTTCTTGTCTATTCGTTTTTATTTATTTATTTACGTTCTTACATTTAGTTTTTATCTTTTAAAACTTGTCACACCCCGACCCGCAGCGAAATAAGAGTCGGGGCATAATTGGGTTATCACCAAAGCTCATGATATTTACTAATATGTTTCATATTTATTAAAGTCAAAATTACATTCCCAATAATCCAAACATGTCCATACAAATACAAGGAAAATAACCAACTAAACAATTCCAAGCTCTAAATCATTTTATTCTTCTAGGCCAGTCCTATGTGTTTCTTGCTGCAGCTGGTTCACCTGTATCATGTGTAAAAATGGGGGTTTTTGGGTCAACATAAGTTGGCGAGTGAACCTTGTTAGATAAACATTTATTATTGATTTTCTTGTTAGTTTATCAATGAAAAATTGTGCACAATCATAAGTGAGCAAATGTAAATAATCAAACAGAAACAATAGCAATCACAACTATAACATACAATAACAATAACATACCAACATCACACAATAAATAACGTGAATGAAACTGTGCGATCAAGGCTCAATCAAACGGAGCCGATCGTATTGCATGTATTGAAAATGATAAATGTCTGTGCGATCAAGGCTCAATCAAACGGAGCCGATCGTATGTTGGCACGCCAGGTTCACGCTCATAATGTAATGGGGAACTTGCTCAACGCTCATAATGTAATGGGGAGCGGCGGCCTATGAACTTGCATGTACTGAAAATAATAAATTAAATCTAACAATAACCACACAAACAGTTGAAACAAGCTGAATACACATTTGTTCATGATATGATGTATGCACGATGATTTAAATATAATAAATGGCAAGACACATGATACACCCCAAAAACGTGATTAAAACGGGGAATTTGTAAAGATTCACTCACATTGGGTGCGTTTGGTTGGAGATGATGAGATGCGCACGAGTTGAAAGGATTGAACAACGAGATTTAACTAACCTAAATAATAACGGAAAATATAGTAAATGAGTGGATTTTATTAAGGATTTTAATAGAATTTTTAGATATATTTTTGCGAGTTTAAGGCTATTTCCTATCTTTAAAAACATTATTTTTAAGTATTTTTAATTGATTTTTAAATTAAATTAAATAATTAAAAATATAAAAATATGTTGACTTTTTGGGTTGACCGTTGACTTTTTGACTTTGACTGTTTGACCGGTTTATTGTGTAATTGCATGCGCTGGGTGAGGCTCGAACCCGAGACCTCCCGTACGTGTGCACGCAGCTCTACCAACTGAGCTACGTGTCTAACCCGAAATAATTCTGTTTTTAATTATACTTATATATTAACTCAGCTTATCCATAATTCTTTTATTTTCAAAAACATTTTAAATCATCGAACCGGTGTCACTAACAGGTCTCGAACCCGGGACCTGTGCTTTAACGTTCGTGAGACCTTCCTGATCTTTTACCCCTCGTTGTTGTCTAGCCGACATCTACATGAACATACATAAGAAGATTGTGAGTTTATGGAGTCTTTTTAGGTGTCATGTGTCTTTAAGAAAATGAAAATAACATAAATATCAATAATGCAACTACATCCATAGGATGTCTTGGGTTTGCTCATGTTGGGCCTCAAATGTCCCCCATACCTTCACCTGTATAGTCATGTGGGCCCCCATGACTATTGGCTTGGTAGGATTCACATTAGTATTGGCGATTTAACACTCGCATCACCCAAATGCAAACCACAAAATATGTTTACGAGATGTATGGTCGGAATGTGTCCAGGTGTAGACACAATGACAACTCAAAGTGGGGTTAGCTCACACGACGTTTGGTATAGCATGCTTTGGCCTAATAGGTACTTCGTACTCTCATCGTTAGTCCCCAGGTAGGCAAACTGGTCCTTTATTTTGGATTTATACGAATGCCAGCCTAGACAGGACGTTCCGACTACCGGTACTGGTACCCTTCCAGTTACTACATGCCCATCATGAGAACTCACTTTGATGAGATTTGAAAACACAAAAATCATTGTAAAAGCAATCATGAAAATGATGGGGTGTGTGCTTTCATGGATATGATATGTTATGAGAATATGATAGGCATTATATGATAATATATACTTATGAACATGCTTGCATAACATTGAATGTAACATTTAACATAAAACATATAAACATCATGAAATTTGGCATGTAACACACAAAAATTTTAAAAATTTCTAATCAACTATAGTATAGGCTCTAAGGGTCTAATAACCTATCCTATATCCCTAAGTCATGGCTCTGATACCAATCTGTCACACCCCGACCCGCAGCGGAATAAGAGTCGGGGCATAATTGGGTTATCACCAAAGCTCATGATATTTACTAATATGTTTCATATTTATTAAAGTCAAAATTACATTCCCAATAATCCAAACATGTCCATACAAATACAAGGAAAATAACCAACTAAACAATTCCAAGCTCTAAATCATTTTATTCTTCTAGGCCAGTCCTATGTGTTTCTTGCTGCAGCTGGTTCACCTGTATCATGTGTAAAAATGGGGGGTTTTGGGTCAACATAAGTTGGCGAGTGAACCTTGTTAGATAAACATTTATTATTGATTTTCTTGTTAGTTTATCAATGAAAAATTGTGCACAATCATAAGTGAGCAAATGTAAATAATCAAACAGAAACAATAGCAATCACAACTATAACATACAATAACAATAACATACCAACATCATACAATAAATAACATGAATGAAACTGTGCGATCAAGGCTCAATCAAACGGAGCCGATCGTATTGCATGTACTGAAAATGATAAATGTCTGTGCGATCAAGGCTCAATCAAACGGAGCCGATCGTATGTTGGCACGCCAGGTTCACGCTCATAATGTAATGGGGAACTTGCTCAACGCTCATAATGTAATGGGGAGCGGCGGCCTATGAAATTGCATGTACTGAAAAATAATAAATTAAATCTAACAATAACCACACAAACAGTTGAAACAAGCTGAATACACATTTGTTCATGATATGATGTATGCACAATGATTTAAATATAATAAATAGCAAGACACATGATACACCCCAAAAACGTGATTAAAACGGGGAATTTGTAAAGATTCACTCACATTGGGTGCGTTTGATTGGAGATGGTGAGATGCGCACGAGTTGGAAGAGCTGAACAACGAGAATTAACTAACCTAAATAATAACGGAAAATATAGTAAATTAGTGGATTTTATTAAGGATTTTAATAGAATTTTTAGATATATTTTTGCGAGTTTAAGGCTATTTCCTATCTTTAAAAACATTATTTTTAAGTATTTTTAATTGATTTTTAAATTAAATTAAATAATTAAAAATATAAAAATATGTTGACTTTTTGGGTTGACCGTTGACTTTTTTACTTTGACTGTTTGACCGGTTTATTGTGTAATTGCATGCGCTGGGTGAGGCGCGAACCCGAGACCTCCCGTACGTGTGCACGCAGCTCTACCAACTGAGCTACGTGTCTAACCCGAAATAATTCCGTTTTTAATTATACTTATATATTAACTCAGCTTATCCATAATTCTTTTATTTTCAAAAACATTTTAAATCATCGAACCGGTGTCACTAACAGGTCTCGAACCCGGGACCTGTGCTTTAACGTTACACACAGTCCACCGCTGGACTGTGTGTCTAACTTGGTTAATATACAAATTTTTATTATACTTAACAACTAACGTAGGTTAACCCGGTTCAGTTAGAAAAATAAAACGTCTTTATTACAGAGAAGGTGTGTGTAGCAGGGATCGAACTCGCGGCGTGTGATATGAATATGCACACAGTCCACCGCTGGACTATGTGTCTAACCCGAGATAATATCCAGATTTTATTAAACTTATAATCAAACTATCATCGTCTTCTTCATTACAAAATTTACATACTGCGATTACACCATTTTATCTTGTTTAATTCGATTGCTAAAAATTGTACAGACTAATATGAAATGGCAGAGACGATATTTAGAAATAAACATACCGGTGAACGATTTATTTCAGAATTCCGGCAAGGCGTCGGCTCTGTTTTTATGAACTTCAACTGAGCAAGCAAATTAACCGTTTTGATTAGCTAATCGTGGAATTGAAGTGCTAAACAAACGTTAACAGAGTGTTTGAATATCCTTACCGTTTCGCAGCGGAAGATAAGAATTTCCAGAAGTTTTCCGGCGAACTGGAATTATCTGATATTGACGTCTGAAATTGATTTCGATTGAAGGGTCTGAGTTAGAAATAGCTTAACAGTTGATAAACCACGAAGGTATTGAAAGACTTACCGTTTTGATGGAGAATACGGTTTTCCGGAGAACTTGCAGAAATTTTCCAGCGAGTAAAATAAACTTTTCTGATGAACTGAATGTATGACGAAAGTGAAATGGCAGGTTTGTAGAATGTTTCTGAGTCGCGAGAGAGGTCTTTGATTGAAGTAATTCAGATATTGAATATCTTCGGTTATAAAACCGATCATCATCAGAATTTAAGTCAATTCAAGTCTGAATTGATTAGAATCGTCGGTGCATCGGTTATAAACCAGAATTCGCGATTATTCAAACGTTTTAGACGGTTGAATAGCCGATTACGGTTTTCAGATGGCGCAACCGGTTAATCTATGATTGACTATAAAACTCATTTGTTTTCTAGAGTTGACAGAAAACAACAAGTGGCGGAGTGGTTATGTGTGTGTGTTAAGTCTTTGGAGTTCAACCCGACTGACCCGGGTTCTAGTCCCGGCAGCCTCATTTTATTTTTAATTATTTTATTTTTACTTTTTATCAATTATAACTTTTATAGATTAATTTGTTTATTAATTATGTATCATTAAAAATCAAAATAGTCATAAATACGCAACGTGACATTTATAACTTGATATTCGATTAAAAAAACGGAGCGGGTTTGGAAAACCCGTTTTCGAAAAATGTTACAGTATCCCCTACTTTTTGGAATTTCGTCCCGAAATTTAAGTAGTAGTAGTAGGAAAAAGATGCGGGTATTTTTCACGCATTGAGTCTTCACGTTCCCAAGTAAACTCAGGTCCTCGTTTCGACTCCCAGCGTACCCTAACAATTGGAATGCGACTCCGTCGTAGACGTTTTTCTCCGAAGTCCATGATCTCTACTGGTCTTTCAATAAAATG
The DNA here is from genome assembly GCA_947069175.1 of Scalesia atractyloides. Taxonomy (NCBI): domain Eukaryota; kingdom Viridiplantae; phylum Streptophyta; class Magnoliopsida; order Asterales; family Asteraceae; genus Scalesia; species Scalesia atractyloides. Next base: position 34,815,260 of record CAMTDV010000013.1, on the reverse strand, counting down.
CATAGATTCATCAATTTGAATATCTTCTAGAGGAATGTGGAGGTTTTCATCAGCGAGCCACTTCTTCAAGTTTGATACGTGGAATGTGGGATGAATCCTGTTGAGTTCTTCTGGTAGATCAAGCTTGTATGCTACAGGTCCTACTCTTTCGAGTATCTTGAAAGGTCCTACGTAGCGTGGTGCTAGCTTGCCTTTTTTACCAAAACGAACTACTCCCTTCCACAGTGATACTTTTAAAAGTACATGATCACCAATGTTAAACTCTAAAGGCTTCCGTCGTTTATCTGCATAACTCTTTTGACGACTTTGAGCCGCTAGAAGATTGTTTCGAATTTGATGGATCTTGTCTGTGGTTTCTTGAATCAATTCCGGACCAGTGATTTGAGCTTCCCCAATTTCGTGCCAACATACTGGAGATCGGCACTTACGACCATATAAGGCTTCAAAAGGTGCCATGCTGATGCTTGAATGATAGCTGTTGTTGTACGAAAATTCAACTAATGGTAGATGAGCGTCCCAATTTCCCTTGAAGTCTATGACACATGCTCGAAGCATATCTTCAAGAGTTTGAATGGTGCGTTCAGATTGTCCATCAGTTTGAGGATGATAGGCGGTACTGATATCTAATCGCGTACCCAAAGCGGCTTGTACTGCTTGCCATGTTCGTGAAGTGAAACGACCATCACGATCAGAAATAATGCTTAACGGTACACCATGTCGGCTTACGATTTCGCTGATATAACCACGAGCTAGCTTTTTGTTCTTGAAATCTTCGCGGATAGGAATAAAGTGAGCTGATTTTGTAAGTCGATCGATGATTACCCATATAGTGTCATACCCACCAGAAGTACGAGGTAACCCGGTAATGAAATCCATGGTTATGTTTTCCCACTTCCATACAGGTATTTCAGGTTGGACCAGAAGTCCTGAGGGTCTTTGGTGTTCAGCTTTCACCTTGGAACATGTAAGGCACTTAGAAACTAAAACAGCAATATCCTTTTTCATTCCAGGCCACCAATAGACGTATCAAAGGTCTTGATACATCTTATCGGCTCCTGGGTGTATAGAGTATCGTGTTTTGTGAGCCTCATTCATAAGAATTTCACGAAGATTGTTGTGGTCAGGAATCCATATACGATCTAGATAGTACAGAATACCGTCAGATTTAGTTTCAATTTTAAGTTAAGCTCCACAGGACAGCTCCTTTCGTACATCATCTTCCGTTACTGAAACATGTTGGGCTTCTCGAATTTGATCTTTAATGTCAGTTATGATTTGCGAACATAGAAGACGAATGGAGTTCGCATAACCCTTTCGACTACGTGCATCAGCCACCACATTTGCCTTGCCAGGGTGGTACCGAATTTCACAGTCGTAGTCATTTAGAAGTTCGACCCATCTTCGTTGCCTCATGTTTAACTCCTTTTGATCGAAGATATGTTGAAGACTTTTGTGGTCAGTGTATATTTCACACTTAGTACCGTAGAGATAATGTCTCCATATCTTAAGAGCGAACACAACGGCTCCAAGTTCTAGGTCATGGGGGTGTAGTTCTTCTCATGCGTCTTGAGTTGTCTCGAAGCATAAGCTATAACCTTTCCTCTTTGCATTAGAACACAGCCTAATCCTTGCCCTGACGCGTCGCAATAGACCACGAAGTCATCACAACCTTCAGGAAGAGTGAGGATTGGTGCATCACAGAGTTTTTGTTTAAGGGTTTGGAAGGCTTCTTCTTGCTTGGGTCCCCATATGAAAGGTTTCCCCTTATGAGTTAAAGCCGTGAGTGGTACAGCAATGCGTGAGAAGTTTGAAATGAAACGACGATAATAACCAGCCAAACCAAGAAAAGATCTTACTTCAGTTGGTGTACGTGGCGCTTGCCATTCTAGTACTGTTTGATCTTTGAGGGGTCGACAAGTATTCCCTTGTCATTGACTACATGTCCGAGGAATTTCACCTCTTTTAACCAGAATTCGCATTTGGAGAATTTGGCGTAAAGCTTTTCATTTTCTAGGAGTGTAAGGATGAGTCGAAGATGGCGCTCATGATCAGACTTAGACTTTGAATAAATGAGAATGTCGTCGACGAAGACTATAACAAATCAATCAAGATAAGGTTTGCAGACTCTGTTCATTAGGTCCATGAAGACTGCTGGAGCGTTGGTTAAACCAAATGGCATGACCATAAATTCATAATGACCATAGCGAGTTCGGAAAGCAGTCTTTGGGACGTCTTCTTCATGTACACTAAGTTGATGATAACCAGATCGAAGGTCGATTTTTTAAAAGCAGTTGGCACCTTGAAGTTGGTCAAGAAGATCATCAATGCGAGGTAATGGATAGCGATTCTTGATTGTTAACTTGTTGAGTTCTCTGTAGTCGATGCACATGCGAAACGATCCATCTTTCTTCTTCACAAAAAGGACAGGTGCACCCCAAGGCGAGGAACTAGGACGTATGAATCCCTTGTCAGTCAACTCTTGCAATTGACTGGCTAGCTCTTGCATTTCAGAGGGGGCTAACCTATAAGGAGACTTTGCGACTGGTGTAGCACCAGGTATAAGATCAATACGGAATTCGACTTCTCTAACTGGAGGAAGTCCTGAAATGTCGTCAGGAAAAACTTGCGGGAAATCTTTTACTACTGGGATGTCTTCAAGTTTCTTCTCCATGGTTCCCTTTTTGATGATATGAGCTAAAAACGCGACATAATTCTTGCGAAGATATTTTTGAGCTTGAAGACAAGACATTAAGCTGAGCCCTTTCGACGAGGTTTCTCCAAAGATTCGAAGAGTCTGACCGTTTGAAAGAGGAATACGTATAAACTTTTCGTGGCATACAACTTCTGCCTGATGTTGACTGAGCCAGTCCATACTAATAACCTATCCTATATCCCTATAGTCATGGCTCTGATACCAATCTGTCACACCCCGACCCGCAGCGGAATAAGAGTCGGGGCATAATTGGGTTATCACCAAAGCTCATGATATTTACTAATATGTTTCATATTTATTAAAGTCAAAATTACATTCCCAATAATCCAAACATGTCCATACAAATACAAGGAAAATAACCAACTAAACAATTCCAAGCTCTAAATCATTTTATTCTTCTAGGCCAGTCCTATGTGTTTCTTGCTGCAGCTGGTTCACCTGTATCATGTGTAAAAATGGGGGGTTTTGGGTCAACATAAGTTGGCGAGTGAACCTTGTTAGATAAACATTTATTATTGATTTTCTTGTTAGTTTATCAATGAAAAATTGTGCACAATCATAAGTGAGCAAATGTAAATAATCAAACAGAAACAATAGCAATCACAACTATAACATACAATAACAATAACATACCAACATCATACAATAAATAACATGAATGAAACTGTGCGATCAAGGCTCAATCAAACGGAGCCGATCGTATTGCATGTACTGAAAATGATAAATGTCTGTGCGATCAAGGCTCAATCAAACGGAGCCGATCGTATGTTGGCACGCCAGGTTCACGCTCATAATGTAATGGGGAACTTACTCAACGCTCATATTGTAATGGGGAGCGGCGGCCTATGAAATTGCATGTACTGAAAAATAATAAATTAAATCTAACAATAACCACACAAACAGTTGAAACAAGCTGAATACACATTTGTTCATAATATGATGTATGCACAATGATTTAAATATAATAAATAGCAAGACACATGATACACCCCAAAAACGTGATTAAAACGGGGAATTTGTAAAGATTCACTCACATTGGGTGCGTTTGATTGGAGATGGTGAGATGCGCACGAGTTGGAAGAGCTGAACAACGAGAATTAACTAACCTAAATAATAACGGAAAATATAGTAAATGAGTGGATTTTATTAAGGATTTTAATAGAATTTCTAGATATATTTTTGCGAGTTTAAGGCTATTTCCTATCTTTAAAAACATTATTTTTAAGTATTTTTAATTGATTTTTAAATTAAATTAAATAATTAAAAATATAAAAATATGTTGACTTTTTGGGTTGACCGTTGACTTTTTTACTTTGACTGTTTGACCGGTTTATTGTGTAATTGCATGCGCTGGGTGAGGCGCGAACCGAGACCTCCCGTACGTGTGCACGCAGCTCTACCAACTGAGCTACGTGTCTAACCCGAAATAATTCCGTTTTTAATTATACTTATATATCAACTCAGCTTATCCATAATTCTTTTATTTTCAAAAACATTTTAAATCATCGAACCGGTGTCACTAACAGGTCTCGAACCCGGGACCTGTGCTTTAACGTTACACACAGTCCACCGCTGGACTGTGTGTCTAACTTGGTTAATATACAAATTTTTATTATACTTAACAACTAACGTAGGTTAACCCGGTTCAGTTAGAAAAATAAAACGTCTTTATTACAGAGAAGGTGTGTGTAGCAGGGATCGAACTCGCGGCGTGTGATATGAATATGCACACAGTCCACCGCTGGACTGTGTGTCTAACCTGAGATAATATCCAGATTTTATTAAACTTATAATCAAACTATCATCGTCTTCTTCATTACAAAATTTACAGACTGCGATTACACCATTTTATCTTGTTTAATTCGATTGATAAACATTGTACAGACTAATATGAAATGGCAGAGACGATATTTAGAAATAAACACACCGGTGAACGATTTATTTCAGAATTCCGGCAAGGCGTCGGCTCTGTTTTTATGAACTTCAACTGAGCAAGCAAATTAACTGTTTTGATTAGCTAATCGTGGAATTGAAGTGCTAAACAAACGTTAACAGAGTGTTTGAATATCCTTACCGTTTCGCAGCGGAAGATAAGAATTTCCAGAAGTTTTCCGGCGAACTGGAATTATCTGATATTGACGTTTGAAATTGATTTCGATTGAAGGGTCTGAGTTAGAAATAGCTTAACAGTTGATAAACCACGAAGGTATTGAAAGACTTACCGTTTTGATGGAGAATACGGTTTTTCGGCGAACTTGCAGAAATTTTCCAGCGAGTAAAATAAACTTTTCTGATGAACTGAATGTATGACGAAAGTGAAATGGCAGGTTTGTAGAATGTTTCTGAGTCGCGAGAGAGGTCTTTGATTGAAGTAATTCAGATATTGAATATCTTCGGTTATAAAACCGATCATCATCAGAATTTAAGTCAATTCAAGTCTGAATTGATTAGAATCGTCGGTGCATCGGTTATAAACCAGAATTCGCGATTATTCAAACGTTTTAGACGGTTGAATAGCCGATTACGGTTTTCAGATGGCGCAACCGGTAAATCTATGATTGACTATAAAACTCATTTGTTTTCTAGAGTTGACAGAAAACAACAAGTGGCGGAGTGGTTATGTGTGTGTGTGTTTAAGTCTTTGGAGTTCAACCCGGCTGACCCGGGTTCGAGTCGGCAGCCTCATTTTATTTTTAATTATTTTATTTTTACTTTTTATCAATTATAACTTTTATAGATTAGTTTTTTTATTAATTATGTATCATTAAAAATCAAAATAGTCATAAATACGCAACGTGACATTTATAACTTGATATTCGATTACAAAACGGAGCGGGTTTGGAAAACCCGTTTTCGACAAATGTTACAAAACTTTTATCAAAATTTGGTTATATTAGACGTTAACGATAAGCTGTTACTAAAAGCTCTTATGTCCTTGGACGACCTCGGTATCTTTTCATCACTATACTACGTCTATGATGGGTGCACTTACCCTAATGTGTGTAGAGTGGTTGTATTGTATCACGTTTTATAAATTTAAAGCTTGATCCACGAGTAAAAAGTGGTTAAAATATAACAAAAATTATAACCACACTCACGCACGTTAAGTTTTTGGCACCGTTGTCGGGACATAAGGATTTTAAAAAAGCTTAAAATTAACGGTCTAATCCATTTTTATATTTCTAGGATTTTTCTTTGTTTTTGCATTTTCTGCAGACTACAGCACGGGGCGTTGTTAACCCCACATGGGGCTGTGCCCTTAACTGTAGCTGGCAAAACTGTTTTATGTCAGAGAGTTGTGTGACACGGGGTCTTGTCTCCCTAACAGCAACTATAAAACAGGACCGTCCGATCCCAACGGTTAACAACATATGACGAAAACATGGATGATATCGATTATTTTTACTTCGGTAACTCTTATAGTGAATGGTGCCAATTATGTTGTGGGTTTCATCGGGATTTAGAATGCTACTTTCTAAATTTCAAACCCCATTACCTAATAGACCGATTATTTTCCAGTGAAAGTCACCTTAAGAGGGGTGAAATTAAAAAACGATAACTATCATCCATCTGAATGCATCAAACCTCTTTTCAAAATGACATAACCTCAGATGACATATGCGAAATAGAAAAGAGGATTCTCTAGAAATTAAAAGAAATAGAGGTGATGAAAATGAGGTGTTATCACAAAACACTAACAATGGAGAAGAATTGACGGGAGCCCATTCAGAATTAAACAACATCGAGGCCACTACGTGTACCTCAACATCTTGTGAGGGCGAAAGCGATAGTCGTCCTTGTTTCAATTGTGCCATGACAGACTCTCCACCGGCAACATCCGGTTCATACATATACTAAAGCGATTCGACTCATACCTTCTTTAACAAGAGCACAGACAAGGTAAATAAAGGTTGGTTTCACCCACCGTTTAGTTTAGGATTCTTTCTTTCCGACAAACTCTTGTGTTTTCGTATAAATCACAAGCACCTTAGGTACGTCCGGCACTTTGGTGTTGGCCCCACTAGGAGAGAACCATCCGATAATATAAAACGCCTTAAAAGGACGAAACTTCATAAATCTCAAAAACAACACGGAGCTGGGCCCATCCAACACGCCCTCATGCCCATTTGTTAAGGCACCACGAGGTTGTGCCTAGCCAACACGCCCCATGGTCAGTAACTGCCAAAAGTTGTTCTGATTCGTTACAGACCACTGGGTCGTGGCCACTATGTTGTCACTTTCTATAAAGTCAGCATGGGACAGCATGTCTTGGACTCATTCCAAAGACAAAGATCCGATCTGATTTTACACAAATACCCCAAAAGGTATATTCTTAAAAAGGTTTTATCAAACCTTCTTATCTTTTGCCACTTTTATATCTTTCCTTCTTCTCCAAACATTTAAACCTCCATTAAAGTTTGAAGCTTCAAAAACTTCATCAACACAAATATATAATTTTAACCCAAAGCTCTCTTAAATTAAACGTTTTACAACAATGTTTCAAGTTATTTAAGTTCAAAACTTTCATAAACCAAGTTTTAAATAACTTAAAATAGAGAATTTTAGGTTCAAAATTATAATAGAAGTGGAGGCACGAGGCCGTGCCTAGTTGGCACGGGGCCGTGGTGAGGTTCTGCGTAAATGACGGCTTCCTTGTTTTCTTAAAATGTCAAGCAGAAATAGTGGAACTTCGTCAACTACCTCTGGGAACAACAGGAGGAGCAGAAGGCCCTCCATTGAGGCTACGCTTGTCCGTTATGTGACCATGCTAAGGGAGGCCATGAAGGAGATGACATTGGTGGAAGAGATCCTAATAGACCGATCAACTACCTAACAATGGGACTTGAGACTAGCTTCCAAGAAATCAACCTTTTGCACCAAAGTTTGAATATTCTTGCTATGCCTCCCATGGAACCAATCTTCCCACAAGAAGATTGGAATCTAGCACAAGAAGTCATTATCCCCACCAGGTGGGATGAACTTCCACAGAACCACCTCTAGACGCACTATATGAGGTTCTGGTGACCATCAACCCTCTCCCACAAGAAGTTGTGGATGATGAGCCTCCCTTCTTTCTCCCTAGGGAAATAGAGGAGATGCTCAATGACATTTGAGACGGTACGTCCCACCCGGAAAAACTCAATAGCCATCTAACATCCGGAAACCACCTCCGGGTTTTTGTTGCACGCTCGACTATTCTAGGGAGAGTTTTTCAGGTTTTTATTCTTATCATTAGGAGGCAATCTATCTTAGAACTTTTAAATTATGTACTTTTTTTATTTTTCTTTTAAGTTGTAATGAATGGATGGTGTTAATAAAAGGGTGGTGTTTGTAACACTTTACATGGTGAAATGATGTAAAAAAAACTTAGAAAAAAGAGATCCCATGCACTTAAACCAGAGCCTCCCGATTCAAACTGCAGAACAGAGTCTGCTGCACGGGACTGTGCCCACTAGGCACACCCCTGTGTCCAATTGTCTGATGCAAAAAATTTTCTGTAGAAAATGTGGCACGGGTCGTGCCCACCAGGCACGCCCCTGTGTCCACCAGACTGTAAGTTTCTGTTATATTTCGTTACTGGCACTTTGGCCACGGGGTCGTGCCCAGCTGGCACGCCCTCCAGCCCAGTGCCCAGTAACTCTATGAATTTGTTGTTTTACCCTACTTTTTACATATTTAATCAAAACATATCCTATTTTGGACACATTGAGGACAATGTGTAATTTAAGTATGGTTGGGATGTTAAAACAATGAATCTTTGTCCTAAAAATAAGCATTACACAAAACTCGTCTTGGAAAACCGCTAATCACCCCAAATATTATTAAAAAAAAAAAATTCGTGCTTTTACTTATCTTGGTTTAGTTTGACAAAAATAAGTTCTAAAAATTATGTATTTACAAATTTACACCTGATAGCGTCGTGATAAAAAGAACCGATTAAGAAAATTATTAAAACGGGAATAACAAATCTTTGTAAAATTTGATTATATATACACTTTTACATTATAACCCTTTCCCACAAAAGTGAGTTTTTGAGCATTTACCGAGCATACAAATACATATCTATACTAATTGCTTAATTTTTTGTTTCTTGTGTGAATAGCCCGTTTGGTTCTTACAAATCCAGAACTTGCCAAAGCAATAAATTTTCAATCCTTACCGACACTAATCCAAGTAAGTAAATGATAGAGGCATTGGGACTATAACCTTTTTTTTCTAAGATTTATTTTTCCTTTTCATATCCCTAGTAAACCCCTTTGAGCCTTAACCCTTTCGTTTCTAAAACCCGTAAAAATATAAACTTTTACAAAAACAACCACCCACTTCCACAAAAATTTCTTTTCATTTACACCATTTATTTTAGTAACAAGTTCGGTTATAAATAACAAATTATGGCTTAGTTTCAACTTTAGCTAAAAAAACGTTGGTTAAATTTTTATTTCTAAGCCACAAAAATTGTTCAAGAAAACCGACACTTGTACGCTTTTCACCAGTTTACCCAAAAATACCTACCCCTACCCTTTTAAAGCCCTCTTGATACTTACAAAGATTAAACATCACAAAAGTGGATTTTTGATTGTTTGTCAAGCTTATGGTAGGCGTAAGCATCACATCGGGTCCGAGAGATTTCACGTAAACATATTCGGCTGAGTGTTGAGTGACCACTTGTGAGGTATGTAAATTTGTATATAATTAAATAGAATTTTATTCCAAAAACAAATAATTTTTCTTAAAATATGGTCTAAATATCATGACGAATAAGATTGTAAATAAAATAAAAACAAAATAAATTTAGAACTCGGATTCCCAACACTCTAAAGATAAGCCCAATAAAAAAACTTCTCTTCTACAGGTTTCATTTGGGTGTGTAAGCCACATTATAAAGTTTTGCTCGAGTACAAGCAAATATTCAAGTTGAGGGTATTTGATATGCGCAAAATGCAACATATAAATTACATCAAACAAGGCATAAAATCAACCCTTTTCTCGGTACTAATGTTGGAAAAAGCATGTTTCTTTTACTTTTAAATTACAGGATCAAAAGAGCTTAAACAAGTAAAAGGAACAAATTAACAGCAAAAACCAACACAAATAATAAGAAGAAGGATTGACACAACATGCTGACCACCCAATCACATCCAAAACAATAAAAAATAACGATGACAGAAGCTCAGGCACGGGACCGTGCCCACCAGGCATGGGGCCGTGCCCAGTCAAGATTCTCTATAGAAAAGGACATACAACAAACAACAAGCAACATGGGGCCGTGGCAACTCAACACGGGTCGTGGTCAACTCTAAGATTCGGAGAATCTAAGATAGTACAGCAAGTACACTGACCACAGGGCCACGCTCTGTCACCACGGGGCGTGTCAGGCGGGCACGGGGCCATGGTCGCCTTCTGTTTTCAGCTATAAATAGAGGTTCTTGGCTTTGGAGAAAGGAATTCCTTGGCAAACCACTTCTCTCACACTTGTCATCAATCCACCACCACTACAACATCAACACCCACCACTATCATCCATCTTTCATATTTTAGAGTGTATAGTAGTCTCGAGATCCAAAATTGATCGTAAGAGTTCTCGTCAAACAAAGGACATGCTTGGCTAAATCTCTTACATCACTTGGTGAAGACAAATCTTTTATGTATTATTTTTGGTTTCCAATCATTGGCAACTTTTTATTTGGGTATGTATTAATGACTTTAATAACTAGTTTTTTATATTGAAAGTGAACTTTATTTAGACATTTATTCATGTTTCGTTGATTCACTCATTCGTGTCTTTACGGTCTATATAAAGTGTGTTAACTACCTGTAAGGGGGTTAGAAGGGTGTTGGGGTAGAGTTCTTGTCTCGTTTAGTGTATAGATCCTACGAGGACTTGGTTCAAGATTATTAGGACTTCCCTTGAGGTAGATAGCATCAAATCGGGGGAAGTAAGAATGTCTTGAATCCCTTTAAATAAACTATTATTAAAACTTTATCCGGCCTCGAGGCACTGTATCCCTGCTGAATCAGACCAATATGACCGAGGGTAACGTCACCTTCACAAGAGGGGTCTACCACTTTTCGCATTAATAACTTACTTAATTATCTTTCAATATTCCGACCTTGCGGGATTGTATCTCTGCTGACTCAGACCAATAGGTTGAGGATAATGTCGCATTCACAAGAGGGGCCTACCACTATAACTAAAATAATCTCTTAAAAATCTCAAAGTGCGGAAATCATCAAAGGATATATAAAAGAGGAACCGGAACCAAGTGATTTTTTCTTGTCTATTCGTTTGTAATTATTTATTTATGTTCTAACATTTAGTTATTATCTTTCAATAATTTCAAAACTTTTATCAAAATTTGGTTAGATTAGACGTTAACGATAAGCCAGTACTAAAAGCTCTTATGTCCTTGAATGACCTCGGTATCTTACCATCACTATATTACGTCTACGATGGGTGCACCTGCCCTAACGTGTGTAGAGTGGTAGTATTGTATCATGTTTTATAAATTTAAAGCTTGATCCATAAGTAAAAAATGATTAAAATATAACAAAAATTATAACCACACTCACGCACGTCAATCACCAACTCAAAATTAATCAAAGCAGCATCTCCGTTTCAACTTTAACCACATCTGCGTTCAGTTTTAGCGCACTCCTCCTATGCTTGAACCTCAGATCTTCAAGAACCCAACCGGCAATTGATAGAAACTTCGAATTACCACAACGGTAAACTTCAAATCAATGAATAACTACTAAAATCGGAAATCCCCATTTCCGTAATCACGTTTAAGCATACTACCGAATAATTCATCAGTAAATCGGTAATCTGTTCAATCAGCAAATTTTCATGGAATCAAATCACCTGATAACACATCTGATCTGAGAAACATTTATTTCATGATCAGAATCACATTCTTCATCTTCAGTCTCAATAATAGATATATAACTATCTCCGCTGAATCGGCGCAGCTTAATCAGCAAGCATTGTCATTCAACGTCGGTTAGTCCAAGAAGAACAAAATATCTGCTTGAAGACTAAAAATAATGGCACCTAAGGCTGTCATCGATCATTCGTGTATGCAACATTACTTGAATGACCTCATATCTCCTTGATATGTTTTGAGACAGCTAGCCTTGTTAACACCTAAGACCATCACTGAACATTCGTGTATGCAATATAACTTGAACCTTATATCTTCTTTTGGTATCAACAAAAACTGCTAATCCTGGTAACCTAACCCCCATAGAAGATTAGGAATCTAACCCTTAGGCATCAATCTGTATCATGATCTGAAAATTCTGAACCTCCTCGATCACGAACTAACGAAACTAGATCAAATGCATCCCTGGATAATCTGAAGTCGGAACCACCCAAATACTGTTGCAGAGTCACGAATATCAAAAATGTCAGAATCTTAATATATACGTGTAATTTTTATTCCCCTCATTTTTGCAAATTCTGACTGTACCACTGAATTTCCCCCTCAAATCTGGATTATTCAGTTTTCAACAAATGCGGATTTTACGTTAAGGCCCATTAATAATTATTGTACCAAAAATATAATCGTTCTACATCGGTATCAATGACTACCCCAACATCTTCAACCCTCTGTGATCGCATCATCAAATTTGTTCTCTGAAGCTCTCGACGGTGTCCCCGAACATCCATATTTGTCATTAAAATCTCGAAAAAAATTTCAATCACCATTTTTTTTCTAGACACTCGACTTGTCACCGTGATCAATTAATGCCTTTTTTAGGCATTTCTCACTTCATACGAGGTGGATCCTCACTTCGTGGGAAGTGGATCCTCACTTCGTGCGAAGTGACCCTTTTTCACACTTTTCGATCCAAAATCTTTATTTCTTCGAATTTCATGATGATCCTGGCACAGATCTTGTAGAAAAACAATTCTAAACAATCCTATGATTTCAATTTTAATTTTTGTCTGTGGATTGTCCGTTTATTTGATGTTTTACGTCTGAAACCCCTCCTAAGTCCATAAATGAGCGTAGGTGATATCGTAGCTCTGATACCAATTGTAGGATCAGCTCATCCAAATAAGCACATGACCTAATTTGATATCTAGTCAATATGTGCGGAAACCATGATTAACTAGTGACAATATGATTATTACTGTGCTCAGTTTCATTAATATTGATCAACGTGTTACAATTCTGAGACAAACTAGACAGGGCTTCGCCTTCACAGTCAACAAAACAGCTCTAGACAAGACCACAACTCGCCTATTTATAGACATGACACACTTCGTGCGAGTTGGTCTTCACTTCATACGAAGTGACACACCACTTCGTGCGAAGAGTACAATACATACATCAAAAACATAATCTAACAATGCGTAGCCCTATTACATCGACACGACATGACCTAAAGATGTAGGCTATAGACATCTGCATCAACAATTTGTACTCTGTCACACAAGCATGTTTGGTTTGTCATTTAGGAGTCACGATATAACAGTTATCGTGACAGTGCGTAATCAAAGTTTTACGATGGCTCTAGCTCATGCTTGTGTAGCACCTTGGCCATTAGAGGCGTATAGATCGATATTAGCTCCGAGTTTGAGTTTGTTTGTCTGGAGATGGAATAATAGGTGCACGCCACACTCACATCTCATAGGTATATGGACTAGCTAGCAGTGTGCCAGTCTGTTTATGGCTTTGGGTGCTTCTATGTTACGCGATTTATTTTGTTGATATATACATCTATCGTGTAAGTTAGTATATGTTTCTGTATGTGAATATGTTCAGTATTTGTTATGATGTGTCTGCTATGTTTTCTACGTATCTAATTATGTTTCTGATTATGTTCGGTATCCGATTATATTTTGTATTAGTTATGTCTGTTTTGACAAAGTGTCTGTACCGGTTTATATCAGTTTCCTCTCAGTATCAGTCTCGATTTGGATTTAGATTTTGTGTTATACGTTTAGTTGTATCTGCCAGTACCTGTATTCAATATTTGATTCAATTTCTGTTCTATACTTGTTGAATCTGTCTTTGTTTTTTGTCGATTCTCCTGATCGGTATAAGAAATTTTGTAAGGATTAAATTATTCTTTTTTTTTTAAATTCAGGTTATTTAGATTATTTTGGTTATTAAATATAAATCTCCAAAGCTATAAAAATAGTTATTATAATTAAATATAAATCTCAACAATGTATCAGTTTTTATATTGGTTTAGTGTTGGGTTCGGTATCAGTTATGTATATGACTAACTTTTGTTTCCGTACCAGTTTCCATTACGATTTCAGATCAGTTCGTGTATCAGTTTCTATAGCAGTCCTGTGCCTGCCTCTATTTTCAGTACCTGTGTTAGTAAGCGTTTCAGTTCAATCTCGGTTCTGTTATGTTATGTTGTGTTTTGCTTCCGTTGATATGACTTTACTTGTACTGTTAATTTTTCCGTTATTGAACCATTTTTAGCTCAGCTGTGGTTTTCTTTTTGTGTTATCCTATTTGTTTTACGGGTAATCTAGTATAATCTTGGATTTTAGTAAGGAGCGTTAGGAAGTCGCTGATAAAGATTCTTTATTTCAGTAATGTAATAAATGTAATTAGGATTTTTTATCTAATGTTATGGATTGGTTTTAATTTTTATATCTGTAAGAATGACACATCAACTCTAGTGAGGTTGTGGTGTTACAACAATCTACGGGTAAACTTGTTTAAAATCATTTCGAACAAAAGATACAAAATTTTTGAGAAATTAAAAAGAAGTGCACATAAAAATATACCTAAAAAATTACAAGAATATTTATGAAAGACAACAATGTTTATATTTTATGAAAAGTTAAATAAAGTTCATACCGAAAAAAACAACCTTTTTATACAATATCACAATTCAACAAAATATTTTTTTTAAATTTTATTAGATATTTGTCCTAATCTTTTCAAAAAAAAACCATTTTAACACCCATTTTAAAATTTTAATACTTGTCTAAAAAGATTAAGAGTGGGATTAAGAAATTTAAAAAAAAACACCCATTTTAGTAAATATTTTTCAAATCACTCATTTTAATAAATAAATTTTTCACTAACATAAGTTTGAAAAAAAAAACCTTTATATCCTAGTTAATCATCACAATTGAATTAAAACTATTCACTTATAGTTTTATCATTTATATTTACACCACTTTGCAGACGGTCCTTTATATTTACATCACTTTGCAGACGGTGTCTTTTAACGTAAAAATTTATAAGTTTTGTGCTTTGTATTTCAAAATGTTGCATGTTTTAACATTTAGACCAAACTCAATTAGATTTTTTAGTTAAATATAATTATTTGCCTCCCTATGAAATGTTGAGTAAATAACTTGATATTGTATTCTTATCATTTTACCTTCGTATAGAATTTTCAGTGAATAACTTGATATTTAAGGGACTGATTGTATAAGAAATAATTAATAAAAGGACAAGTATTAAAAAACCTGAATCTCTCTCTTTGACTCTCTCTCCCGTCTCTTCTCTCTCTATCACACATCTTCTCTCACTCATTCTTTTCTTCCCCTCTCTCTCTATCACACATTCTCCTCTTCCTACTCTCTCTCTCTCTTCACCCACTACCACTTCCTTCCACCACCTCCACCTCCCATCACCGCCCTTCAGCCACCACCACAATCATTTTTACATTTTCTAAACCTTAATTCCCAATCATACAATTCGTTTACAGGCAACATTCTATATTTACTTTTTGCATTAGTCTTGTGTTTTTGATACTGTAGGTTGAATATGTGATGATATCCTTAAGGCTTGTTTCTCATGAACATTCGTAGTGGCCATCTGATTGAGCTTTCGCCTTTGCCAGGCTTGAGAGCTCATGCTGCTCTTTCCTTCCTTGGATGTCTGAGATCCCACCCTTTTTATTCACAAATTAATCATTTTTTTTGAATTGAGCCGGTGGTGGTTGGGCGTTGATGGTGGTGGTGGGAGATGGGATGTGGCTGCTGAAGGTTGGTGATAGTGGAAGGCAATGGTAGTGGGTGAAGAGAGAGGAGGGGAAGGAGAATGTGTGATAGAGAGAGAAGAGACGTATTCAGGTTTTTAATATTTATACTTTATTTTTTTATTTCTTACACAATTAATCCTTTAAATATCAAGTTATTTACTCAAGAGTTCGTGTCTTGCACGTGACTCTATTTAACTAAAAAATCTATTTAGGTTTGATCTAAATGTTAAGATGTATAAGAATTTAAAATGTAAAACACAAAACTTGTAAATTTTTACACTAAAGAACAACATTTGCAAAGTGGTATAAACATAAAAGACAAACTCGTAATTTACTAAAAAAATATCAAGTCATCAAAGAAAATAAGTAAAAATGTTTATTTAATCTCTTATGAAGCATGATTTGCCATATTTTCAAGTTAAAAAAAAAAGAATATATCGTATGATAAAATATGCACATATTGAAAAAAAACCTTAATTTAAATCAGCCCCTCTTAACTATATATGAAAGTGTGGTTAATTATAAGAGTGCGGGGTGTGTGGCGTGTGTTGGGGCAGGGTAAGCCAAGCAACGACGCTTCAGCTACATCGAGCCAGCGTAGGTTGCAGCGTTGCCCCGCTGGCGTGGCTATGAAGCCTGGTGTGGGGTAGAAGGGAGATGATGTGGATGGCTGTGATTGACTGGTGACATAGAATTGTTGGGCTAGCCGTTGGCTATTTTAAGAAAAAAAAAATCTTTAGCTTATTTTCAATATAAATCAAACAATCGATACTACATTTTACAATTCAAATATTCAAAACCATATCCCATCACCAAAAAAATATATTCAATGAGTTCTTCAAGTTCAAGCGATTTGTCTGATAGTTATGATCCGTCATCCTCATCGAACGACGTGCGGAAATATTATTATCAACAATAGCGACGGTCCTGAAAGTTATCGTTGAAGATTTGGAAGAAGGGACTTTCCAACCCTAACCCAAACGAAGGAAGTATAGTGTTCGTGAACATGCAACCGCTAACGATTTGCTGGTAAGCGATTATTTGTCACCCGAACCAACGTATGATAAAAGAATATTTAGGCGTCGTTTTCGTATGAGTAAAAAAATATTTTAAGAATATCAAAGGCTTTGGAGGATAATTACGATTTTTTACAACAAAGACCCGATGCACGTGGTAATTTAGGATTTAACAAATGGCAAAAGGTTGTGGCCGCCGTAAGACAATTGGTTTACGGGAATAGTTTGGACATAATGGGCGACTATTTAAGAATGTCGGGACGGGTGGCTATTGAAAGTCTTCACAATTTTTGTGCGTATATCACTCAACTATACATGAAAAAAAATACTTGAGAAAACCAACGTTTAGTGATATGCAACAAATTATGGAACATTACGCTAAATATCATGGTCTCCCTAAGATAATAGGTATTTAGATTGTATGAAATGGGAGTGAGAACTTTGTCCAACTGCATAGCAAGGTTCTCACACAAGCGCATATCATGAAATGCCGGCTATGATGATTGAAGCTGTTGCATCACAAGATCTTTAGATATGGCATGCATTCTTTGATCTGCATGGTTCACATAACGATATAAACATTATTCATCACTCGCTCCTTTTCAATGATTTAACTGATGGTGTTGGACCTAAAGGAACACTTTTTTTGTAAATGATGTTGAATACAAGTATGGGTACTATCTTGTTGATGGAATTTACCCTGAGTGGGTCGTTTTTGTGAAATCATTTTCAAGAGATGGAACCCTAAACCCTAAAAGAGTAAAGTTTAACAAAGTTCAGATAGCGGCACGCAAAGATGTCGAGCGAGCATTCGGTCTTTTACAGAAAAGGTGGCGCATTTTGAGCAGGCCTTGTTGATTGTATGAAAAAGATCAAATAAGAAACATGATTTACATCATTCTACACAACATGATTTTATAGGATAAAGGTCGGGCAATAGTTGAATATTATCCCGAATAGACGAATCAAATAATGTAGACATTGGTGACGAACAGAGAACGCAAAACCAAATTCTAACCGAGTCAAGACAAATAAATTCAAATCTTCGATCTGATTTGGTTGAACATGTTTCAACACTTCCTAAATTCGACTAAATGAAAGACGAAGATAAAGATGATTGATTTTTTTATGATGTAATGTATGTTTTTGTTATAGTTATTTAATATAAATTAAATAGGTGTTTTTAAAATTAATTTATTAAATTTTATAATTAAAATTAAAAAAACAAAAAAGTAAAAGAAAATTAGGTGCCAAATGGCACCATACGCCGCCTAGCCACGTCTCCTTCACATCCCACTAGTTTGGGTGTGGACTGATGAAACTTACAAATACCACATGTCAAACAATGGTCCTAACCCAAATCCCCACCCCATAGTCTAGGGTGGACTAGTTGCATTTTAAAAGTGATGGATTAATTACTACTTAGTATTTTGTACGTAGTTATTCTTTAAGGACACCTTATTATATTTGATGTTGATGAATGAATATTTTATATCGTTACGTGGTAGTCTTATAATGGTTGTGATTCTTTTTATATGGTTGTGTGATAAGTTCCAAGTGTATTCGTCTAGTTAAATGTTGTTTTAATAGTATATCATAATGACTTTTACTACGTTGTATGTTGCACGTAGTTATTCTTTAATGACACCTTATTATATTTGATGTTGATGCTGAAAATTTTATATCGTTACGTGGTAGTCTTCTAATGGTTGTGATTTTTTTATATGTTTGTGTGATAAGTTCCAAGTGTACTCGTCTAATTAAATGTTGTTTTAATAGTTTATCATAATGACTTATTATTTTTCAAGGTTATTTTATAACAATAATTTTAATAAAATTTTCAAATCACTCATTTTAATATTTGAAAAATTGGCCAGTAATAATCCCTAGTAGACGTTATAGGCCATTGGCAGTCTCACTTTCGAATATTTCTCCTGCCAGTCCAACATTTCACCTATTTTTCCTACACCGGTCCCCCGTTTAAAAAACTTAATGGAGTTAAGTTTTTTTTTTTTGAATTACAAACAGATATTTTAGTGCTTTTAATCAGCACGATGAGACGAGTCGATATATGTAAAACTTACTCCAAACGACGAAAACGGTGCTTCAATTCAGGTGTTTAAACTTTCAATTAACAAAAATCTAGTCGTCTAAAGCACCATTTTGAGTTAAGTTTTACATTAATCAACTCATGTTGTCGTTCTGATCAAAAGTTCTAAAACAGTTGTTTGTAATTGGGGGAAAAACCTTAACTTAGTTATGTTTTTTAACAGGGGACCGGTGGAGGAAAAATAGGTGAAAGGTTGGACTAGTATGGAGGATATTAAGAAATGGGACTCTCATGACCAATGATATCTGCTACGGATTATTACAGGTCAATTTCCTTTAATATTTTACACCGTTTAGTGTGCCATTTGTAATATATATATATTAAATTACTATTTATATTTTATATTTTATATTTTATATCTTGTTTATAATTAAATAAATAATCATTTATATTTGAGTTAATTATCAAGAAAGAAATAGAAAGTTAAATATTAAATAAAACACACAGAAAATAAATAACAACCTACATAACTTAAAAAAAGTATATACTTAAGCTAGAAAAAAATCTAAGGTAAGTTTCGACGTTTCTTAACGTCATCACACACTTTGAATGTGTTCTGTTTCGCTCTTTATCCATGCTCGAGCGGTCCATCATAAGTATGTTGATGTCTTCGTTATATAAAATATCTTCCATTTGACTTTTAAAGGACTTTGTGGTTTTCTCTCGTTTAGTTGTATAACTTTTCATCGGCTACTTAAGTTCATCAACGAGGGTTACAGTACGGTGTTTAAGTTCAGTTTTTCTCTTTCCTTTTCAGTACGCCATATTCGCTTTCTTGTGGCCAGTTGGTCGAGGTAGTTCTTCAAATTGGTCTGACAAACTGATCCCAAAATTCGCAATCGAATCTAAGTGTCGAGGTCCACCATTTGTGTTCGAGCCAGAAACGAAAGCGGATGTGCGATAGTGGTCGGAATTGGACGTCTTTGTCTACTTTGGTTTGATAGGTGGCAAATCACGTCATTTTGACTCTTTTTTAGAATGTTGAGCACTTGCTCATATTTGATTTTTTTATTCGTGTCTACGTGGTATTATGTTTTGTTGAGCCCCAAAACTTAATCATCTGACATACCTCTCGGGTGACTCCGCATGTTGTTAATGAACATCTCTGAAAACATGTTAACAGCAATTATCTATCATATGCCATTGTGACTTTAAATTTTGAAGGATTCGAGGCATATCACCGATGTCATTTCAAAAATATTATAGATACGAGTCCACAAATTTGTTATCGTTGTGGGTTATGGCTTTTGGCATAGATGATGACTCGTTTGTTGTTCCCCCTTTTCTTTCTTAATGATGATGGTGTATCCACAGGTGACGAGGTCAATGTCCCAGATGATTAAGTCTCGGCTGGTATTGGAAACAATGTATGGCCTTATTGAACTTGTGCATAATTGCCTTGTTGATTTAACTTGATATTTATGGTTATTGTTGGTAACCATATTTGGGACTGAGGATTGGAGGCACTTGGTATGCAAACCGGAGTTGCATAAATTGTTAAAAAACATACTTTAGATTTTGTTAGGTTTGGTCAGATAGTTTTAGCTCAGCTTTGTTTTTGTATCATCGTTTAACAAATCTTGAAAATGAGTGTTATCCTTGTTGATACACTTTTGTGTATGTCGCTTGTTCTTAATTACGGCAGTAATTGTACCGGTCTTTGTTTATTGTATCTGTATAGTTTGGTCATGTCGACCAAATCAAGATATCATCCTATCTTGATTTAGTACGACGTTTCGTTTGTCTGTGTTGTAAAACAGTTGCATGTGTGCATACTGTTAAATCTTGTGTTTCTGATCTTGCTGTCTGTACGGCATGTCTGTTAGCACGTTCCCCCAAAAAACACTTATTTGTGCGAGTGAACGGTGTTTCGTATGAGCAAGTTGCTTGCCCCTACGAGCCATTACTTGTTCGTACGAGTCAGTTACATGATCATACGAGTGACTCTGTCAACAAGAACTTTGTTTGTTAGTACGAGCAATTTACTCATTCGTACGAACAATAGGTTGTTTGTATGAGCAACCACTTCTGAATGTTCTTCATGGTTTGTAGTACTTCGTACGGCCAATGACATTCTTCGTATGTTGCTGGGTGTTGGTACTATAAATACAGACATGCACTTCACAGTTCACAAGAGACACCGAGGCACAAGAGAGAGAGAGAGCACAGAGAGAATATCCTGAGTCTGTATGAACATTGTTTTTATGTGTTTGTACTAGCTATCTTCTTTTAATCAAGATAGTGAATCTTTGGTTATCTTGTGTTTGTTACTTTGCTTTGGTTTGCATAAACAAGGAAGTATGTTATTTTGATCCTCCAAGTGGACCTACAAGTAGTATCAGAGCTTTGGCTCTCTTCCTTGTTTGAAAACCAAGCTTAGTGTTGTGTTTGAGCAAGTTGTGAGGATTCCTGGAAGTATTCTTAAACTTCTAACAAGAGACTTAAGTTTTTAAAAGATAAGTAGCTTAAAATTTAGGTAAAACTTATTGGATCCAGAAAATTTTTATAGAAACCTTGTTAGAATACATGGAGACATGTTAGGATACGGTTTTTCTTAAAATTTTCTATCAAAGTTCAGTTGGACATATTTTTCGGTGAAGCCCTTGCCGGAAAACTCACCGGAATATTCTTTTAGGGTTGACTAAATCTTAAGATTTGACTGTTTTGACTGAAAAGCTGATATTGGAATGTTTGTCATTTTAACCGAATCTGTGTAGACAACTGACATCTTTCAAACAAACTTAGAAACAACTTTCTGTTAAAAAGAAACTTCTCACCAACCAACCCTGCGAAAAGATTCCCTCCTGCGAAAAGCCTCTGTGCGAATAACCCATCCGCATGAAGAACAAGATTGTTCGTGCGAAAGACCAACTGATT
Organism: Scalesia atractyloides; assembly: GCA_947069175.1. Classification (NCBI taxonomy): domain Eukaryota; kingdom Viridiplantae; phylum Streptophyta; class Magnoliopsida; order Asterales; family Asteraceae; genus Scalesia; species Scalesia atractyloides. Next base: position 34,793,575 of record CAMTDV010000013.1, on the reverse strand, counting down.
CGCACGAAGAACCTTTGTTCGCACGAAGAACAGTGGTTCGTACAAACAACCTAGTTCGTACGAAGAAAGTGATTCGTACGAATCCTTTGCTCGTACGAAGAACCAAGTTTTTCATGTCCCTTAGATTATTCGTGATAGTTTTTCGTGAGAACTGATAAGTTGTGATTTTTAAAAAAAATTATGAACTCCAACAGTAGACTTTTATTTCAAAATTAATGTTTGAAATTTTAAGTTGTTTTTCATAAACAAGCAAATCAAAATCGGTACAAATCCTTGGGATTGGGGGAATAGTTCAAGTACAAACCAAGACTCACCATAATGCTCCGCAACCTCATGGGTTAAATCATTGATGCCTTAGCAAACGGCCATGATTACGGCTAATCAATGGGCGTGTGTGGCAAATCAAAATCAAAGTATTCAGACTCTTCTTATTAAAGAGAGTGAAACAGGAAGTAACAACCGTCCACCGAAATTGAACCATATGAACGATTATCCTTCATGGAAAAGTCGTTTCCATACATATGTTCTTGGTCAAAATACAGAATTATGGACATGTTTACTACACCATACAAAGAATCTCTCGAAGAAGCAGGATCAAATCCAACCTCTTTAGCCAACTTAGATGAAAATGATAAAAAGACTTATGTAGAAAAGAAGGCATTTGCTATCCTTACATAAGTACTTCATAAGAATATTTATCATCAATTCGTGTACTGTACCACCACCAAGAATTTGTGGGATACTTTGGAAGCAAGAGGGAAAGAAAATGCTGCAACAAGAAAAATACGACATGGTCTGCTGAAGAAAGAGTTTGAAGGTTTTCTGTTCATGGAGAATGAAACACTAAGCGATATGACATCCCGTTTCTATCATCTGCTTAGTGAAATATATTCATACAAAGTGATTGCATCTCCACAAGAGATTTTAATGCGTTTTGCTGATGCCTTACCACCAAAGTGGAGTCAATTCGTTGACTTGCTAAAGCACACAGGTGTTTTATGTGATTAGTAATTATGAATTTGTTCAGAAGCTGGAGAACAAGAATGAAGTGGAAATACGAAAATTAAAAAGAGTTCATGTTCCACAAAACCCTGAAATGTACTTTGGAGGTATTAACACAGGCGTTAGTACAACTCAGCAACCAAAACTTCAAACAGCGTTTGTGTCAAATGTTAATCCCTTTCTACCACAACCAGTTCAAACTGATCAATCTGCTGGCTCAAGTACTCAAACCTATGGTCAAGTATTTGATCCTAAAGCCTTTCTACCACAACCACAAGTTGTTACACCTCAAGTTCCACAACAAGCTTCTCAACAAGCTTTCTATGGTAACAACTTTCAACCTGCATGTAACATTTGTCAAAAACGGGTTTTCCAAACCCGCTCCGTTTTGTAATCGAATATCAAGTTATAAATGTCACATTGCGTATTTATGGCTATTTTAAATTTTTAATGATGCATAATTAATAAACAAACTAAACTATAAAAGTTAAAATTGATAAAAAGTAAAAATAAAATAATTAAAAGGAGAACGAGGCTGTCGGGACTCGAACCCGGGTCAGCCGGAAAAGAACTCAAAGCTTTATCACACACACCTATCACCACTCCGCCACTTGTTGTTTTCTGTAAACATTAGGAAACAATTAAATTTTATTATCTATCACAAAATATCCGGTTACGCCAACTGTAACCGAAATCGGTCACCAAACGTCCAAAAACGTTTGATAATATGCGGTTTACCGATTATAACCGCTATACCGACGTTCTCAATCAAGGTTGCCTTGAATGAACTTGAATTCTAGAAGTGAATCGGTTTCTATAACTGAAAACTTTCAATTCCAGAATTACTTCAATCTTTGTTCTCTCTCACGACTCAAACACACTCGGAAAGCTCTCAGTTACATTTCCGCACAATTTTCAGTTCGCCGGAGAATCTAATTGGACTCGCCGGACTTTCGCCGGAAAACCGTATTCTCCATCAAAATAGTAAGTCTTTCAATTCTTTCGTGGTCAATCAATTGTTAAGCTATTGCTAACCCAAACCTTTCAATCGGAATCAAATTCAGACGTCGTTATCAGATAATTCCTGCTCGCCGGAAAACCTCTGAAAGTTCTTATCTTCCGCTGTAAAACGGTATGGACATTCAAACCTTCTGTTAACTCTTTTTTAGCACTTCAATTCCACAATTAGCTAATCAAAACTGTTAAATTGCTCGCTCAGTTGAAGTTCATAAAAACAGAGCCGACGCCTTGCCGGAATTCTGAGACAAATCATTCCTCCGGTATGTTTGCTTCCAACACCGTCTCTGTCATTTCATTTTAGTCTTATGAATGTTGTTAATCGTTTTAAAACAAGAAACATTTGGGTAAATTGCTGTCTGTAAAAATTAGCGAAGAAGATAAACTGTGTTAACACTATAAGGATAATTAAAAACGGTATTTTAAACGGGTTAGACACACAGTCCAGCGGTGGACTGTGTGCAAACAATACGCACACGCCGCGAGTTCGATCCCTGATACACACACCCTCTCTGTAATAAAGATGTTTTATTTTTCTAACTGAACCGGATTAACTTACGTTAGTTGTTAAGTATAATAAAAATCTGTATATTAACCAAGTTAGACACACAGTCCAGCGGTGGACTGTGTGTAACGTTAAAGCACAGGTCCCGGGTTCGAGACCTGTTGGTGACACCGGTTCGATGATTTAAAATAGTTTTGAAAATAAAAGAATTTTGAATAAACTGAGTTAGTATATAAGTATAATTAAAAACAGAATTATTTCAGGTTAGACACGTAGCTCAGTTGGTAGAGCTGCGTGCACGCGAACGGGAGGTCTCGGGTTCGAGCCTCACCCGGCGCATACAATTACACAATAAAACGGTCAACAAGTCAAACGGTCAATGGTCAACGGTCGCAAAAAGTCAACATATTTTTATATTTTTATTTATTTAATTTAATTTAAAAATCAATTAAAAATACTTAAAAATAATGTTTTTTTAAAGATAGGAAATAGCCTTAAACTCACAAAAATATATCTAAAAATCTTATTAAAATTATTAATAAAATCCACTCATTTACTATATTTTCCGTTATTATTTAGGTTAGTTAAATCTCGTTGTTCAATCCTTTCAACTCGTGCGCATCTCATCATCTCCAACCAAACGCACCCAATGTGAGTGAATCTTTACAAATTCCCCGTTTTAATCACGTTTTTTGGGTGTATCATGTGTCTTGCCATTTATTATATTTAAATCCTTGTGCATACGTCATATCATGAACAAATGTGTATTCAGCTTGTTTCAACTGTTTGTGTGGTTATTGTTAGATTTAATTTATTATTTCCAGTACATGCAAGTTCATAGGCCGCCGCTCCCCATTACATTATGAGCGTTGAGCATGTTCCCCATTACATTATGAGCGTGAACCTGGCGTGCCAACATACGATCGGCTCCGTTTGATTGAGCCTTGATCGCACAGACATTTATCATTTTCAGTACATGCAATACGATCGACTCTGTTTGATTGAGCCTTGATCGCACAGTTTCATTCATGTTATATATTTATTCAAGTTATTATATGTCATTGTATGTTATTGTATGTTATAGTTTGTGGCTGACATTGTTATTGATCGATTATTTACATTTGCTCACTTATGATTATGCACAATTTTTCCTTGATAAAATAACCAGAAAATCAATAATAAATGTTTATCTAACAAGGTTCACTCGCCAACTTATGTTGACCCAAAAACCCCCATTTTACACATGATACAGGTGAACCAGCTGCAGCAAGAAACACATAGGATTTGCCTAGAAGAATAAAATGATTTAGAGCTTGGAATTGTTTAGTTGGTTATTTTTCTTTGTATTTGTATGGACATGTTTGGATTATTGGGAATGTAATTTTGACTTTAATAAATATGAAACATATTAGTAAATATCATGAGCTTTGGTGATAACCCAATTATGCCCCGACTCTTATTCCGTTGCGGGTCGGGTGTGACACTGCAAATCCTAATACTGTCAGACTTAATACTTCACATCTTTCCAAGGTCAGTGTAGAAGTTGCTCGGGAACACATGGAACTTCTGAACACTATGGTTAGTGTATACTGTAGACTAGTCACGGGTCAAATAGGAAACATCAATTTGACTAATGAGGACCATCAACAAATAGACTGGGATGAGATGGAGTTGATGGATATTAAATGGGCATTTGCTAGTGCAGTTAGAAGAGAAAAGGACTACATGAGTAGAACTGGAGAAACAAGTTTGGAAAGCAAGAAAGACACAAAGTATGGATTTGATAAAAATGATGTTACTTGCTTCAACTGTGGTGAAAAAGGTCATTTCAAACGTGAATGTACTCAACCTAGCAAGCAGGAAATCACAACCCTTTCTGAAATCAATCACGGCCATCCAACATAACTCAAGTTAACAATGAACGAAGTATAGTAGCTGTTAACAACCCAAACAACTCTAACCAGTCGGGGCCTTCAAATAACACAATTAGAGTATTAGTAGTTCAAGCAGATGAAGGATGTGATTGGTCAGTTCAGTTGGGAAACGAGAATCAAGGAGGAACTACGTGTTATGCCAAGATAATCAATCAGATCAAACATGTTCACTGTATTGACTCTTCTTCTGATGATGATGATGATGATGATAGTTCTGGGTATAATGGGAGTTCTGACGAGGAAAGCTCGAGTGTAGGTGGTTATGTATTAGATTAAGATGTAAGGGAAAAGATCGATGTTGAGGTCAATGAGTTGCTGAAAGAAGCAGGAAGCTGAAAAGTCAAAAGTCTGGTTTGATTAGGAAAGCAGAAGTTGCATCAAAGGAAATGGAGAAACTCTTTGCCAACAATGCATTCTTTTCTCATCATACTGCTTTTATGGCTAATGTTGCAGGTTCAACAAGTAAGGTAAAATCCAACTCTCCTAGGATATGCATTGACTGTGCTGACTTAAAAACTAAATTTGAAACAATTAACAATCACAATCAAAGCTTAGTTGTTGAACTGTCAAAACGTAAAGAGGCAAATCTGGCTTTAACTCGAAATGAAAAAGAATTCAAATCTATAATTGAGACTCTCAAGAAAAGCGTGTCTGAGTTAACAGAAACAGTTTTGAACAAGCAAACTAGTATTAATAACTACATTAATATCCTTGAAGAAACGAAAAAGGAGTTAGCCATTGCCAAATGTGAGCATGATGCAATCAAGCTAAAATTGGAGAGTTATTCTAACTCCCGATATGTGCTTGATCACATCATTGACGTTCAAAAACTTAAGGGAGATGTCAAATGCATTGGGTATAAATCGTGTCCACCACCATTAAAACACAATTATACCAAATTGCCTGACGAAGAAGAAATGCCACTCTTTGAACCATCTGTACCTCTTAATTCTGAAGAGTTTGCAGCAGGGTTAGGATTTAAGCTGGATAATTCCTCAGATGAATCCAGAAATACGGAGAACTCATCATCAGTTATTGATCAGAATCGATTTATAATAGAGGAGGATGATTCATCAGATGATGAGTCAGACAAGATCGATCAGGATCAATCTCTTGATGAAGAGAAAGGGGTAGAAATTTTTGCTACTCCCAATGTGCAATCTGTTACAAATCAAGGGAGTTATACTATCGAATCTGTCAAGACAACATCGTCTACATTTGAAAACAATAATGTGTTGCATACTTTGATTGGTGATGAGAAAATTTACTCAAACGAGAATTTTCCGATCAAAAATGTAAATCCAACTTCAATTGATCAAGTTTTTGAAAATTCAACAACCAAATTTTTGGAAAATAAGAATCCAATCAAACCACAACCATTAATCGCTTCTAAAAGAAGACAACAAGAAAAGCGAGCTGAAAAACCTAAGGTGTCACAACCAAAGGTTGAAGCTATAGGCGCTCGCAATAAGAAAAAGGGGAAGAATGTTAACTCTGTGGGCTCAATTGGTACTGATAAAATTGAGACTTTTGAAAATATGTCAAATATTGATTTTGAAAATCAAGTCAAGATTAGTCAAAACAATTACACTCAACACACAAATGGGCGTGAAGATGGACCGAGTACCTCTAGGCATACAAGTTCAACATCAAGTCATCAAATGGCATCTCCTAAATTCGTTGAAAGGAGAACATTTTTAAGTGTGGGGAGTTTGGCCACATAATCAAAAACTGTACTAACTCAGCAAAACCCAAGTTTGTTGAAAAAGTCCCTCCTGAAAAGAATTGCCAACATCGATCTGTGTCACCTAAACAAGACAACCGTATTGTTAAGGAACAAGAAGAAAAACAAAGACGTAAACAAGTTAAAATAATTGAAAAGGCATTAAAACTGGATGTTTTAGAAAAGAAACCAAGTTCATCAAGTTTGATTAAACCAGAAATGTCTATATCTGTAAATAATAGTCAATATGGTAAACATCAACAATCTTGGAAACCTAAAACTGGTAATGTTTCAGGGGGAGGCACAAAATTTCCAAATCATCAAGAAATAGAAATCACATTTCTTGATGATAAGGGTCGACCCAAGACCACTAAGGCTTAGGTCCCCATCTCAAACTAAGCGGGTAATGCAATGTGAAGGATGTTCCAGGTGGAATTGTGAATAGTCATTGGATTGTTGACAGTGGAGCATCACGACACATGACAGGCGACGTAAGGCTCCTTTATGATGTGAAAAGCATTAGGGGAGGTTATGTCGCCTTTGCTGGAGATAAAGGAGGTTACATCACTAGAGAAGGAATGGTTTCCAATGGTATTGTTAGTTTTGACAAGATCAATTATGTTCGTCAAATTGGTTACAATCTTCTGAATGTTTGTAAAATCTGTGACAAGAAGTTCACAGTTCATTTTGATGATGCCGGTTGTTATGTGTTGAAGCCTGGTTTCAAGATTCCCAAAGAATGGACTCTCTTGTTGTCCCCAAGAGTAAATGACTTGTATATTCTTGACATGAACCAAGCTATTACTAAGTCTGCACAAGTCACATGTTTTGTCTCAAAAGCCACTGAAAAGGAATCAATCTCTTGGCATAGATGAATGGGACACATTCACTTGAGGAAAATGAACTATTTGGTGAAAAATAATCTTGTGAATGGTGTACCAGTGAAGAATTTTCATTTACAAGACGTCTGTGTTTCGTGTCAAAAGGGAAAGCAAGCTCGAAAGTTTCATCCTGTGAAGAAATAAACATTGTTAATATGTCTCTGGAACATCTTCATATGGACCTTTTTGGACCTATGAAACACAAGACTACCTTTGGCGATACATATTGTTTAGTTGTTACTAATGACTATTCAAGATTTTCATGGGTGAATGTTATGGCACACAAGAGTGAAGTCCCTGAAATCCTCAAGAATCTCCTCACGCTACTTGAAAATTTGTACAATTTGAAGATAAGGAGAATCAGAAGCGACAATGGCACCGATTCAAGAACCATGTTATGGATGAGTTCTGTTCTTCTAAAGGCATTTTACATGAATACAGTTCTCGTTACACTCCACAACAAAATGATGTCGCTGAGAGGAAAAATAGAACTCCGATCAAGGCTGTAGGAACTATGTTAGTAGCGTCAGAACTTCCTGTTCAGTTTTGGGGGGAGGCTATGGCTACTGCATGTTATACGATGAATAGAGTTCTTACGGTGAAAAGGCATGGGAAAACATGTTTTGAATTGTTACATAAAAGGAAACCGGATGTGTCTTTCTTAGAACCTTTTGGAGCTCCATGCACTATGATTGATCCACATGGTAAAATCGGTCCAAAGGCTATCGAAGGTTTCTTTCTTGGATATGCTACTCCAAATTTCAGAGTGTGAAATTTGTCAATGAAAAGGATTGAGGAATGCGGTGAAGTTGAGGTTCACATATACATTGAATCAATAAGAGCTCCGGGTGCTCCTTGGATGTTCGACTATGATGCATCTGTTTGACTCCTTCAATCTGCCAACTTTTGATGATGAGTTCCATGACGCAAATGAAGCTACGTCTACTCCGGTTCCTGGAATTTCTGATGTAAATTCAAACGTGCAAAATCAAGGGACGACGGAAGGTCATACTTCCTACATCTTCGTCAATTCCAGCCATCGACTTAGCTGTTGATCTGAATATCAACAATTTGGGTATAAATTCTCAAGTTTCCGATGTTCCTGAAACTCGAATCCATAATACCCATCCTCAGCAGAATATTACAGGAGATGTCCAGAGTGGAGTGCAGACACGTAATCAACTAAGGAACAACCAGAATGTTGGTTTGTATACGGCAATTAGAGAATCTGGGGAACATAATGATTGGTCTTTTGCCTGTTATGTTTGCCAAGTAGAACCGAAATCTTGGAAGGAGGCTATGAAAGAAGACTCATGGGTTGAAGCAATGCAAGAGGAACTTCAGCAATTTCAGAAGTTGGGGGTGTGGAAATTGGTTGATAGCCTGACAACTACAAGAAGATTGGTACTAGATAGGTTTACAAGTGTAAGAAGGATGACCGAGGTGTTGTTGTGAGAAAAAAAAAAGCAAGATTGGTTGTCCAGGGGTTTAATTAGGTAGAAGGCATTGATTATAATGAGGTTTATGCACCGGTAGCATGTCTTGAGGCCATAAATTTTCTTGGCTTATGCATCCTACAAGAAGTTTACAGTTTATCAAATGGATGTGAAGAGTGCATTTCTTTATGGTGTGGTTGAAGAAGAAGTATATGTTGAGCAACCGCCTGGTTTTGAAGATCCAATTCATCCTGACAAGGTATGGCTTCTTATAAGGCATTGTATGGTCTTCATCAAGCTCCAAGGGCTTGGTACGAAAAGTTTTCTTCCTATCTTCTCAAGAATGGTTTTCGACATGGATTGATCGACTGTACTCTCTTGATCAAAGAAAAAAATGAGGATTATTGCTGGTATAAGTATATGTTGATAATATTATTTTTGGGTCTACAAACGAGAAATGCAAAGAATTAGAGCAGGTGATGCAAGAAAAGTTCAAGATGAGCGCCATGGGAGAAATGACTTTCTTTTTAGGTTTGCAGGTTCATCAATCTAAGGAAGGGATTTTCATTCATCAAACCAAGTACGTTGGGGATATTCTCAAACGATTTCAAATGGAAGACTCGAAGCCTTTGGGAACTCCATTAGCTCAAAATCATGGATTACTCCTGATGGAATGGGTGAACATGTGGAACCATCTCTTTATCGTGCTATGATCGGATCCCTTAAGTATCTTACTGCTTCAAGACCCGATATAATGTACCCAACATGTCTTCTAGCTCGCTACCAGTCATGGCTGTGAAAAGAATCTTTCGTTATTTGAAGGGTCGCCCGGACACTGGTCTCTGGTACCCTAAGGATGATAAGTTTGATTTGCAGCATTCAGTGATTCTGATCATGGTGGCTGTAAGATCGATGCAAAGTCAACATCAGCAGGATGTCTATTCTTGGGAAATCGCCTAGTCACGTGGCAATGCAAAAAAGCAGACTTGTGTAGCTACTTCAACATGTGAGGCTGAGTATATTTCGGCTTCTAGTTGCTGCTCTCAGGTTTTATGGATCCAACAGCAAATGCGCGACGACGGTTTTGAATTTCTAACTACTCCTATTTATGTTCACAATGAAGCTGCTTTACAGATCACTCATAATCCAGTACAGCACTCAAAAACCAAACACATTGAGATTAAGTATCATTTCATACGAGATTGTTATGAAAAGAAACTTATCAATGTAGTTAAAATCCACACCGATCACCAACGTGCTGACCTGTTTACAAAAGCTTTTGATAAATCACGTTTTGATTATCTTCTTTTGGTCAATGGCATCAAGGTGAAACCCGAGTAAATCATCATTGGCTAATCATTTTCGTGAATATTTTCTTCAAAACTAAAAATACAAAAAGATTTTCCATTTTTTGTTATTTTTATATTTTAGGGGGAGAAAATTTCAAGAAAATACAAAAACATGAGAAAATACAAAAATATGTCTTTTATTTAGTTATGTTTTTTATTTATTTACCTTCTGCATTTAAGTGGGAGAAAAATTTTAGAAAAACTCAAAAACAATAGAAAAACCAAAAATCAAAATTGAGTTTCTTGAAAAGATAAGAGAAGATGATGATACACCGGTAATCTGTCAAATACGGTCAAAAACATAAAACAAAAATTGATAAGTAGCTTTACTAATGATGTATTGGTAGGCTCACAATTAGATTAAAATGTGCAAGTTGATATAAACATAACGGACTGAAAGCTAGGTGGGAACCATTCATTGCCATATGGTCTTGGTACCGAAATTTCGTTTGATAGTATGTCGAGGTTCTGAGATATGTGCTCTTTATGCCTGCTTATCATCTGGGTATCATGGTTGAATCTTTTACCAAAAAATAACGAGGACGCAAGTCTAGAACTTCTATGATACCATACATACGTGTAAATACTGCATGCGACCATTAATAAGTGATAAAAATATCACATTCACCCAACAATAAGTGATAATATATAACAGCTTTATGCGGGAGCTAAGTTCGTATCTTTGTCGGTACGATGGTACTAACCTGTTCACGGACTTACTCCTGTGCCCTGCATGCATCTGAAAATCAAGTTCCTCATCAATAAGTGATTTAATCACATAGGGCTTGTTTTCAATCAAAATAAGTGAGTATCTCACAATCATATACGTCAAACAGATTATAAGTAGTATACTCACCGGTAAGATTTTCTCTCGTACATGTCTTGATACGGGAATGTTTCGTAAAGTGGTTAAACACCGGCTAGTAAGTATAATTCATACATTAATCATATCTCCTAATCATGATTACATCTGATAAGCTGAGCTTATGTGGACAACAATACCGATAATTGTAGTAGAATATTTATTTATTTAATTTAATGTTTTAAACAAAAACTTGTTTTTGGCAAGATTAAAAGCTGGTATGATTCTCTTACCTTGAAGCTCAGAAAAAGATTGCTAGTTCATATACGGTTTGTTCTTACCTGGTAGTAGTTATTTTAGTTTACTCTGTTTTAAATTAAATTATTTTTTATTTAGCCAAAGTTAAAGCTCAAATGTTTTCCACCAAGATAAGCCCTAAAAACCATTTGTCTTGCTGTCATAACTTCAAAAAATAATTTCTTACAACGGGGTAAACTCATTACAAAGAGCAAAATCTGTTAAACAAACACATTTCCTAAACTTGTGATTTGTGTGGATATGTGCGAAGATCTAAACAGGTCAACGAAAACCTAAGGTCCACGAAGAACTCATGCTCCAATTTAGAAGAACTTAGATTTGTACAAATTAGTAGGTTGCTCGTACGAATCAGAGGCTACTCGTACGAGTGATAGCTCTTCGTGCGAATGAGTACAAGACAGACTTCGTACGGCTGGCAGTTCTTCGTGCGAGCTAGTGTTTTTCGTGTGAGTATAAGAGTGTGGTATAAAGGGATCTTTAGTACAACTTTACTTTCACCTTGCTCACTTCATCCTTTCACTCTTTTTAAGTTGTTTCTGATATCTTTAGTATGTTTGAAAATGTTGGTATTACCTTGAAGATGAGCGGTTTGAACATTAATTGATTGTTTGACATTGCCTGACACGAACAACAAACTTTAAGCGAAGAACCTGTTGACGAAAACGAGTTCTTCATGCATACTCTTCACTTGAAGTTCTTTGTGCGAACAAGTTGATTCTTATTCGTACGAGTGCATTATCACTCATACAAGTAACTTGTGGTTCGTACGAGCCAGTTACTCGTACGAGCGAATCATTTGTTTGAGCAAGTCAGTTGTTGTTCATGTGAAACAGTTGTTCTTCATACGAATAAATTGTTATTCGTATGAGTCGGTAGTTCTTCGTCAAGGGGATGCATACTTACAAAAAGTTCACAGTAAAAACCTTTTGAGTATGTTCCATAGTGTATTTATGTTTCTTCTTATTCTGGTTATCTTTGGTGTACAGGATGGCACAAAAAGAACAGAAAAGAAAGCCCGCAACGAAGAGAACTGACAAGTCAGAAGTGGAAATTATGTCAGAGCCGAGACACAACATGGTTTCCTACTTAGATCCGGAAGATAAATTTGCTGAGTACCACGGTATAATGAAGTTTTAGTGCAACTCAAGGATACATTATGCTATCACGCATAAAACTACAGTATAAAAGACGACGATCAAGGAATTTTGGGATTCAGCTAAAGTTGTTGAAGTGAATGGGCAGGAACTTATCCACGGAAAAGTGAATGGCTTAGACATAAATATTTCCGTTGAAGTAATTAACTCAGCATGCAGCATAGTGATGATCCTGATGCTCCATACTCAGTTCCGTTGAAGTGTCAACGTGGATGTTTGCTTCAAATGAGATGTGTCGGAGATTTTCTTGTAGGACAACTAAATAAAGCATGGTTGCCACTCCGATACAAGTTCTTTCTACGTGTTTTAATTCAGTGTTTAAGCAACAGACGAAGTGGTTATAACATGGCTAATAACGACTTAGTTGGGATGATGGTAGCTTTGACATTGAACAAACCGTTCAGTGTTTCAAAGTATATTTTTGCAAACATGAAGGAAAACCTGAGACGAACCGGATTTAGTGGAAACAAGTTTTGGATGTATCCTCGTTTTCTCCAGATGATCTTGAATATACAACATCTGAATCTTCCAAAAAATGACAACGATGTTCTAAAAGTTGATGTTATGATGGAACATTCGTTGAAGATATTTAGAGGAGTAGCAGCAAAACATTACAAGGAAAGCGTACCTCCTTGTAAATTGTCTGGTTTCTGGCAAATGATGAATATGTGGCACTAGAAAACGACAAGTGGCGCCATGATGATAGTCAGTCAGATAATGAAGAACCAACTTTGAAAAGGATGATCAAAGATAAGTTTGGTCGTCAAAAGGGAAAAGGTGATGATGATGACAGTGATGATGATGGTGATGGTGATGGTGATGCGAGTGGTGTAGGTACTACAGGTGGTGATAAGGGTAAACAATCAGATATAGAATCGGATTCTGATGACAATCCGCTTGAACCTGGGTATGAACGCTATATTGATGAGCGTGGGGTTAGGCAGATTAGAAAGACTCCAACAGATCCAAATGCTGACTATGTTCCATCCGATGCTGAGACTGAACAAGCTCGCAAAAAGAAACTTACGGTTCATAGAAAAAAACAGGATAAAATGTCTATGGAAACCTCATCAGCTCAACCTGAAATCACACAACCTACAACCACGCAACAAGAAACCGTACTGGAACAATTGCAAAAGCTCAGTTTGCCTTCACGACGGAGGAGGCTGAAACTCTAATATCGGACCCTATTACAACATCCGAACCACAACCTACAGCTACCATAGCAGCTGAAACACCTTCAGTTGTGACTACTCCAATTCAATCACAACCTACTACTCCTTCAGCTCAACAATCCCAGTCCACAATTCATCAACAAATACAAAACAAAGCAGTCGTTTAAACTCTGAAATGGAACAGGATGAGAAAGTGGATTTTCTGTTCTCTCAGCTGCAAGTTGCAGCAACTCAGATTAACAAGCACTCGGAGTTTATGTCTTCAAATCAAAATACAGTTATTAAGCAACAGTTGGAGATAAATTCTTTGAAGGAAACTGTAGGAAAGCAGACTACCGAGATTGCACAGTTAAGAAAGGAGAATGAGCAGTTGAGAGCTGCAGATGCTGAAAGGGCAGCTTAGCTACAACAGATGCGAGCGGCTGATAACGCCCGTGGGATTGAAATGAATAGGCTGAAAGAACGTATTGCGGCTGTACAACGATCTGCCGAAACATTAACTGCTAAACATGACGACATGAGAGAATGGTGTCATTCTCGTAATACTACATTGGTTGAAGGCTTTAATAGTATTAAAGATGTATTTGAAATGAGCAGAAAGCGGGTGAACATTCTGTGGAATGAAAGATGCAAAGCACAGGATATCCAACGAAAATGTGATCACGATAGTGAAGACCTTGGTAATCCTAATGCTTCAGCTTCATCCGCGAAACCAAAAGTTTCTGCTGCAACTCTAGTGGTAGAGTCAAGTGCACAGTAGATCGTGGCCGATCCAGTTGCCTCCGGTGGTACTCAAGAGGAAACAGGAAAGGTTTGATATTTTTGGAGAATGTTGAAGACTTTGATCCTCAGTCAACGATTGGTTGAAAGTGTTCAATGAATGTGGGTGCAGCAATCCATTAGAAATGAAGACTGAAGACCAAGCAACAACCAAGGGGGTGTTTGTTGATACACTTTTGTGTCTGTCGCTTGTTCTTAGTTACGTCAGTAATTGTACGGTCTTTGTTTATTGTGTCTGTATAGTTTGGTTGTGTCGACCAAATCAAGATATCCTCCTATCTTGATTTAGTACGACGTTTCGTTTGTCTGTGTTGTAAAACAGTTGCATGTGTGCATACTGTTAAGTCTTGTGTTTCTGATCTTGTTGTCTGTACGGCATGTCTGTTAGCACCTTCCCCCAAAAAACACTTATTTGTGTGAGTGAACGGTGTTTCGTATGAGCAAGTTGCTTGCCCCTACGAGCCATTACTTGTTCGTACGAGTCAGATACATGATCGTACGAGTGACTCTGTCAACAAGAACTTTGTTTGTTAGTACGAGCAATTTACTCATTCGTACGAACAATAGGTTGTTTGTACGAGCAACCACTTCTGAATGTTCTTCGTGGTTTATAGTACTTCGTACGGCCAATGACATTCTTCGTATGTTGCTGGGTGTTGGTACTATAAATACAGACATGCACTTCACAGTTCATAAGAGACACCGAGGCACAAGAGAGAGAGCACTGAGAGAATATCCTGAGTCTGTATGAACATTTTTTTGTATGTGTTTGTACTAGCTCTCTTCTTTTAATCAAGATAGTGAATCTTTGGTTATCTTGTGTTTGTTACTTTGCTTTGGTTTGCATACTTACGTGGATTCCGCACTCGTATGTGTGTTAGATAAACAAGTAAGTAGGTTATCTTGATCCTCCAAGTGGACCTACAATCCTCCATTTTGAAAGATAACAAACATGATATTAAGTTGTTGAAAGGAAAATGGTAGAGAATAAAGGGGAAAATGGTTTAGAGATTTGTGAGAAAGGGATATGATTTACGTGGGCATTTTACAAATAGATCATTTTTTAAAATATAATTATGTGCGTATATAGTCATTGGAAAGGGAAATGGTTTAAAAGTTTTATTATGTGTATATATTCGTTGGAAAGGAAATGGTTTGAAAGTTGTATTATGTGTATACATATGTCTATGGACCAAGCCTAAAATTCTCGATCATGCACTTGGATGTCAATTTCGGATGCCACCTACAATGTCGCTCAGACTTCATTCCTTGTTCGGTTCTATGCTACATTGACAGTACGATTATAAATTATGCGTGAATATAGAGAAAGATGATTCCTTTTGTATATCCTATTACTCTCATTGGTGTGATTAACAAAGTGATCTCCAAAGCTTTGGCAAATAAGATGAAATTACTTTTGGGTGGAAATATTTTGGATGCCTAATTTGTCTTCATGCAAGTTAGATCGATCATTGATGATCCTCTTATTATGAATTTAGTTCTTACCAAAATTAAGAAGAAGAACTGGAAATTTTTATTTTCAACATCGACTTTGAAAAAGCGTACGACCATGTTAATTGAGACTTTTTGGATTCAATGATTTTCAAATGGGTTTTCTGTTGTGATTATGGGTTCAGAATGTTATATCTAATTCGCAATCTTTGGTGCTAGTCAACGGTTATCCTACCTTCGACTTCCATTTTTCTCGTGGAATTCGTCAAGGAGACACATTGTCTCCCTTTCTTTTCCTCATGGTTATGTAAGGTTTTTCCCATATTATGTTGAATGCTTGTGTAGCTAGTTTATTCAAAGGTTCACCTCTCCTAGCAATGGTCCATTGATTAATCATTTATTACACGCTGATGATGCTCGAATAGTGGGCGAATGGTCTGAGGATAACACGAGAAGTTTGGCTCTTATTTTGAGGTGTTTCAACCTTCTCTCCAGGTTGAAAATCAATTTTTCCAAGTCAAGTTTACATTTCAAATTAGCAATGTATTTTGGACACTTTTGATCGTAGATCCCCGACAATGGTTTTTGAGAAGTTAGAAGCCAAACGAAGAAACTTTCTAGGGGGGGGGGGGGGGGGTAATGAAGATCAATGTAAAATTTGTTAGGTTGCTTGGAGTATGATGATGAATCAAAAAAAGGAAGGGGCTTTGGTTTGTGCACCTTTAAGGAGTCGAAATTAGCTTTTCTTTCTAAATGGTGGAGGAGCTTTAAGACCGAGACGACAAGATGATGGAAAGTTTTGATTGTATCCGTTCATCACACTCCTAAACCCTTGCCACATCTTCCTCTAAACAAACAGTTGTCGGGGGCTTGCCATCGCTAAGCTGGATAATTACCTGGTTCATGCTAAAGTTTCATTACAAAAATCCACTAAAAAGGGTGGTGGTAGATGGAATAAACACTAATTTTTTGTTAGATGTTTGGTGAGGTGAGTATGCTTTCATGCTTTGTTGCCCTAGGTTGTTTAAAAAAGAATTGGTCAAAAGTTGTAGTGTGGTTGATCATATTGGGGCGGTAAGGGGGAGTTAACCGGGAATGAAATCAATGAACTGGTTTAGTTGATGACAAAATTTCATAATGTTCGGCTTAGAGATGGAGTGGATAAGTAGGAGTGGGGACTTCTTAAGAAGACAATTCCTAGCATAGATATTTTAAGTAGAAGGGGTATAGACGTGGACTCTTTGGCCTGTCTTTTGTGTGGGGATAAAGTGGGGGGTAATGAAGATCAATGTAAAATTTGTTAGGTTGCTTGGAGTATGATGATGAATCAAAAAAAGGAAGGGGCTTTGGTTTGTGCACCTTTAAGGAGTCGAAATTAGCTTTTCTTTCTAAATGGTGGAGGAGCTTTAAGACCGAGACGACAAGATGATGGAAAGTTTTGATTGTATCCGTTCATCACACTCCTAAACCCTTGCCACATCTTCCTCTAAACAAACAGTTGTCGGGGGCTTGCCATCGCTAAGCTGGATAATTACCTGGTTCATGCTAAAGTTTCATTACAAAAATCCACTAAAAAGGGTGGTGGTAGATGGAATAAACACTAATTTTTTGTTAGATGTTTGGTGAGGTGAGTATGCTTTCATGCTTTGTTGCCCTAGGTTGTTTAAAAAAGAATTGGTCAAAAGTTGTAGTGTGGTTGATCATATTGGGGCGGTAAGGGGGAGTTAACCGGGAATGAAATCAATGAACTGGTTTAGTTGATGACAAAATTTCATAATGTTCGGCTTAGAGATGGAGTGGATAAGTAGGAGTGGGGACTTCTTAAGAAGACAATTCCTAGCATAGATATTTTAAGTAGAAGGGGTATAGACGTGGACTCTTTGGCCTGTCTTTTGTGTGGGGATAAAGATGAGTTTGTTGTCTATTTGTTTTGCTCTTGTTACATCGCCTCTGTTGTGTGGCAAGTGGTGAGCTCGTGGTGCAAGGTGAGCCTTTTTTTCTTCTCCATCTAGGACATTTTCGAAACCATAAATTTATGACGGCTAGCGAGCAGAGAAAGGAATTGTGAAAAGTCCATCATTTTGGTGACATGTTGGATCATCTGGCAAGCCAAGAACAAATGGGTTTTCGAGGGCGTCCCGGTCAAGATTAACATCATTGGCGAAATCAAGTCTTTAAGCTATTTATGGATCAACAATAGGTCTAAGTCTGCTTCTTTGGACTCGCATAGATGGTTAAATTTTAATGTACAAATTTCCTCTCCTTTTGTTGTAGTTGTTCTTTGCCTCTTGCTAGTGGGCTGTTTTTTTATGGAAGTTGACTTTAAAAAAGAAAAGAAATGAATTGGCACCGATACCCTCATGACCATTCATTAGATTTATCTTTTACACTATTTAGGAATATTTAAGTGTCATTTTATGACCATTTTGTACGCGTCTCGCTTTTACCCATACAAAATAACCCTACACATAACTTCTAGATAATTGTTAAAAATAAAGAATTATTATATATATATATATATATATATATATATATATATATATCTTCTAAAATTTTTCCCTATTTAATAATTGTATGGCATTTATGTTAATATGTATACAGGGAGATTATTTGATAAGAAAATTTAATTGGGAAAAAAACAAATGATACAATTGTAAAACATTAAATAGTTTTTCTGTTATCTCATTTATTATTATTTTTTACTATTTAATTAGTCATAAAGGCTATCATCCTCTATACACATATCAAAATTTATCATACACTTTATCCTACACAACTAGTAATTTATCCTACACACCTTATAATTTATCCTATGCCCTAAATTATTTTTTAATATATATATATATATATATATATATATATATATTGAAAACAAGTTACAAATATAACGTAGTCAGTTATCAAAGAGGAATACTACAAACTAATGAAATATGTAAGTTTACTAATATACTCTTACAATAACATTAAGTACAAATATTAATTGAAGCAAAATAAACCATTTTTATTGGTTGAAAGTTCTTCTTTTTTTCTTTTTACAAAGGATTTTTCTCATCTATCCACTGTGTGTGTATATTTTGTATTGGATGTCAAGATTATCACTTCCAAATTCTATTCAATTTTTAACACGTTAAAAGGAAAGTTTCGCTCTTTCACCGAAAATTGTCGCCCATCTTTAAACCTTTTGGCAATCATAAAATCTTTAAACCTTTTGTCAATCAGACGAATTAGCCATTGTTTCAGGTCGCCGACCATTTTGTTTGAAATTCATCAAACCTTCTGTTAATCACAAAAAAATAATACGTATAATAGCTCCAGTAGAGCTATTATTGTGATGGATGTCTAGTAGATAGCGGTAATACTAACACTATTCTCTACTAGAGCTATTATTGTGATGGAGGTTCTCGTTTTAGGGGCGATAAGAATAAAGAAAGACCAGTAACACAAGAAATAACGTGGAACGCATCATCGCTATCAATGTGAGTATGAATTCCAAAAGATTATACATTTGCAAAGAATGGCAAATGAATTACTAGATGCATTCACAGACATGAATACAACGAAAAAGTCACATACACCAACATCAAATGCATCTGCTCGAATTGAAGTAATCCCATAAGCGATTACCATACAATGAAAGCCTCAGTAGACGTAAATGTCCCTGAATGGACAACTATGATTCCAGAGAAAAACAAAATTTCAGAAGAAACACCAGTACTTAACAAAAATGAGATCTCTATTAACCATGTACAAAATAGTGCAATGTGGAACTGGTATAAAACAAGTGTTGATGATATATTCATATATGCTATAGCAACGGATGTAATCAATGAAAAAGATTGCGTACCTAAATTTAGAAGAGCGCATGCACAAAAATCATTGGCCAAGATGATAAGAAGCCAAAAAGACTGAATTAAATTCGCTCGAAAAGTGACATGTTTTGAGACATGTGGTCCTAATACCCATAGATGTCAAACTAGTATGTTATAAATGGGTGTTTGCAATAACGAGAAATGAAAAGAATGAATTTTTACGATATAAGGCTTACACTTGTAGCACAAAGATTTCCCAAATCCTCGGAGTTGATTACGAGGAAACATATTCCCCTATAGTAGATGCGATAACCGTAAGGTTTTTAATCGGTCTCACAATCTCAAAAGAACTTCATATGAGACTTATAGATGTCGTCACCGCATACTTACACGGGACACTAAAAAATGACATGTACATGAAAATCCCTAAAGGATTAAAAATGCCTGAGCATTAAAGTCAACACCTCGAGATATGTGTGCTATAAAACTCTAAAAGATCATTATATGATCTCAAACAATATGATTTTATGTGGTACAATGGACTTAGTGAATATTTCAAAAAAGAAAGATACAAATCTGATGTCTTTATAAAAATATCATACTTAAAATTTACCATAATAGCAGTTTATGATATCAACATCATCGAATCTCTTGAATAGATAGAAAAAGTTGCTCCATTGAAAAAAAGAAACTGAAATGAAATATCTTGATATGACAAAATTATGCATCGGCCTACAATTTGAGTATTTGTGCAATCGCACCTTCGTCCATCAGTCAAACTACATCCAGAAGATGGATAAAGCACGTCTGTTTAACATACCTATGGTTGTCTTACCACTAGATCCACATAAAAGTCCTTATCACCCTCAAGAATAAGGCGAAGAAGTACTTGGTCCAGAATTACTATACTTAAGTGTGATCGGTGCCCTTATGTATCTCGCAAATAGCATGAGACTTGATATTACATTCTCGGTACATCAACTAATGAGATATAGCTCAAATCCATCACATACACACTAGAATGGAACGAAACACATATTCCGATATATTTGTGGCATGCGATACTTAGGTCTTTTCTATCATTAATATCAAAACTCCAAGCTTGTTAGGTATGTTGGTGTTGTGTGTGTGTGTCAAATCCTCGCAAAGCAAGATCTCGGATAGGTTATGTATTCATATACGGTGGCACAACAATTTCTTGGAAGTCAACTAAGTAAACACTTACAGCAACATCATCAAATCATGCCGAATTGATAGCATTATATGACGCTTGTCGAGAATGTGTGTGGTTGAGATTAATGATTAATCGTATACAAGAAGCATGTGGATTAGAACAGATCAAGAAGGACCCAACGATTATCTATGAAGACAATGTTGCTTGCATAGCTCAAATTAGAGAAGTTTGCATCAAGGGTGACATAACAAAATATATATATCACCAAAGTTTTTCTCGTCGTATGACTTGTAGAAAAAAAGGGAAATTGATGTTCGTCAGATCAAGTCAAGTGAAAATCTGGCAGACTTCCTTACAAGTTTTTTTACCAAAAACCAGTATTGTGCAATAATCACATGGGATCCGGCTCCGAAGATCGAAAGACATTAGTTAACTTTATGGGAACATTATACACGTTGTACTCTTTTCCTTAACTAAGTTTTGTCCCATTGGGTTTCGTAATACGGTTTTTAGCGACGTGGCATAATTGGTTCAACAATATCAGTTTATCTCATTGGTCTTGAAGTACTGATTTAACATCATCCTGAAACATATTGTTAATACTGTACAATGAACAATAATGTATATCTGAGTGGGAGTATTATAAATTGATGTGTGTGTGTGTGTGTATATATATATATATATATGGTAGGATTCATGCGAGAACCATCTTTATCACGAGAATCACAAGAACCAATATAAACACAATCAAAATAAACCCACCCCACCACCACCTAAAAAAACTATGCTCCACCAAAACCCCCCATTCTTAACAATGACACATTTATCAAACATAAAAATTAACAACAATTTTCATTATAATTGTTGTTGAACCTTTTTTCTTATAATTTTTAAGATATGATATTTTATAAAGTTCCAAGTGTACCGTTTTGACGTTCTTATTTTTATATAATTCTTGATATAAATTTTGTTTAAAACCATGTTTGTAAATAGTAAGGTACATGTAATCGAAGCACTAACGTACATGTCATCAAAGCTATCTCACGATTTAACTTTTTCTTGGGTGTAAAGTGACACCGTTTACCCTTCTAGTAATATAATATAAGGAGATATTATTTATGTATTTATGTTTCGATTAAACTTTGTTCAAAACAAAAAGGGTCACATATAATTGAGTTTTTCTTCATGTGACACACCAATCCGATATCGTCGATTTATAGTTTTCTCAACATTCTGTTGTAAATTTTGTTTAAAACGGACTTGTATTCGCAATAGAGTGTTTTTTAGTATTGTAAGCTTTATCGAATGTCGCTATCGTCTGGTACCATGCCGAACCCAACCAATAACATTCAAATATCGATGCCGATATTCGTTCTTATTATTTCGATCGATGTAAAACACGTGTTGATTGACAAACCAAATATTTATACCGTACCAATACGGTAACAATCAATACCAACCAAAGTTGCCATGTAACGCGGGAAATCCCACCGATTAAAGGGAAATCCCACTGATTAAAGGTAGATCTAAAACTAATTTAAATTCAAAGCACACTTTTTAATAAATTAAATAAATAAAGGGTATGATACAATAAAAAATAATTTAACATCTCTCAACCAATTATTTACGTGGCGGCTGTAAACACCCCCACCGCCAACATATTTTTTAAATAATTTTTCTTGAAGTAATTTAAAGATAAGAAGAAATAATAAGTTAATGGTTGGTGGCATTTAAGGGATTAATTGTTTATTGAACACAAAAGAGGGTTGATTAGTAATCTAAGAGTAGTGGTATCTTTAGAATT
The DNA here is from genome assembly GCA_947069175.1 of Scalesia atractyloides. Taxonomy (NCBI): domain Eukaryota; kingdom Viridiplantae; phylum Streptophyta; class Magnoliopsida; order Asterales; family Asteraceae; genus Scalesia; species Scalesia atractyloides. The sequence goes on along the minus strand of CAMTDV010000013.1, from coordinate 34,771,260 downwards.
TCTCTTATTTTTCTTCACTATATATATCTGTTAATTTTATAATTGACTATATCATAGTTTAAAGCACTACGCTGACTATTAGCATAATAACCTTAACTCTCATGCTTATGTCATTTCGCAATATTTCATTTAAGTTACACCAGCGCCTATGTCATTTTGCTGTACTATTGATTCCATTGCACTCTCCATCGACAATTACTTATGGTTTAACACATTTGTCTCCATCTCCAAAAGCATTATCAATGACGAAATCATCCAATCAAGGCCTATGGTTATGCTGCTCCAGATATTTCCGAAGGTATGATCTTTGGTTCTTTATTACATTTGTGTAAACATGTGTGCATATAAATAAGACTTTCTTTTTTATTTTGAATTTATAGGTCTACTGGTGATAAAGACGTGAGGTTTAAAGTTTTGTATTGCGGGATCTGTCGTCATTCTGATCTTCACTTTGCCAAAAACGAATGGGGCATGTCTACTTATCCTATGGGTATGTTGTGTATGAGCTTAAAAATTGTAGATGTTTTGTATGAGCGTATATAGATGATTTATTATCATTTTAAGTGTCATATATAAATAACATATTCTATCTTATGTTTTAAATAATTATATGTTATGAATTTACATCAAGCAAGATACTTTTATAAGTGTTTTGGCATAGACAATTCGCATGTTTAAGAAAGTAAACTCAACAAATCCGCAACGGCGCCTTTTTTCCTGATAATATATTTAACATATACTTTGTAATAACTTCTAATGTTTAACTTTTAGAAAAATCAAAATGTCAGTTTGTTTGTCTACGGTTTTAGCGCCGTTCCGATATAAATTTTGTAAAAGATTAGTTTCTTTCATATTTTTGTCTTGTGAATAAAAAAAAATCTTTATTTTTAAAGGATTCGTTTTTAATATAATTAACGTGTTTTAGATACTTTTTTATCAAAGAAAAAAAAAGCAAATTATATGTTCAATTAAATGAATTATTCTTAAGAAAAAACCGATGTCAGCTCTCACTCTCACATGGTGATTTTCCGAAACCTAAAACTATATGGAGTAGACAGACATAAAAAAGTGGTGTTATTTGACACGTTGTTGTAAGTGGGGCTACAAACGAATTGAACGAACACAAACATGAATAAGACCTTGTTCGTGTTCGTTTGATAAAAAATATATGTGTTTATGAACTGTTCACGAACACTTATCGAACGAGATTTTATGTTCGTGTTCGTTTGTTAAGAAAATGAACTTTTCCATGTTCGCTTGTGTTTGTTTGTTAATTTTAGGCACAAACAAAAGCAAACGTTGACGAACACAAATGAGCACAAAATAATGTTTATGAAAACAAACGAACACAAATAATCGTTCATAAACAGAATATATAATACATTGACAATTATTAGATATTTAAATTTTCGGAATTTTAAAGTATTTAAATAAAACTAAAAACACTAATGAACTATCGAACACAAACGAACATGTTACCGAACGTTTACGAACATAACGAACGAACACCACCTTATTCATTTAACTAAACGAACGAAATTTCTTGTTCGTGTTCGTTGTTAAACAGAATATATAATACATTGACAATTATTAGATATTTAAATTTTCGGAATTTTAAAGTATTTAAATAAAACTAAAAACACTAATGAACTATCGAACACAAACGAACATGTTACCGAACGTTTACGAACATAAACGAACGAACACCACCTCTATTCATTTAACTAAACGAACGAAATTTCTTGTTCGTGTTCGTTTGTTTAATAAACGAACGAACACAAACGAACTTCCCGCCGAACGGTCTACGAAATATTCGCCGAACGTTTGTTTTGTTTGCAGCCCTAGCTGCCACATCAGCACGCGTCAGAAAAGTGGCGTGGTGCAAAAAAGTGAGAAGTGAGAACTGCATGGATAGTGGCGTTTTTATAGAAAAAATAAAAATAAACAAGAACTAATAAAAAACCAATGAAAAGCCACATCACCACCCATAAGCCCTCTACGCCGGCGAAGATTTCCCCGCGCCACAAACCACGTCGCCCTCCACGCCACACGTGGGCTGGTGTGCCCAGCGTGGAGAGACTTTCACGCCACAAATCTACGCCCACTCTGTGTTGTCTAAATCGCTTTTAGAAGCTACTTATAAACGCTTATGATTTTTCTAAATCACCAACCAATCAAAAAATTCGACCGTAAATGTTCATTTCTCATGATTGCAACAATTTTGATTTGTTCGAACAAGTATACTGGTTACTGTAGGCATGAGATGGTAGGTGTGGTGACAGAAGTAGGTAGCAAAGTAGAAAAGTTCAAAGTTGGAGATAACGTCGGGGTTGGATGCTTGGTGGGAACATGCGGATCTTGTCAATGTTGTGCCAATGATCTTGAAAGCTATTGTCCCAAACAGATTCTAACTTACGGTTTCCTATACCATGATGGCACACGTACATACGGTGGGTACTCCGATCACATGGTGGCAGATGAGCATTTCGTGTTGTGTTGGCCGGAAAATTTGCCCCTTGATTCTGGTGCGCCATTGTTATGTGCCGGCATCACAACTTATAGCCCACTCAGATTTTTTGAACTAGACAAGCCTGGTATGAAGGTGGGTGTGGTTGGTCTTGGTGGGCTCGGTCATGTTGCGGTCAAGTTTGCCAAGGCTTTTGGGGCCGAGGTTACGGTCCTTAGTACCAGCTCGGCTAAGAAGCAAGAAGCGCTTGAAGGACTTAAAGCTGACCATTTCATAGTCAGCAAAGACCCTGAACAAATGCAGGTAATTTATTTATATATATATATATATATATATAAGGAGAAGAATCCGTTAGGTATCACCCTTTATTGCTAGAATCGCCAGAACCAATGTGAACACAATCAAAAATACCTAAAAAATCTAAAAACATACAAATTCTTTTTTAATATTTTTATAAAAAAATCGTTGGTTTTCGTCATAAAAAATTAACTTTTTTAGACGAAAACCAGCATTTTTTTATAAAAAATATTTTTAAAAAATTTGTATGTTTTTAGATTTTTTTTCTTGGAGGGGGGGAGGTTAGGTTTTTTTTAGGTCTTGGGTGGTGGTGTAGTGGTTTTATTTTGTTGTGTTCACATTGGATCTCGCAATTCTTGAAATAAAGGTGGTTGTCACATGAACTCTTCCCTATATATATATATATATATATATATATATATATATATAGGGGAAGGCTAAAACAAAAATCCACTTGAGTTGAAAAACTCAAAAAACCTTTGTTAAAACCCTATGTAAAATTTTTATTTTTTTCTAAAAAAATAGAAAATGTAACGTACATGTATTTGAACATTTTTATAAAAGAAACACAAAAAACGTCGAGTAGTTTATTTTCTTAAAAAATGTTAAAAATTTCATGTTATATATATTTCCAAAAAAAAATGTAACATACAAATTTTGAACATTTAAAAAAAACAAGTAGTCACTTTTTACATTTTTCTATAAAAATGTTCAGGTACATTAATGTTATATTCCTCTATTTTTAGAAAAAAAAAATGTTACATCGGGTTTTCTTGAGTTTTCTCAACTCAAGTGGATTTTCATTTTCTTGAGTACAATATATATATATATATATATATATATATATATATATATATATATTAAAGGAATAATGGATTTTAATAATCCTAACTATTAGCCGTCGGCCGACAACAGTTCCAACTTAAAAAATAACCAATGGTGATCCCACCTTTTTCATATATTGTAAACCAATTGACATTTACTAAACCAAAAAGAATAAGAAAACAAAAGAAATTAAGGTTATATTAGTAAAGGTTCGTTAGTTTACAGTATATGAAAAAGTGAGAACACCACTGGTTATTTTTAAATTGAAATTGTTAACGGCCAACAACTAACAGTTTAGATTATTAAAATTCATTATTCCATAAATTCACATATCATTTTACTATACTAGATTTACTTTGTTACATGCATAAGGTACAAATCATATTTGCCTCACTTTTTAGACACCTTTTCTATTATCTCTCTCATTTTTTACATTAGGTTACTCGGTGTGGGTGACAGGCCTCCCTAGAGGACGACCCGTCACGTCAGAGTTCTTGGAGGACGCCCTTCAAGGATGGAACCAAGGAAATGGGTGACGACTCGACCCCACCTAGTTAATTTATTTTTTTTAATTTTGGCAATATATTTATAAAACTAAAATTAAACATTAATTCAAACATTACATTAAAAAAACCAACCTAATAATAAAAAAAAATAATAGAAAACTGCTAGTCTTCATCTGGCATGTCGTCGGTGGGTTCGTTCTGTGTGTTGTTCCAAATGTAGTCCACCAAATCGGCTTGTAGGTTGTGATGTATGTACTCGTTACGTGGAGAGAATCCGTTTAAATCTTGTTGTTCTGCACTCACTGGAACAGAATTCCCGTTAGACGCGTTTTAGTCGTAGTCACAGATCGCTCTACCCTCGTCTTCGATGATCATGTTATGCAACAAGATACAAGCATACATGATGCATCGCAACCTCTGTGGTGTAAAAGAACGTGTTGGATATTCAATGATATGCCACTTTTTTTGTAGAACCCCAAAACACCGTTCAATATCTTTTCTCGCCCCCTTTTGAAACTTGGCAAATTTCTTTCTTTTATCGTCTGTCGGGTGCGGAATAGTTTTAACGATTGTAGAGTACGTTGGGTATAGTCCATCTACAAGGTAGTAAACGCGCCTGTATTCCACCCTCAAAATCGTAAAACTTGTGTCTGGACCTGTTCCTTGGATTACATCGTCAAATATCTGTGATTGGTAGATGATGTTAAGGTCATTAAGTGAACCAGGCAGACAAAAAAGGCATGCCAAATCCAAAGATCCTGTGACGCAATAGCCTCTAGTAATATAGTTGGATGACCATGATCGCCCCGGATATATTGACCTTGCCAGGCAGTAGGGCAGTTCTGCTAGGGCCAGTGCATGCAATCAATGCTTCCGAGCATTCTTGGAAAACCATGTCTTTCTTTGGGCGCTTGATATAATTTTTGGACGTCGTTTGGTTTGGTTTCCGCATATATTTTTTGCTATATAACTTCACGATCCATTTGCAAAACTTGTGCAAACATTCACGTGAAGTTCTTTCGGACATCCTTAAATACTCGTCCAATGAATCGGGTGCAGTCCGTATGCGAGCAGACGAATGGCCGCGGTACATGTCTGTAAAGTAGTGAATCCCCTACGACCCCTGGCGTCGTATCGAAGTTTGAAATACGGATCAGACTGTGCCAAGTCGTCTGCTATACGTAAGAATATTCGACGACTCATTCGGAACCGACGTCTAAACATCTCGTCAGTGTACACAGGTTCATCGGCAAAGTAATCGGCCACTAAACTATCATGCCCAGCTGATTATTAATAAACAATTATATAATATAGGAAAGTACATCAAAATAAAGATACACTAAAAAATTAAATACATTATTAACAACGAATTAAATACCTTCTCGTTCTCGATTTAAAGCGGTCGCCCTAGTTTGCGGTTGTAACGACGTTTCTTCCTCTTCCTCCTCCTCCATGATCATATGTGCTGTGTGTATAATGAAGTTCGCAAAAAATAATTCGCCCTCACCCGAAGATGATGAACACCACGATAAAGAAGAAGAAGACATGCCTATATTTTTTTAAAATAATATGGTTGTGTATGAAAAATTGAGAGACATTGAAAAGATTTAGGTATAGTGAGGGGTTAAGGGGTATATATTTATAAAGTGGGGGAATAAAAGATTTAAAAAAATTAACGGCTAACTTAACGGCTGGTTTTGAATTATGTCGCCCGTCCTCAACGTCTCCTTGAGGACATCCATGATGACGCCGACCCACCCGAGATGATGTTGGAGGACGTCGCCGGGCCAGGTCGGACCTGAACGACCTCCACAGCTAGTGTCCTTATCTCCATACTTTTAGTTCTTCTAGATATAATAAAATATTTGTCCTTGTATTCTCTTTTGATGAAAAACATTACGATTAGTCTAAAATGTAATTCTTTATTCAAATTAATTAATATAACATTTTAAAATATAATCATTAAAAGTTCTGGCATTTAACATACATAATATAAACATCAGAGTTTAACTATTAAACATATTTAAAAGCTATTTTATTTTTATAGTATTTTAGTGACCAAAACGTTTTGAAAGTAGTTTTAACCAGAAGATTGACTCGTGCGTGTTGTGCCACAACCAATGAAATGGATATGTTGTTGATCAGATTCACATTTACAATGTGTTAAAGATATTTTTGTCGGTTAATTATGTATAATTATCTTACACAAATAAGTAATTCAACAAATAAGTTTAATGCAATTAATAGTATCATAATTAGTACATTACATGACTTGTATCCATATAAATAACCTATCGTATTCAGCCCCACGTTACGGCGGGGGCGTAAAACCGTGACAAATAGCTCCAACGCCACACTATAGCCAACGACCACCAACATTGAAGTTGTGGCGTCTTAACGTGGATAAATTAGACCGATATAAAACATAGAAAATAATAACTAACTCGATTTAGTACTCGTGCGTTGTGACGAATTTATTAAACGGGAAAAAAATAGACGACGTAAACACTGAATCACACACGTACGTTGCGTCATGTTAACTCGTAAAATTTAGAACGAAGCGTATAACAAAACATAAAATCATTGAACCCAAACACACATTGTGCCGTGTTAACTCGCAAAATTTAGAACCAAACGTAAAAAACAAAAAATCTTGCAAAATATGAAAAACATAGGAGATCAAAGTTGAAAGTAAAAAAGTTGTGAAGTTAAGTTGGAAAAAGTAAACACTTTTTGGGTTAAACCTACAAAATCAAGTAGTTTTGGGTTAAAGCGAAATATCAAAAAAAATTGAAAAACCCCCCAAAACATAGGGTACAACACCTTAATGTCTTACCGTGTTGCTAATTTATATGATGTAAATTTTAAAGCTATTTTTCACTTTTTTGGTATTTTATTTACAAAAACCTTTTGAAATGTGTTATTATACAAGTACAAATTATAATACTAAATCAACATGGTTATATTTTTGAACAACTTTGTGCTAATCTTACACGATAGGTGTAACCATTCTTTTTTATATATTATGAACATTTATCTAAAATCTTATTTGTTAATTATTAGTGTACGGACGATTTCAACGTCCAAGTTACGTGTTTTTATTTTACAAAGTAGTGATTCATGACGAAATCTCGATATTGGTTTGTTTTACGGTTTTATACCTCCGTCGAAACGTTGGGGTCCTAATACTAATGGGATATTAATAAGTAATAAATTTTTGTAATGTAATTCAAGTATTTTGGAGTAAAATGGTTATTTGAGTCCAACTATCAAAATCATATGTAGAAAAACATTAAAATTGATAGGTTGACTAAATAGCTTTTGGCTTTTGGCATTTGTTTTACTAGGTCACATGTTTCAACCCTTGCGTTGATTTTCCTTAGTAACTTTAAGTTTATAAAAAGTTATGCTTTAGTAGCTTTAAATTTTTAAACTTTTTTTTTCAAAAAGATTTTAAAAATTACTAAGCGTTAATAACTTGATTAATTAAGGGATTGTTTGATAACTTATGAATGGTTTAAGTGCTAAACCAGTAAGATGTATGAACCATTAAAAGCCGGTATAATACTTAACTATTCAAAGGCAAATGTCTAACCAATTCAAATTAGAGGTCTTAACCATTCAGACTCGGTATAATGCTTAACCATTCAGAGGCAAATGTCTGAACCATTCAAAATCTACTCACGAAACAAACAGTCTAAACCATTAAGTGTTAAACCATTAGAGCCCCATTAAAAGTTAAAAAAACAACCCCTAACTTTTCCAAAGGCTGGTTGGTTATTTAGTTAAAGATTTTTTTCTATAATAATGATCTAGTCAAAGGCTATTCATGTTATTTTCCCTTAATTATTTGCTCTATTATGGTGATCAGCGTGCAACAAGTTCATTGGATGGAATAATTGACACTGTCTCTGCATCTCACCCCATTGAACCATTGTTGAGTGTGCTCAAACAAGATGGGAAGCTTGTTTTTCTGGGTGTACCAGAGAAGCCAGTTGAGATATCTGCGTATTCTTTAATGATGGGTTAGTTTTATTTTATTTTATTTTATTTTTTTTGCATTCGTACTATAATTCTTTAGCTAGCCCCCCTAATTTAACTAAACGTAATTGATAGGGAGGAAGATCGTTACTGGAAGTGCGACCGGAGGGCTAAAGGAGTCTCAAGAAATGCTTTATTTTGCCGCAAAGCATGGTGTGACTGCGGATATTGAGCTAATTCCAATTGACACAGCCATGGACCGCGTCTTGAAATCGGATGTTAGATATCGATTTGTCATTGATGTGGCGAACACCCTTAAAGCTCCATAGGTGAACTATATGATTTTGTCTACCCCCTTAAAGCTCCATAGGTGAACTATATGATTTTGTGTTTATTGTTTATGAACATGAGTCAGTATTGGTTTGTTGTCGATTATTTATTTTATAAATAAAATTGATTGTGAGTTGAGTTAGGTGGTGTTTATTTTTCTAAAAAAGACATATGCAAACTCTTATGTTTGCGCCGCTCAGACCATGCGCAGACATTGTTATCTGCAGATTGTTTGTTTTTTGAAGACATTATATTAAAAAAATATGTGCGCGAGCTTTTCTTGGTGCAGACTTGGCTGTGACTCCCAACCACTTCTAAAATTTGTTAAGGTCTGCAGAGGGTTAAACACCACCACCGTCAACCACCACCACCACCATCACCACCACCACCTCCACCACCACCACAGTCCACCATCCACCGTCCACGTCCACCACCCACCATCATCGTCCAGCACCACCACCACCACCACCACCAATGTATTATAGAAATCTACATACGTTAAAAACAGTCTTCTTTTTGCAGACTGAAGAGGTTTGGTCCACCTCTTTTTCTACAGATGTCTGCCTACAGACATTTTACTTCATAAAAAACAAAGAGCGCCTTAGTTCCATCCAGATCATATGTTTATTGCACAAATCTTAAGTATTAGAACGGTTAAGGGCTCCGGTTACGAAAGCAAATTGAAATAAACGAAAGGTTATTTACAAGTTCAAAAGATGACAAAGACCGCAAAACACTGTCAACATAAAACTAAAACTAATAAGAAAATACGTGGTCATCGTGAATTAATGAAGCTATAAAGGATCCACGGTCCATGGAAATCAAAATACAATGTTGGTGGCAAACATCATCAATTCAAGATGCGTGGATTTGATTAAGTTAACAAACTAGGGGCATTATTGTGAATATTCATTACTGTGTGGTATTGGAGCTAGTGCTCGAATTTGGGAGTTTTATCTTCTTTAAAATCATTTTTATTCAATCAGTTTGATTCCGTTTGGTGAATTAGCCTTAGCTACTTTATTTACAATTGAATTTGGTGAAGAAATTCTTGTTTGAAATTCAATTTGTTCATATTTGGGCCACAGCATTGCATGTTTATATAAAAGGAGAGAAGAGTCAAGAAGTAGTTGAGTTCTTACATTCGGTCTTGTTTTTCACTCCTGCTCTTCATTAGTGCATTTCTGAACAGATTCATCTTAAATCTGTTATTGTAGTGAGATCTTCGTTATTATCTTGTTGATAATCATTTGAGTGTTTGTAACAGATTGTGATCGTAGATACTGGCGCTAAAACTTTGTTATCTGGGTCAATATCAATTTTGGTTTGGGTATCTTGTGCGGCGATTCTTGTTAAATTTGTTTGATCCATGTTTTGTAACATCTTTATAATGCGCGACCATCATGTTTATCAATATATACATTTTAGTGTAAATTTTGTTCGAATGTATACAACAACGCAACTTTTCTATGACTTTCGAATATACCTTCACCACCTGGTTTTTTATCGCCAGGCTTGTGATTTGCTTATTTTTATTTACGTCTCGAACCCTTCATGAAGCGTGAATGATAACCCATTAGTTTGTATTAAGTCGTGTTAATAAATTTCAAGATCAGGAGTCAAAATTGGTGTTCAATTTGAAGTGAGTCTCAGTCGGTGTCGATGGGGAAACCAGATTAGATGAAATAAATTCAATGTATTCACAAACATCATTGGAATCGATGAAAGGATGCGTAGGGTCTTGTTCTGGGGTGGTTCAGATGAAAAGGCAAAGATGAATTGGGTGGCTTGGCAAAAAGTAATAGTGCCTGTGAAATATGGGGGCATTAGGTTTGGGTATATTCGGGACGCAAACCTCGCTATGTTGGCTAAATGGTGGTGGCGTTTAAACAAAATGATGGTGGTTTGTGGAGAGGGGTAATTTGAGCTCTCTGTTCCTCTCGAACTTGGAACTATATCCCAACTCGGCTTCCGAGTACAGGTACGTGGAAACAGATTTATAACGCTATTAGCGAACTACAAAGATGTGGCGTCAACATGTCTAAGCTGATCAAAGGGGTGGTCGAGTCGGATGTGTCCATCAGGTTTTGATTGGATGTTTGGGTTGGGGATGAGCCGCTGGCGTCGAAGTTTCCACGTCTTTTTGATTTGGAGTTAGATAAAATGGTGTAGGTGGCTAGTCGGGTGGGGTCTGGGGTGCCGAGTGGTCAGTGGGCTTAGTGACGGGATGTGCTAAAGACGGTCGAGCTTCGGGATTTGCAGCACTGTTTCAACTGGTGGGTATTACCCTCCTGTCTGATACTAAGGATAAGTGGTCCTGGGCTCTAGATAGCTCGGGCATCTTCACTGTTCGTAGTGTTAAAACATGGTTGGAGCAGCAGCGTTATGGGCAGGCCTCGAACTCTTTCATGTGGAACTACTGGTTACCAAAAAGGGCGAGTATAACGCCGTGGAGGGCGGCTTTAGATAGGCTGCCAACAAAGATAGCTCTACAGCGAAGAAACATAAATGACTCTTCTAATCTCTGCCCTTTCTATGATGAGATGGCGGAGACGGTTGATCATTTATTTGTTTCTTGCGGTTTGGCTCAAGGCGATTTGGCCGTGGGTGGCTCTATGGTGTAACACACCCCCTATTGTTGTGTTTGATATGAAGGATGCGATAGACTTGCACAAGTATGTGGGTGGGTCGCCAAATTTCAAGAAAGAAGTGTGCATCACAACAATTTGGTGTATTTGGAATGCACGGAACGATGTGGTGTTTAATGGAGCGTAGGTTCATATTCACAAGATCATTGGGGATATTAAGTCATTTAGCTTCCTTTGGGTGAAGGCATGCCAGCTTAAATTGGGAAATTTGGAATGGGTTCAGGCTGCACAATGCTAGGTGGTCTGTTTGTTTTGTTTCTATTTTTCCAGGTTTGGGTGTCTTCTCTACATATTTTCTTTTGGATGTTTGCCAGCATTGATCGCTTGTAAATTTTTGGGTGATAATGGAATAAAAAAATTTGTTGGCCATTCAGAAAAAAGTTTCACATTATAACGGTGTAAATTGTCCAAAATGGTCAACATTCAATGTGGCTTTATTCTTTCTTGATGTACGTGAAACTCCATTTTAAATAGTAACTCTTACTCGACTCTATTCTATTTTTTTTTTAAGTATACAAAGATTAATTATTTGAAATCACATGGTTTGGTTGGAAGTTGGCAGGAATTTAGGGGTTTTAGCTGGAATATACAGGTTTCTTGACGGAATATGGCTGAAATTGCCGATTTTTGGCAGGGTGACTAGGATCGACTAGTCCCAACTAGAGCTGACTAACGATTAATGCACTTATGAACAAAAAAATTATTCAGTTTTGTCCGACTAGCAAGTAATCGTCAATTAATCGCGATTTTTACAACACTGGTTAAGTGTCATTACGTTCATGTGATTTGTCTAATTATGTTATTTTAAGTTGTATTTCAAATTCGTATCACTTTCTTCTCTCACATTCTTAAAACATGTCATTTCAGTTTAGAAAACTAACCCTAAAAAACTAACCCCTGTTACTGGAGGATAAAATTGTCATTTACCATTTTCTTTTACTTTCCTTTTTTAAACCCTATTAAATCCTCCCTGTTTTAATTCCCCCTTTCCCAACATTCAGTGTTTAAAACCTGGAAAACAAAAGAACATGAATTTTACCTTCCATTTAACAACAAATTTTAACAAGGGGTAGTTTTTTTATCAAAATCACATGTTTCGAGAATGTAAGTGAGAGAAATAATAAAAATTTGAAATTTGAACTAAAATTACATAATTAGACACACCATAAAGACGTAAATGGCAAATGGCAGTTAACTATTTTTAGTAAAGAATTTTTTAATTGACTTGAAGTTGCATTATTGATTGGGCCCCACAAGTTTTTAAATTGATTGTTGTTAACTAGTAAGATTATCCGCGCTACGTTGCGGGGTTTCGATCTATATCTATTTTGGTTTAGTATAGCACTCGAAAGAAAAATGTTTAAATGAATATTAACACATGTTATACATTCATTGAAAACCTTAAAAATAAATTTAAATTTGACGGTGGGACGGGCTGATTTTAAATTAATTATAAATGAAAACGTAAACACTATCTTAAATATAACTTTAATGTTAAAAGCACCTAAAACTAAAACATAAAACATAAAGAAAAATAAAAGTAATAAAGTTGAGAAAAAAAACTTAAGAAAGAAACAAAAAACCATAGGATGAAAATACTATTCATGCAACTTGCTAATTGTGATTTATGTCAAAACGTAGACCAACCGAAAATTTACATAAAAATAAGCACGAAAACGTATTATATTTGAGCTTACATATTATGGAAGAAAATTTACGTCAAAATGTAAACCAAACTAAATTTATACTTACATGTACATAAAAATAAGCACGTAAGAAAATAGTGTTTTTAAGTTAAAAAATGGTATGGCGCGTTGCGACGGCGTCGGAATGTAAAGTGACTCAATTATATACATGAAAACCTATTATATTTGACCCAACACGTTTCCAAAGAAAATTTACCTCAAAACGTAGACTAACTGAAAATATACATAAAAATAAGAATTAAAGCGTATTACGTGAAAACGTAGATCAACTAAAGTACATAATAATAAGCATGAAAACATTTATATATGACCCAACTCATTTCCTGGAAAAAGTTACGTCGAAACGTAAATTAACCTTGAATTTATACCGATATGTACATAACTATAAACACGTAAAACCCGATTACAAAGTCTTTAGAAATTTAAATATTGTAGGTGTCAACGCTCAAAACTAAGGAGTAAAGTATAAAAAAACAAAAAAAAACAATAAAGACAAAAAACAAAATTAGCAAAAAAAAAATGAAATGAAAGTTATGTAACTTGCAAATATATATATATATATATATATATATATATATATATTATATATATATATTTGTAATTTGTAATGTAATTTGTAATTGTAATGTAATGTAACTAGTAAATTTCCTTGTGCATTGTGGCGACGTCGAAACGTAAAGTAACTCGAATTTATACCGTATAATGAGAACGTAGTATATTTGACGCAACTCATTCCGAACAAAATTTATATCAAAACATAGACCAGCTGAAAACATACTTAAAAATAAGCACGAAAATGTATCATATTTGACCCGACTTATTTACAAAAGAAATTTATGTCAAAGCGTAAACTAACATGAATTTATACTTACAATACGTAAAAAAACAATGTTTTTTAAGTTAATGATGGTAGGGGCTTTGTGGTGACATCGAAACGTAAAGTAAGTCGAATTATACCCTATAATAAAAACATACTGTAGTATACTCGACTCTTTTTCAAACAAAATCTATGTCAAAACGAAGACCAACTGAAAATATACATAAAAATGTATTATATTTGACCCAACTCATTTTAAAAAAAATACGTGGAAACTAACTTGAATTTATTCCATTGTGTAAATAAAAATAAATATGTAAAATTCGATTATAAAGTTTTTAAAAGAATAAAACAAAAAGATAGATTATTTGTAACATAAGTTGGTAAATTTATCACCCAAAAACAGTTTAATATATGTAATATGATAGAATATTAGGAAAATATTGATATGTGTGGTTGTGGCTGAATTTGCAAATATGATTAATATTAAAAATGTAAAGAGTAGCAAAACTAAATTGATGTTATTGTTATGAATATTTACCATGTAGATCAAGATTTACATCTAGATCTATTAAGTAAGTGGATGAATTTTTTGTCAAACTTATGAATAATGTACCATACTACTTGTCCATTAAATAGTTAATCTTGTCTACCAAATAGTTAATCTTTTGTAGCATAAATACTAGCTCAATGTAGAAGAGAAAATGCATCTTATGTATACACTTTCATAAATTATAAATTCTCTACTTCTTGCTCTTATAATCTTTCTAATGTTCTTAAAGTTTTAGCACTAATCTTGTGTTAATTCTTGTTATATTATAACACGTTATTAGCACGAGTCGCTTATATACTAATCAAGAAAGGCTTTAAGCACAAAGATATCGATCATAAGCATTATATGCACTTCATTAACTCTATAATTTACTTTAAAAAATATAAGTATAAAAGAACATTTTACTATACATATTTCATAACTACAGGACTACTAACAATCTAATTATGCATATAACTTTTACTTTTATCGCATCTAACTTTTATTTATACACAGGCTTACATTTCATTTCGAGTTTACGTTTATTTATGTATACTAACCTTTTTATTCTTATTGTTATACATCCGAATTTTATACGTTATAAAATAACATTTCTTTAATACATCATTTATTATAAATACATATATATATACATATATATAACCGTTGTATAAGGGCTATAAAATGGTAATATAACTGTTACAAAACAGTTATAGTTTACCACGATAAATTACCAATTATCAATCTCATTTTTTTCCACAACAAACACTTTTCTTTTCAAGGTTTTTCAAGAAAATTTAAAAGACGATTCACCCGGTTTTATATATTGGCCGGCATAATATTAATATTGTTGCCGACCTCAATGTATGAGCTTCCACCCCATCTTTTCGGTACTTATGTATTCATTTATTTGTTTGAAGTTGTACCTATGCATGTTATCTCATTTTTAATGAGCATTTAGATTTTAATATTTATCCTATTTATGTTTAGCAACAAAATGGCAAACACTGCAAAAATTGAATTCCTGACTCTTAATATCACCGAAGAAAATTATATGTCGTGGACAGCACATGTTAAGCGATATCTCAAATCAATGGGTGTTTTGGAAACGATAATGGAGTAGAAGATTGTACCGATCAAGACAAGGCAAAAGTCAATGTCTTCCTCCATAAACACATTGATGAGATGTTGCAATTTGAATATTCAAATTGTGAGGATCCATACGTTTTGTGGGAAGATTTTAAAAACCAAATTTGATTATCAAAGGGAAGTTTTACTTCCCATTGCTAGAGATGAATGGAACAATCTCAGGTTCCAAGATTTCAAAAAGGTGAATGAGTACACCTCTGCTTTGTTCAGAATATGCTCAACGCCCCGATTCTATGGTCAAACTGTAACGGAGGAAGATATGTTAGAGAAAACTTTCTCCACATTTTATGCATCAAATATAAACTTATAATAACAATATCAGTTGCAATGGTTTCAAAGATATTCTGATCTAAATTCATTTCTCCTCGTAGCAGAGAAAAACAATGAGCTACTAATGAAAAATCATCAAGCTCGTCCCACTGGATTATTAGCTATTCCAGAAACAAATGCTATTATTAATGATGATACTAAAGACTCTAGAAGAAAATGGCGACGAGGCTGTGGACGTGGCCATTTTGTTAAAGGTAATGGTCGCAACCATTCCTTCAAAGGAAATAATAATTTCCAAGGTAATTCCCATGGTCGTGGTCGAAATCAAAGAACCACCAATTACCACACTCCACAAAATACCAATTCCAACCAGTATAACAAAAGGAATAAAGCTGGTCGGTCCGAAAACAATGGCACTTCTTGTTCCAGATGTGAAAGTACAAACCATTGGTCAAAGGCTTGTCGTACACCTTCACATTTATATGAACTTTACCAAGTCTCTCTCAAAAGAAAAGAAAAGGGCCGAACCATGTTGATAATTTTGATGATATCAACATCGAGCTAAATGTCGCCGGTTGTACCAGTAAGATGGAACTCTGAAACAAATGTTGGTAAGCCATAATAATTATATGTAACAATTATGTAGTTTCCTTTATTATAACTATTTTTATTATGTTTCATTAATCTGTCTTTTCATGTAATGTTTCAAACTCATAAATAAACTTCTTATTAAAATAATTCATAATGCCTTCATTATACACTTATTATTATTTCTCTTTATATTTTCAAGATTAAAATGAATACCACTGGAGCACAAGAGCAAACGAATGATGCAGATATATTTATAGCGGATAGTGGAGCCACACACACTATACTTAAATCTAAGAAATATTTTTATAAGTTGAAACCAACAAAAGGAACTGTTGATACAATATCGGGTCCTCCAAACTTAATAGAAGGAGTGGGAAAAGAGAATTTAATATTATCAAATGGTACATAGCTCTTAATAGAAAATGCTTTATTTTCCCCAAAATCAACGAGAATCTTGTTGAGTTTCAAAAACATATATCATAATGGATAAGATACTCGGTCAAGGACTGTTGATAATAAAAAAACATTTGCACATCATAAGCAAATATCGTATATTGGAAAAACTGTCAATGCTCCATTCTGGTTTGCATTATACACATATTAATTTGCCTCAAGTACATATGGCAGTAAAAGAAAGTTTTTATTATCCTGAGACATTTAACTTATGGCATGACAAATTAGGCCATCCATCTACAATGACGGAAAGAATTATTGAAAACACACATGGACATCGATTGAAATATCAAAAAATTCCCCAATAGGATAAAATTCCTCTATTTACCTTTTGTTCACTTGGAAAACAAATTACAAGGCCTTCGTCCTTAAAAGTTGAAAAGGAATCACCAATGTTTCTTGAAAGAATTCAAGGTGATATATGTGGACCAATTCAGCCACCATGTGGACCGTTTAGATATTTCATGGTCTTGATAGACGCATCCAGCAGATGGCCTCATGTCTCTTTATTATCAACTTGTAATGTTGCCTTTGCAAAATTTCTTGCTCAAAATTATCAAATTACGAGCACATTTCCCTGATTATACCATCAAAAGAGTGGGACTTGATAATGCTGGTGAATTTACATCACATGCTTTTAATGATTATTGCATGTCTGTGGAAATTGTTGTCGAACACCCTGTTGCTCATGTACACACACAAAATGGCTTAGCTGAATCATTGATCAAACATTTACAACTAATCGCTAGACCATTAATAATGAGAACAAAACTTCCTATGTCTGTTTGGGGTCATGCAATTTTACATGCCGAATCACTGGTTCGTGTGAGGGCAAGTGCAAATCACAGATACTCCCCATTACAACTTGTTTCTGGCCATGAGCCAGACATTTCCCACCTTAGAATTTTTGGGTGTACAATATTGTACCACCACAACGCACAAAGGGGATCTCAAAGAAGGTTGGGAATATATGTTGGATATGAAACAGCCTCCATCATACGATATCTTGAACCTTTAGCAGGTGATGTATTTAAAGCACATTTTGATGATTGTTGTTTTAACGAGGCAATGTTCCCAGAATTAGGGGGAGAAAATAAAAAACAAGAAACTGATGTCTCATGGTGTGTGCCTTCATTGTCCCATCTTGATCCAAGAACAAAACAATGTGAGACAGAGGTTTAAAAGATAATACACTTGCAAGAAATTGCAAATCAATTGCCTGATGCTTTTACTTATACAAATAGAGTTACTAAATCTCATATACCAGCTGCTAATACTCCAGCTCGAGTTGAGATCCCAAGTAAGGCAATAGATAATAAGATTGCTCATGAATCTCAAAAACGTTTGAAACGTGGAAGGCCAATCGGTTCGAAGGATAAGAATCCTAGAAAAAGAAAACCACTTGTAAAGGAAATTGACCACAAAGAGAATGATCTTAATAAAACAGTGAATACCGAAACCTCTCATGAGGAAGATGTTGATGATACTAACAAAGAGATACGATCAACTATGGTCATACACATACATATGGAACCGATATGAAATGGAAAATACTGATGAGATATTTTCTTATTGTATAGCAAGTGACATCATGGGTGGAGATGATGATCCTGAACCAAGATCTGTTAATGATTGTCAAAATAGACATGACTGGGATAAATGGAAAGGCGCTATGCAAGCTGAATTAGATTCACTTAACAAACAAAGGGTTTTTAGGTCTATTGTTGTTACACCTAAGGCTGTAAAGCCTGTAGGGTATAAATGGGTTTTTCTATGAAAACGAAATGAGAAAAATGAGGTTACAAGATATAAAGCGAGACTTGTAGCTCAAGGTTTTTCACAAAGGTCAGGGATTGACTATGAAGAAACAAATTTTTCCTGTTATGGATGCAATAACCTTTAGATATTTAATCAGCTTAGCAGTTTCTTAAAAGTTAGAAATGCATCTTATGAATGTCGTTACAGCTTACTTGTATGGATCACTTGATAGTGACATCTATATGAAAATTCCTGAAGGGTTTAAACTCCCTGAAGCGTTAAGTTCAAAACCCAAATAAATGTATTCGATCAAATTACAAAGATCTTTATATGGGTTGAAACCATCTGGAAGGATTCGTTTGAGTGAGTATTTGATAAGTAAAGGTTATACAAGTAATCTTATCTGTTCATGTGTCTTTATTAAGAAGACAACATCAGGACATGTGATCATAGTTGTATATGTTGATGATCTAAATATAATTGGGACGCAAAAAGAAATTCATGAAGCAATTATTCTTTTAAAGAAAGAATTTGAAATGAAAGACCTTGGAAAACCAAATATTATATTGGTTCACAAATTGAACATATGAGCAATGGAATACATATGCATCAAATGAACTATACTGGAAAGCTATTGAAACGTTTCAATATGGACAAGACAAATCCTTTAAGCACTCCAATGGTCGTTAGATCACTTAATGTAAAAAATGATCCATTTCGTCTTTGTGAGGACAACGAAGAAGTTCTTGGTCCAGAAGTATCATACCTAAGTGCAATTGGAGCATTTATGTATCTACGAATTGTATGAGACCTGACATTTCTTTTGCAGTGAACTTGTTGGTAAGATTTAGTTCAGCTCCTACTAAAAGGCACTGGAATGGGGTTAAACATATTTTTGATATCTTCGAGATACTCTTGATTTAGGCTTGTTTCATCCTAACGATTCAAAAGAAGGGTTAGTTGGTTATGTAGATGCAGGTTATTTATCTGATCCTCATAAAGCAAAATCTCAAACTGGATATGTATTTATGAATGGAAGAACTGCAATTTCATGGCATTTTTAAAAACAAACACTTGTTGCAACATCCTCAAATCATGATGAAGTCATTGCACTACATGAAGCTTCAAGAGAATGTGTATGGCTGAGATCTATGTCACAACACATAGTGACTTCTTGTGGGCTAAAGTAAGATCGAAGTCCAACTCCTATCCTCGAAGATAATGTCGCTTGTGTCTCTCAAATGAAAGAAGGATATATCAAAAGTGACAGAACAAAACATATACCACCAAGATTCTTTGCATATACTCGGGACCTTATTAAAGGCAATCAGGTCGAGATGAGATATGTCCAATCCAGCAACAATTCAGGCGATCTTTTCACAAAAGCACTACCTACAGCAACTTTCAGGAAACACGTTCATAACATTGGCATGCGTACGTACGGAGAATGTAATGCCATGCAAATTCCAACTTAAGGGGGAGCTATAGAATGCACTCTTTTTCCCTTAGCTAAGGTTTTTTCCCACTGGGTTTTTCTTTAGGAAGGTTTTTAGTGAGGTGGTACTTAAAGACCCCGAAATTTGCAAAGTGTCATCCAAGGGGGAATGTTATGAATATTTACCATGTAGATCAAGATTTACCAAGCAAGTGGGTAAACTTTTTTGTCAAACTTATGGATAATGTACCATACTACTTGTCCATCAAATAGTTAACTTGTCTACCAAATAGTTAATCTTTTGTAGTATCAATACTAGCTCAAGGTAGAAGAGAAAATGCATCTCATGTATACAGTTTCATAAGTTATACAATTCTCTACTTCTTGTTCTTATAACCTTTCTAAAATTTTTAAAATTTTAGCACTAATGTTGTATTAATTTATAAAAGTTTATGAAAATAAAATGAGAACAAAAACATTTACTTGGTTACACGTGGTGTAGCCTGATTGGCTCCATAACTCCATCATAAAATCAGGTGAAACTATAGTAGAACAAAGTATATATAATATAATATAATATAATATAATATAATATAACTGTGATTAATTGAATTGGACCGAACCTTTAAGGCATTGTTTGTGGGATAAGAGTTTTGGGTCACAAATAGTTCAATCCTGTTTGAACGTGAATTTGATATCTGGCCGGTTCAAGTTATTTTCTTATTGGGCCGTAGAAAACATTTATTTGATTCGCATTCAAAAAATATTGAGTGATAAAGTTTGTGGAATTTGTTTGGGCGGATGGATGTTGGCTAGGCCGAATGTACAATTGATCTGTTTTATGTACGCTAAAGCCAAGGTGTGAAGATTAGTTTTTAAGTATTGAAGTGGCTTTAGTAAACATTTGACGAAGATATCAAAGGACGTGTTCTGTTGAAAACGATATCGAATTAATAGTTGTGAAAAAGAAGTGATATCCTGTATTAATTGAACTTGGTGAACTTCGACAAACAGTTTCGATATCATTCGATGTCCTAAATCTCAGTGTTGATTAGTATAACTCGAAGTAATTCGGTGTGATTGTTTGTGTCATTTGGTTTTAAAAGTGATTCGATTAATCTGTTGACATGAATTTTGCTAGAAAACAATAAGGTTGGTAAATTTAAGGAAAAAGAATATGACACATTAAAAAGTTGTAAATTAGTAAAAAGGAATGGGTCACTTAAACTGGGAACTAGGTCCAGAAATGAAGTATCTTCTAGTTATTGTCAAGGGGGAGTCTATAGATGCATTATCGTTTGACAACAGTCTAGAACATAGTATTTATATTTGTATTTTGTTCTCCTAATTTGGTGTTCAAAGTGTTAGAATATATGTTGTAGGCGAAACTTAGGTTCATGCGAAACCATGTTTCGCAGGCAAGCCTTAGGCGAAAACATGGTAAGTCGGTTCCAAGCGAAGGTTCGCCTAGATAGGGTTTTGGTCTAGATTTCACACCTATAAATATATGAGATGTGTATGCCTGTGTTTTGTAAGCATCTTGGAAACCATTGTAGTGACACAGTTTTTAGTAAAATTGAAAACCATTTGTATTTGCCCTTTTCATGTTGCTTGTCTCTACACGGATTTGTATTGATACATCATTGAATGGTGCACGAACGAGTTATACATGTTCATATACCTTCGATCGATCCATCTTACAGATTTGATTGTCACGGGACCTACAAACTCAAAGAGGAAAGTTGTATATCCATTGTAAAAATATTTCACAGACTAGGGTTTTATAAAGGGTAGTTGTACCCATTATACATTTACAAAATATACCATTTAGAAAGGGTAGTTGTACCCATTATAGTGGTTTTGTGAAGATGTTTGTGATTTGATTTCCGGTACATATAAACTGCACACGTGGATTTCCATGAGCAACATTTTCTCGGACAAAGTAAGATAGTGTTTGTTTCACATAATGGAATGGAATCTAGATGGAATTGGAATTTAGATTTCATTCCTTATGTTGTTCGTTTCAACAAAGGAAGGAATTGGAATCTCAATTCCATTCTTGATCATGTTCTTTTAGCAAAGGAATTGAAATCGGAATTGGAAATGAATTCCTATAAATTCCTTGAACTAAAAGAATTTAAAAACCCTCCAAATTTTGAAGGAATTCAAGGAAAGTCACTGGAATCTCTGACCGGTCACCAATGTCTAATGCGTCTCAACCCGAATTCGTTCGTCGCCAACACACAACGCCTCGCCCTAACCCGCAAAAATCTGACCTAATCGACCGGACACGTCTAGACCCTGCCCGCTAACGCTCCGAAACGTCCTGACCCGACGTGTTAACGATTCGAAACGTCACGAGCTGACCCGTTAACGACCCAAAACGTATTAAACCGACCTGACCCATTAATGACTCAAAACGTCTCAACCCAATCTGGCTCCCGTTAACTGAGATTCCAAATCCATCAAATTCCAATTCCTATTGAAATGTTTAAATTCCAAATCCAATTACAATCTAGGATTGTGCAAGCAAATTTGCCTATTTAATTCTTTGAAGCGGTGGCTCAAGCTTTTATCGACAATGTCTTTAAACTTCCTGGGTTCCCCTTATTCCTGGATGAAAACAGTAAAAGTTTGATGGTAACAACTTGGGTATTTCTCAAATTACACCCCACAATTTCGATGGGGGACATCATTTGCAACTAGCTAGCTAGCCACCTTTACTCAAGGTCTTTTGGATGGATAGTTTGCTAAGCAACGTAACAAAGTTGTGGGGTAAAGTTTTTTAGTTCATGAAAAGGATCAAGATGTCAAGGATGATGATGCTACATCGGAATTTGCACTTTCCTTCTATTGTTATATGATTCTTGTGGGGAAGAACTTAATAATTGGGAGACTAGAATTGTAAATGTACAACTAACTCTTTGAAAGATAGGCTGATGAATGTAAGTAAGTAAGGTGGGTTTATTAGCATTGTTGTTATGTACAATAAACCATACCATTTGATTTGGCCTCAAATGAAGATTAAACTTGCAGCAGCTATCAGAACCTTCAGATCCCTGAAACAAGTGATCAAGTTCCGAGACGGGTTCAAAATTACAAGTATCGAAACCACAAGACACGTAGTTAAGACATTATAACGCGCTATCGAATGATATTATGATTATTATCAACTAATGTGAAAAGGATTGCATGCAAATTGGCTTGCATACTATGTTCAGACATTATAACGCGCTATCGAATGATATTATGATTATTATCAACTACAGTTATAAGAATGCATGCAAATTGGCATGCATACTATGTTCATGATCAAGCCCACATCCTTTTCTTGTTCTCGCGGTCTTTGAACCCTTGATTTGGACCACTCGGTCTACTATGATTGTCCGGTCTCGGACCTGCCGGTACTGGTTTAGCCATCCTTGCCGGACCCTTGTGGTGTGGTCTAGGTGGGTCTGACCTCCTTGACTTGCTCTCATTGTTATCAACATTCTCTACTTCACTATTTCTCGACAACCTCTTTCTTGCCACTCCTATACCAAGAGAGTTGGTTTTCTTTGACCCGTTATAGCCAGCAGCCGTTTGGCGGTTCATTAGATTTGAACTCCTTAAAACATGTTGTTCGACCTCTTTTATGAACTTGTTGTTGTCTCTTGAACTGTCGTTACGTTTGGGGTCCTCACGGGGAGATGACTTCATGGAACTAGAGGAATCTGCAACTGTTGAAATTATAGACATTCGCCTTTCTTTCTCTTTAAGCTTCTCCTCAAGCTCATTAATCTGTATTTTCAGAAATACTTGGTCTCTTAGCATAATAAGAAACAAAAAAAATAAAAGGTAGATAAATAAATATAAATAAAAGGGTTGAAAGAAAGCATGACCTTTTGATAGAGTGAGGTTGAATCAGAATCTTGTTCTTGTTCTTTTAGTTTCCTTTCAAGTTCCTCAATCTAAATTAACAAGAAATTTAAATATTTTAGTAAAATTGTAAAGTTCTAACATACATGAACATAAGCTATTGTTAAATTGTAAATATTTATGACCTTGTTTTGAAGGGTCAAGGTGTAGGACTTTGACTCTTTGACCTGCTCTTTCAGTTTGTCTTCAAGATCCCTGACCTGTTTTCAAAACTCCAAGTTTTTACTAGGACTTTTTAATCTAGCAAATTCATATATTCAAGAAAAATTCATACCTTCTGTTGGTGTGTTATAGCTCTCAACTGTTCTTGCTCCGTAAGCTTGTTCTCGAGCTCCTTGACCTTTTATTATATCATTTAAATATGTTCAGTAGGATTGTAATTAGGGGTGTACATGGTCTGGTTCAGCTGGTTTTGACGAAAATTCAGGGCAAATTGTACAATTTTGAGAAAATGGCAAACCAAATCAGATGGGCTAGTTGGTTCGCTTGGCCAAAGAGGTTCGGTTTGGTGGTTGGAACCGGTTCTTTTATTATTTATTCTTTAAAATCGTCAGTTTGTATTAAATTGTTGAAAACGATAAAGATGGTTCATGAATATCATACATTTGCATAAAATGTATATTCCAAAAACAAAAAAAAAAGATAAATAAATAAATGTTAGAGGTATACGGCCGGTTCCAAGTTCCGATTGGCCAACTGGACCATTAAAACATGGTTTTCAAACCGTAAATTCTCAAACCGGACAATTTGCTTCAGTTTGGACGGTCCAGATGGTTTCTAACGGTTTATGAACACCTACATATGACAATCATATTGAACACAAATAATGAAAATTACTACCTTTTGTTGAAGCCCATTGTTAAATTCCTCCTTTGCCCTCAACTTATCCGAAAGAACTGAAACTTGTTTCTCTAACTGAGAGTGTAATCCTTTTTCAAATTCAATCCGGCTCTCAAGCTCTTTAATCTTCTCCATATGGTTTTTGTGTACTTGATCCTTACCTTTGATCTTGCCTTCTACACTCTGTAAACTCTCTTCTAACTTCCTCAACGACTCGTCTTTTAAACGCAATTCTTGCTTTGCTTTATCAAGCTTCATGTTACCAATCAACCAAAGTCAAATACTACTTCAAGAGAACTTACAATAATAATAGAGTAAAGTAATAATAATAGAGTAAAGTACACAGATGGTCCGATTTACCAAAATTTTGAATTTGGTCCTTAGCTTTCCAAAAGTACACGGATGGTCCCTGTGGTTTGAACTTTGTAACGCATTTCCAAAAGTACACAAATGGTCTCTATGGTTTGCCCTTTGTAACGCATTATTTAGTAAATGCGTTACAAAGTTCAAACCACAGGGACCATCCGTGTACTTTTGGAAAGCTAAGGACCAAATTCAAAATTTTGATAAACCACAGGGACCATCCATATACTTTACTCATAATAATATAATTAAATAACATGTCATACATACCATCACTTTCATTTTTGTAGTTCGCCTGTATCGATTTGCTTTCTAGCAGGACCCAACTCGACCCCTCTAACTCTCGTTGCAAAGTTTAATGAGCTTAAAGTCTCACTTAAGTCATGTTCTGATGGACTAATTTGCACAAACATTAACGTTTTTGAGTCACCACCTAAAAGAAATAACAAAGCAACATACTTTTATATTTTTTAACAAAAATATGCACAAATGGGTACCAAGAATTGAATGTACCTAATGAATCTTGTAGTAAATGTGTGAGCTTTGAGTTCCGGTATGGGATGTGACTGCTTTTATTTGCTAAAGCGGATACTACATCACCGAGAGCGGAAAGAGATCCGTTAATATTTTGGGCCTCCTTGAGGCGTTCGCCTTGCGCGTCTGTCTTTGCAAGCCTCTCGCTTCCGGCTAAATCCACAAGCCATAGCTTGCTCTTTGTGTACTCATCGTTTAACAAATTCTTTGCTCTTACTATAATACATAGCATGCTAAAAGAACATAAAAGGAAAAAAAACAAGATAAATAAACTATAATAAGACAAATTATATTATATGATAAATGTAGAGAGATTATAATGAGCGGGTGAGCAAGCTGGGTAACGGGTCAAAACAAATTCAGGTTGGGTAATGGTTTAAAACATGCTCAGGTTGACTAGTCGGGTCAATTCAAAGCCGTTTTTGTGCAGTTTTTCGCTTTTTAGATGAATAATTAATGTGTCAAATATGATCACAAGAGCTATATTATTTGAATAATAATAAGTTTTTTTTTGTGAAATGGTTTAGGAAGTTACAAAAATACACTTTTAGTGACTTTTGACTTGTAATCTTTTTCAGCATTCATGATATACCCCTTTGACCCATTTGAAATAATTCATAACCCAAATCGACCCGTTTATAAGTAAATGACCCGTTTAGGATACTGTACTTTATCCTAATCACATTTGTTAAAAGTAGAAAATTTTTCCATTAAAAAAAAGGTAGATTTTTTGGTAAAAGTTACCAATGAGAGCGACTGCTATGTTCATTCACATTATTTGACCCCACAGCACGAGCGCTGCTTCCGGCTTGCAATACATTCCAAACTTCTTGTATGTTTTCAACTTTTGCTTCAACTAGCCCCGGAATACTGTGAAGCCCTTCAGCAGCTTGCTTTATTTCCAACCTAAAATTCCAAAAAAATATATACATATTATATACTTTAGTTCATGAAGCTAAGTGATTATGAATTTATGATAAATAGATATTTACTTCTTGGAGGTTGACAACGATGATGTTGTTAGTAGATCCCTTATTTGTTCATTGTACACTTCAAGCACGCTAACGGATATGTCATATGTGAAAGTGTCATTTCTTTCTTTTGCAATTTTGAACAATTCCTCAAGTGTTCGGTAATTAACCCCTCGGTTTCCCTCTGTACCCTCCATCGTAAACGTCTTCCCCGTCCTTGTTTGTCCGTACGCAAATATGCATACATTGTAGCCATCCAAAACCGAAGTTACCAATGGTGACGCTTGCGCAAAAACATCAACTGTGTATAATAATAACAAAACGGGAAATTAGAACATAATCTATGCAATGAAAATATTAAATTCAATTAAGTAAAGACTAATTATTATTATATATATTATATAATTTAAAAGGCAACTATGCCCACACTCACAGAATACTACATTCATCACGTTATCCAATCATATGTTGCCACATGGCAACTTCCTTTTTTCTTTTTTCTTTATACAAAACGTTTTTGTCTTTTAGTTACTTTTTCTTGAACTTTAATAAAATTCTAATGCAGCCCTCAAATTTCAATAAAATTATTTTTTTCCTTTGACGACTACACCGAGTTTCAGTACTGTGCTGATGCCGCCACAACACGCAGGGTAAAATTTCTCGTTAATTAATAAAAGAAACCTTGATTGTCATTAGGTGTGAAGACTCTATCGAATCTGAACGTCTTTTTGACGGAACCACTATTTAAAATCCCAAGTTCACCACTCGATGCTGCATCGAAGTCTACAACCGTCGAGGACCCGGTGGAAGCTTCTGCTTTGCTTAGTGGACGACAACGACAAAATACCCGTATATTTCCTGAAAATTACAAGTATTAACAATAAATATGCAATGACATAGTGTTTGATAATTAATCGTTATGAAAAACAAATTTAGCAGACCTTTTGCATCCTCGACTTGATTATGAAGCTTTCTTCTCTTTGCTTGTTCCTCATTGTACTTCATTTTAAGATCCTCACACTGTGCAACTGCAAGTTGATAATTGATAAATATATATATATGTGTGTGTGTGTGTGTTAACTAAAAGGGCTGAGCGGGTCAAAAAGTGTGTTCTTGAACAAAAGAATATATATATGCATATATATATTAACTAAAAGGGTTGAGCTGGTAAAAAATGTGTCCTTGAACAAAAGAATATTCGTTATAGAGATTTACCTAATGCTTGAACCGCGGAAACCATATATATATATATGTGTGTGTGTGTGTGTGTTAACTAAAGGGCTGAGCGGGTCAAAAGTGTGTTCTTGAACAAAAGAATATCTATATGTATATATATTAACTAAAAGGGCT